>CM019066.1:389422203-389633650 GCA_009667805.1 Leptobrachium leishanense | reverse complement strand
CGAAGAGTCGTCCACCGAGATCCGAAAAGTTACCCGCACCGCGATCGGAAACGTTTCCCGCAAGATCCGAAACGTTTCCCACATCCGATATTCCTCCGCGGCAGATCCGAACTCCACAGACGTCCCACACCCGCAAGGTCAGTGAACCAGCTGCTCGGGACGCTGAGTGCTGTATGGCTCAGTGGTCGGGCTGGTTCTAGGCAGGGGTCCCCTCCACCGCCCGCTAACCCTTCCCCAGGGTCACGCCAGGCCGCACGAGACGCCGGGTGCGCGTCACTCGGTAGTCGGGCCAGCGGTAAGCGAAGGGGTCACGCAGATTGAGCACACCCGCAGGCGGAACAACATCCCATTCCGTCATAGGCATGTTCAATAAAAAAAAAAAAAGAAGAAATAAAATATATGAATAATCAAACATTACTTTGTACATCATCTGTCTAACCTTCTTCCTTCCCCTGAGTAGGGTTTGTGTTTCTACATATTTAGTTAGCCTAGCCTAGGGCTATTCTCTCATTTGTTAAATTGTTGATGATGCTTAGCTTTCGGCGAGTCAGTTAGGTCACTGTTGCTTGACACACCTCCACCGCATGGTACTTTCACGTATCCTCTGTTTCCTCCTTAGTTTGAGTTCCTTCTTCGGTCCCGTTGGACTTTTATCCTTTCGGACGCCTGCGGGTTTCCTGTTTCATCTCGGCTTCCTCTTCTCCTGTTCCGGGTTTTGTCCTGCTTCTGGGATCACTGGATTTCCACATTACTGCTCTCCTGATCGTTCCGCATCCAAGAAAAGAGGGCGTGGCTAAGACTGACTACTCACTTGTTGTTTATTGGTTACTGCTGTTGCTATGTAAACTTTCCTTTGCTGCTGTTGTTTAGTAAAGAAAAGAGAATGCAAAATATTCGCCTCCTGTCTTTATTAAAATTAAGATTATTCTAACACCAAAGCTGGAATAATCCACAATTATACTACAGAGAGGCGCTTCCCAGCAGTGTGTGGATTCATATGCTGCATTAATTATACTGCAGAGGCGCTTCCCAGCAGTGTGTGGATTCATATGCTGCATTAATTATACTGCAGAGAGGCGCTTCCCAGCAGTGTGTGGATTCATATGCTGCATTAATTATACTGCAGAGAGGCGCTTCCCCGCAGTGTGTGGATTCATATGCTGCATTAATTATACTGCAGAGAGGCGCTTCCCAGCAGTGTGTGGATTAATATGCTGCATTAATTATACTGCAGAGAGGCGCTTCCCCGCAGTGTGTGGATTCATATGCTGCATTAATTATACTGCAGAGAGGCGCTTCCCAGCAGTGTGCGGATTCATATGCTGCATTAATTATACTGCAGAGGCGCTTCCCAGCAGTGTGTGGATTCATATGCTGCATTAATTATACTGCAGAGAGGCGCTTCCCAGCAGTGTGTGGATTCATATGCTGCATTAATTATACTGCAGAGAGGCGCTTCCCAGCAGTGTGTGGATTCATATGCTGCATTAATTATACTACAGCAGAGAGGTGCTTCCCAGCAGTGTGTGGATTAATATGCTGCATTAATTATACTGCAGAGAGGCGCTTCCCAGCAGTGTGCGGATTCATATGCTGCATTAATTATACCGCAGAGAGGCGCTTCCCAGCAGTGTGTGGATTCATATGCTGCATTAATTATACTACAGAGAGGTGCTTCCCAGCAGTGTGTGGATTCATATGCTGCATTAATTATACTACAGAGAGGTGCTTCCCAGCAGTGTGTGGATTCATATGCTGCATTAATTATACCGCAGAGAGGTGCTTCCCAGCAGTGTGTGGATTCATATGCTGCATTAATTATACTGCAGAGAGGCGCTTCCCAGCAGTGTGAGGATTCATATGCTGCATTAATTATACTGCAGAGAGGCGCTTCCCAGCAGTGTGTGGATTCATATGCTGCATTAATTATACTGCAGAGAGGCGCTTCCCAGCAGTGTGTGGATTCATATGCTGCATTAATTATACCGCAGAGAGGTGCTTCCAGCAGTGTGTGGATTCATATGCTGCATTAATTATACTGCAGAGAGGTGCTTCCCAGCAGTGTGTGGATTCATATGCTGCATTAATTATACGCAGAGAGGTGCTTCCCAGCAGTGTGCGGATTCATATGCTGCATTAATTATACCGCAGAGAGGCGCTTCCCAGCAGTGTGTGGATTCATATGCTGCATTAATTATACTGCAGAGAGGTGCTTCCCAGCAGTGTGCGGATTCATATGCTGCATTAATTATACCGCAGAGAGGCGCTTCCCAGCAGTGTGTGGATTCATATGCTGCATTAATTATACTGCAGAGAGGCGCTTCCCAGCAGTGTGCGGATTCATATGCTGCATTAATTATACTGCAGAGAGGAGCTTCCCAGCAGTGTGTGGATTCATATGCTGCATTAATTATACTGCAGAGAGGCGCTTCCCAGCAGTGTGCGGATTCATATGCTGCATTAATTATACTGCAGAGCGGCGCTTGTTCCCCGCAGTGTGTGGATTCATATGCTGCATTAGTTATACCGCAGAGAGGCGCTTCCCAGCAGTGTGCGGATTCATATGCTGCATTAATTATACTGCAGAGCGGCGCTTGTTCCCCGCAGTGTGTGGATTCATATGCTGCATTAGTTATACTGCAGAGAGGCGCTTCCCAGCAGTGTGTGGATTCATATGCTGCATTAATTATACTGCAGAGAGGCGCTTCCCAGCAGTGTGTGGATTCATATGCTGCATTAATTATACTGCAGAGAGGTGCTGCCCGGCAGTGTGTGGATTCATATGCTGCATTAATTATACTGCAGAGAGGCGCTTCCCAGCAGTGTGTGGATTCAGATGCTGCATTAATTATACTGCAGAGAGGCGCTTCCCAGCAGTGTGCGGATTCATATGCTGCATTAATTATACTGCAGAGCGGCGCTTGTTCCCCGCAGTGTGTGGATTCATATGCTGCATTAGTTATACCGCAGAGAGGCGCTTCCCAGCAGTGTGCGGATTCATATGCTGCATTAATTATACTGCAGAGCGGCGCTTGTTCCCCGCAGTGTGTGGATTCATATGCTGCATTAGTTATACTGCATAGAGGCGCTTCCCAGCAGTGTGTGGATTCATATGCTGCATTAATTATACCGCAGAGAGGCGCTTCCCAGCAGTGTGTGGATTCATATGCTGCATTAATTATACTGCAGAGAGGCGCTTCCCAGCAGTGTGTGGATTCATATGCTGCATTAATTATACTGCAGAGAGGCGCTTCCCAGCAGTGTGTGGATTCATATGCTGCATTAATTATACTGCAGAGAGGCGCTTCCCAGCAGTGTGTGGATTCATATGCTGCATTAATTATACTGCAGAGAGGCGCTTCCCAGCAGTGTGTGGATTCATATGCTGCATTAATTATACCGCAGAGAGGCGCTTCCCAGCAGTGTGTGGATTCATATGCTGCATTAATTATACCGCAGAGAGGCGCTTCCCAGCAGTGTGTGGATTCATATGCTGCATTAATTATACTGCAGAGAGGCGCTTCCCAGCAGTGTGTGGATTCATATGCTGCATTAATTATACTGCAGAGAGGTGCTGCCCGGCAGTGTGTGGATTCATATGCTGCATTAATTATACTGCAGAGAGGCGCTTCCCAGCAGTGTGTGGATTCAGATGCTACACAAAATTTATTTTTCAGCCATGCACACCCCTACTATGTATGGATGTTTTTTTCTTTAAACATTGTTTGTTAAACGTTTTAATGTTTTTTTTTCTTGCTGCTGTTCATTAAAGTAAGAAAAGATACTGCATCGCTCGCCTCTAGTCCTTTATTAAAATTCTAACTTACTGTCATACTTTGTTAAATTCTATTTATTGGAAAGTGGTCACGACATTAAAAAATTCAGTACTCGCTCTTAAAAAAAAAAAAAAATGGTATTGGTGCATCCCTAATACAGTGTATACACAGAGCCATTAATACACTGACCAGTCACAGCATAAAACCCCTATACAGTAGGGATGCACCGAAATTTCGGCCACCGAAAATTATCGGCCAAAAATTGTGTTTTCGCTTTCGTCCGAAGTGGAAATTTCAGCCGACCCCCCCCCCCCAAATTAAAATGAAATAAAATAAAAAAAATAAATAAATAAAAAATAAATCGGCCAAAATTTCCCTTTCAAAATAGGGCCTGGAGGCCGGCATCAAGGATCAGGCGAGCCCCCGGGCCCAGGTGGCTAATTTTGTTGGGGGGGGGGGGTGGAGAGCGTTGCACATACTCCCCTACATTGTCCTCGAGTCCTCCGCTGGTTGCACATACTCTACACCAGCTGGGTGGAGTAGAGGTAACATCACTGCTCTGCGTGGAGAGAGCCTGTGGAGACATGGGTTCGATCCCGACAAGCACCTCTCCAGTAAGTGTCCTTGGGCAAGACACTGGATGCAGGAGAACTGCCACGGTGGATGCCGATGTAGGCGAGTATGTGCAACTGGTGGAGGACTGTGTAGGCAACATACTCATCTACATCCTCCTACTTCGGCCCTGAGCTCCAGCGGTGACAGTCCTCTGGCTGTCGCAGGCTGATCGGCTGGCCTTCAAGACCCAGCCGAGCAGGGGGCTCACCTGAGCCTGGAGGACGGCCGAGCAGCCTGCGCTGTCACTGCTGGAGCGTAGGACCGAAGTAGTAGGTGTAGGTAGGTTAGTATGTAAGGTGCAATCAATCAGTCATGCAAACCTGGGCCTGGAGGCCCGGCCGATCAAGCTGCTTGTCCCCGGCTCGGCCCGGCCTCCAGGCCCAGGTTCTCATGTCTGATTTTCGGTATCGGTTTTCTGCCGAACCGATCCCAAATTTTCGGTTTCGGACAGAAATTTCCGTTTTGGTGCATCCCTACTATACACATACACACTGACCAGCCACAGCACTAAACCCCTATACACTGACCAGCCACAGCAGTAAACCCCTATACACGTATACACTGACCAGCCACAGCATTAAACCCCTATACACGTATACACTGACCAGCCACAGCATTAAACCCCTATACACATATACACTGACCAGCCACAGCATTAAACCCCTATACACGTATACACTGACCAGCCACAGCATTAAACCCCTATACACACATACACTGACAGCCACAGCATTAAACCCCTATACACACATACACTGACAGCCACAGCATTAAACCCCTATACACACACTGACCAGCCACAGCATTAAACCCCTATACACACACAGACCCATCCACAGCATTAAACCCCTATACACATATACACACACCAGTCACAGCATTAAACCCCTATACACATATACACACACCAGCCACAGCATTAAACCCCTATACACACACTGACCACGCTCAGAGTCTGGGGCCGGATCCCACAGGACACGCTCAGAGTCTGGGGCCAGATCCCACAGGACCCGCTCAGAGTCTGGGGCCGGATCCCACAGGACACGCTCAGAGTCTGGGGGAGTCCATGCCACGACGCACCAGCACGAGGGGGACCCGCACGGTATGAGGGGGTTTAATGCTGTGTATAGCGGGATTTGTTTAGCTTCGCTGCCTTTCATTCGTGCCGTTACTCCGCCCTCTTCCTGGTGGATCACACGCCCCCCCGTCTCGAGGTGGATAGGTGCTAAGCAGCCAGACGAGCCGCGCAGACATACCTGGGGGAAGCTGATCAGTCGTATTGGGATCATGGACTCCAGTAACCTGCAAAACACAATGACTACAGGGATTACACCCCACTCGCCCATCCCTCAACAGCCCTGTGAAAGCAAACCTAGGCCTCATTAATGATCTGCACCATATCCCATGCATTCATCCCCCGCGGCTTGCACGCTGCGCCCAGACCCGCTCTCACATATAAACCCTGCAGCTTCCTCCATGACCTCACGTGGGCGGAGCCTCGGTCTGTGACGGGGAGCTCTGCATCTAAACCTGGGTCTCTGATTGGACAGTGCTCCAAGCCTCAACTGATGTGATGGTTCCCGGGGGTCGGAAAAGTTGCCGCCCCCCCCCGCTATCAATCAGTCGCTGCTCCAAGGGATAAAGCCTTCTCAAGTGGTTCTGTCCCTACCGGCAGTGACCAGGTCGCCCAGCAGGAGAGGGATACCAGCGGTTAGCTGTCTGACCAGCGGGGGGCGCTGCCCTGCGATATCACAGATTCTATGTATGATACTATGGGAGAGTGTCCTGCGCCGCTCAGCGTTAGATTTTACTGCCCCATACCATGAATATCCCCGGCTCTGCGCTTCGAGTCCGATTCGTTTGACACGCCGGCACTCACCGGTTCCGGACCTGAATCGGCTCCACGTCAAAATACGGCCGCAGGATGTCGATGTTTGCGTAGAGATTGAACGCCTTCGAGGCCTGTCTCTTCCCAGCTTGCCACATCTGAGCAGCGACAGAGACAGAATCAGCAGGTGAGAGAGAGCGAGAGAGACAGAGGCGCGGCAGGCGGAGCCCGAGAGAAAGAGGCGCGGCAGGCGGAGCCTGAGAGAAAGAGGCGTGGCAGGCGGAGCCCGAGAGAAAGAGGCACGGCAGGCGGAGTCCGAGAGAAAGAGGCGCGTCAGGCGGAGCCCGAGAGAAAGAGGCGCGGCAGGCGGAGCCCGAGAGAAAGAGGCGCGGCAGGCGGAGCCCGAGAGAAAGAGGCGCGGCAGGCGGAGCCCGAGAGGAAGAGGCGTGGCAGACGGAGCCCGAGAGAAAGAGGCATGGCAGGCGGAGCCTGAGAGAAAGAGGCGCGGCAGGTGGAGCCCGAGAGAAAGAGGCGCGGCAGGCGGAGCCCGAGAGAAAGAGGCGCGCCAGGCGGAGCCCGAGAGAAAGAGGCGCGCCAGGCGGAGCCCGAGAGAAAGAGGCGCGCCAGGCAGAGCCTGAAAGAAAAAGGCGCGCCAGGCAGAGCTCGAAAGAAAAAGGCGCGGCAGGCGGAGCCCGAGAGAAAGAGAGGCGGCAGGCAGAGCCCGAGAGAAAGAGGCGCAGCAGGCGGAACCCGAGAGAAAGAGGCGTGGCAGGCGGAGCCCGAGAGAAAGAGGCGCGACAGGCGGAGCCCGAGAAAAAGTGAGGCGGCAGGCGGAGCCCGAGAGAAAGAGGCGTGGCAGGCAGAACCCGAGAGAAAGAGGCGCGGCAGGCGGAGCCCGAGAGAAAGAGGTGCGGCAGGTGGAGCCCAAGAGAAAGAGGTGCAGCAAACGGAGCCCGAGAGAAAGAGGTGCAGCAAACGGAGCCCGAGAGAAAGAGGCGCAGCAAACGGAGCCCGAGAGAAAGAGGCGCGGCAGGCGGAGCCCGAGAAAAAGAGAGGCGGCAGGCGGAGCCCAAGAGAAAGAGGCGTGGCAGGCGGAACCCGAGAGAAAGAGGAGCGGCAGGCGGAGCCTTAGAGAAAGAGGTGTGGCAGGCAGAGCCCGAGAGAAAGGAGGTGCGGCAGGTGGAGCCCGAGAGAAAGAGGCGCAACAAATGGAGCCCGAGAGAAAGAGGCGCGGCAGGTGGAGCCAGAGAGAAAGAGGAGCGGCAGGCGAAGCCCGAGAGAAAGAGGTGCGGCAGGTGGAGCCCGAGAGAAAGAGGCGCGGCAGGCGGAGCCCGAGAGAAAGAGGCGCGGCAGGCGGAGCCCGAGAAAAAGAAGCACGGCAGGCGGAGCCCGAGAAAAAGAGGCACGGCAGGCGGTGAGCGAGAGAAAGAGAGGCGGCAGGCGGAGCCCGAGAGGAAGAGGTGCGGCAGGCAGAGCCCGAGAGAAAGGAGTTGCGGCAGGCAGAGCCCGAGAGAAAGGAGGTGCGGCAAACGGAGCCTGAGAGAAAGAGGCACAGCAGGCGGAGCCCGAGAAAAAGAGGCACGGCAGGCAGTGAGCGAGAGAAAGAGAGGCGGCAGGCGGAGCCCGAGAGAGAAAAGAGGAGCGTGAAAAATAGGTGTCAGGCAGAGCATGAAAAAGAGAGGCCAAGTCAAGGGGCGGGTCAGAGAGCGCAGGAAGCATCTCACCTCGTCTGCCACTTGGCGACCAAGCTGAGACTTGAATCCCTTCATACCGAGGAATGCTCCGTCCTCCTCACCCTCCTCTGGGACGCCTTCCCCGTCTCCCTCTTCTTCATCCTCCTTCATCCTCTGGTGAATCTCCCCCATGTCCTCAAAGCTGGAGCCCGACGTGTCGTCCATGTTCTCCATATCAATGACCGCAGCCCCGGAGCTTCCCTGCAGGAGGAGAAGCACAACATGAGGCGCATTGCCTGGGGCCCTAAGGGAAGACAGTCTGAGGGGTCAGGGAGTGGCATGCCAGTGGGGGGGGGCAATAATAAGAGTAATTCAGTCAGCGCTGGGGATTGTGGGGGTTTTTAGTGTGTGGGGGGGTCAGGTCGACATGCTGGACTGTGGGTTCGATCGGCATGCTGGATTGTGGGTGGGGGTTAGGTCGGCATGCTGAATTGTGGGTGGGGGTTAGGTCGGCATGCTGGATTGTGGGTGGGGGTTAGGTCGGCATGCTGGATTGTGGGTGGGGGTTAGGTCGGCATGCTGGATTGTGGGTGGGGGTTAGGTCGGCATGCTGGATTGTGGGTGGGGGTTAGGTCGGCATGCTGGATTGTGGGTGGGGGTTAGGTCGGCATGCTGGATTGTGGGTGGGGGTTAGGTCGGCATGCTGGATTGTGGGTGGGGGTTAGATCGGCATGCTGGATTGTGGGTGGGGGTTAGGTCGGCATGCTGAATTGTGGGTGGGGGTTAGGTCAGCACGCTGGATTGTGGGGGGTTAGGTCGGCATGCTGGATTGTGGGTGGGGGTTAGGTCGGCATGCTGGATTGTGGGTGGGGGTTAGGTCGGCATGCTGGATTGTGGGTGGGGGTTAGGTCGGCATGCTGGATTGTGGGTGGGGGTTAGGTCGGCATGCTGAATTGTGGGTGGGGGTTAGGTCAGCACGCTGGATTGTGGGGGGTTAGGTCGGCATGCTGGATTGTGGGTGGGGGTTAGGTCGGCATGCTGGATTGTGGGTGGGGGTTAGGTCGGCATGCTGGATTGTGGGGGGTTGGGTCGGCATGCTGGACTGTGGGGAGGGTTGGGTCGGCATGCTGGATTGTGGGGGGTATCATGGAAGTGACGGAGCCCTCCCTGCTTCAAACCCCAAGACTGTTATTCCCATGGCAAAAACCCCAAAAGATACAGACATTTGCTTTGGGAAAGACGTTATGTTCATTAATATTGCGTGGTGTGATTTTAAATGAAATGTAAATTGCTTCGCTTTAATGGTACTTTTATTACTGTATGTGAATGGGCACTTGGAGATGTGTTTTAAACATGCAACCTGAAGCGATGTTCAATGACCTCTTTTGTGTGAAATGTTTGAGTAATGTGTGATTATGTAAGATTGCTTTTCTCTGTGTCTGTTAACTGGTTAGGGAGTCATGAGTCTGGGACATTGTTTGGCTGCAAAGGTAATCAGATCTATTGGAACAAAAGATTATGTAAATGATGTGTGATATGAAGGCTAAGGAATGTTTATTGTAAATATCTAACTGACATAATATAATTAGAGGTTTAGTAGGTCAATGTTCGTTGGTTGGTTGGTTTATGCAAATTATAACTGTTGGACCTGGGCATAAATAGAGGCGTGTTTCAATAAAAAAGTCTCAGATTCCTGTTTGAACATACAGCTTGTCTGGTGTCTCATTCAGGTTACCCACGACCTCCTTCAGAAGGCACAGAACGGCCTTCAGGAAATTCAAAGAGGCAGAGGATCAGACCAAGCAGGTCTGGAGCTGCAGATCAGGCTGCTCGAGGCACTGAGTTCCGAGCAACCCAGCAGCCGGGCTGATCTTCGTAAGGAGGTGTAAGGAGAGCCAGGACAGGCGGAAGAGAGGGGTTTCCATCACAGGGTGTTGGGTCGGCATGCTGGATTGTGGGGGGGGGGGGTCGGCATACTGGATTTTGGGGGGGTTGGGTCGGCACGCTGGATTGTGGTGGGGGTTGGGTCAGCATGCTGGATTGTGGGGGGGTTGGGCTGGCACGCTGGATTGTGGGGGGTTTAGGTCAGGATGCTGGATTGTGGAGGGCTGAGGTTGCGGTCACACGAACGAGAGCTCTAATTGCACACAGTGTGTCAGTTGAAACAGATGCACTTTATGATGGGTGTGATTGTGGTTACATTGTATCCATGAGCTTTAAGGAAAAAACACAACACCTAGGAAGAGTAAGGAGACTACTCTCACACCCCCTTAACTGGCAGGGACATGGTGCCAGATATAAATCACAGAATTAGGTAAAGCCCACAGTCTTTATCCCGTTAAGGCCTGAAATCAAGCCGTCCCCTGCAGCCAATGACGCGCACTGCACGCCGGCTGCGGAGGGCTCAAAATTAGTGCCGCGCGACGGCACCTGTCAGCGAGGCGTACCTGTACGCCTCGCCGGCAAAATCAACCCCTTAAGGGCGCCACCCCTGCGTCCTTAAGGGCTTATTGAAGGAAAATAAACAGAAATATATCAAAAAACAACCACACACAAGATCTTAAAAGAAAGGTACATATACAGTTGTGTTCAAAATGATTCAACCCCCAATGCTGTAAAGGGTTTTAGGGAATTTAGTGACATTTGTAATTGTATTCAGAATGAAATCCTACAAGGACTTTTTAAAGAACCATATGCAACTAAAATGACATCAATTGGTTTTGTAATACAGTAGTAAATGTTTCTTTTGTGAATTCTTCATTGACACAATTATTCAACCCCTTAAAGACTAGCACTCTGAAGAACAGAGGTACATTCAAGTGTTTTCAATCAGGTATTGAAAACACCTGTGGATGTCACGGAGCAGCAATAAAGCATAATAAGCACCAATTAGGCAGCTTTAAAATGACTGTGATACTCAGCTCCTTCTAGACATTTACTGGTGTGGTTACAAACATGGTGAAGTCAAGAGAATGGTCCAGGAAGACAAGAGAAGAGGTGATTACTCTTCACAGGAAGGGCAATGGCTATAAGAAGATTGCAAAGATGTTAAACATACCAAGAGAGACCATAGGAAGCATCATTCGCAAATTCAAGCAAAGGGCACTGTTGAAACGCTACCTGGTCGTGGCAGAAAGAAGATGCTGACTTCGACTGCTGTGCGCTACCTGAAGCGTAGAGTGGAGAAAAGTCCCCGTGTGACTGCTGAGGAACTGAGAAAAGATTTGTCAGATGTGGGTACTGAAGTTTCAGCTCAGACAATACGGCGCACACTGCGTAATGAAGGCCTCCATGCCAGAACTCCCAGGCGCACCCCCTTGCTGTCTCCAAAGAATAAGAAGAGTCGACTGCAGTATGCCAAAAGTCATGTGGACAAACCACAGAAGTTTTGGGATAGTGTTCTGTGGACTGATGAAACAAAATTAGAACTTGTTTGGGCCCATGGATCAACGCTATGTTTGGAGGAGGAAGAACAAGGCCTATGAAGAAAAGAACACCTTGCCTACTGTGAAGCATGGCGGGGGGTCAATCATGCTTTGGGGCTGTTTTGCTTCTGCAGGTACAGGGAAGCTTCAGCGTGTGCAAGGTACCATGAATTCTCTTCAGTACCAGGAGATATTGGATGACAATGTGATGCAGTCCGTCACAAACCTGAGGCTTGGGAGACGTTGCACTTTCAACAGGACAATGATCCCAAGCATACCTCCAAGTCCACTAGAGCATGGTTGCAGATTAAAGGCTGGAACATTTTGGAGTGGCCATCGCAGTCACCTGACTTAAATCCGATTGAGAACCTCTGGTGGGACTTAAAGAAAGCAGTTGCAGTGCGCAAGCCTAAGAATGTGACTGAACTGGAGGCTTTTGCCCATGACGAATGGGTGAAGATACCCGTAGATGGCTGCAAGACACTTGTGTCAAGCTATGCTTCACGTTTAAAAGCTGTTATAACTGCAAAAGGATGTTGTACTAAGTACTAAGATTGAATGTCACTTGGGGGTTGAATAAAACGGATAATGATGTGAGCACAGAAAAGACATTTGTGGTTATTTCATTATAAATGTTATGTTATATTTGTCTGACCTACACGTGCCTCTTTGATTTAATTGTAAGCAAGATGACTGAATGATCAAAATCAATGTCAAACTGGCCAAAACACTCAATTTCAGTGGGGGTTGAATCATTTTCAACACAACTGTATAGTCACTATGTTACATGTTTACAGGCACATTCTGTATATAGTCACTGTGTTACGTATTTACAGGCGCATTCTGTATATAGTCACTGTGTTACATGTTTACAGGCGCATTCTGTATATAGTCACTGTGTTACATGTTTACAGGTGCATTCTGTATATAGTCACTGTGTTACATGTTTACAGGTGCATTCTGTATATAGTCACTGTGTTACATGTTTACAGGCGCATTCTGTATATAGTCACTGTGTTACATGTTTACAGGTGCATTCTGTATATAGTCACTGTGTTGCAGGTTTACAGGTGCATTCTGTATATAGTCACTATGTTACATGTTTACAGGCGCATTCTGTATATAGTCACTAGGTTACATGTTTACAGGTGCATTCTGTATATAGTCACTGTGTTACATGTTTACAGGCGCATTCTGTATATAGTCACTGTGTTACATGTTTACAGGTGCATTCTGTATATAGTCACTGTGTTACATGTTTACAGGTGCATTCTGTATTGAGGTATGTTAATAGGGAGCTCTTAAGGGACTTTACACTGGGGGAAGATTTGATGGTGTCTGGGAGGTTATTCCATAATTGTGGTGCTCTGTAGGAAAATGAGGATCGAGCCGCTTTCTTTTTGTATTGCGGTATTGCAAGTAAGATACTGGTCCTAGATCTGAGGTTATAGGATGAGGGAACTGCTGCAGGAAGCAGCCTATTCAGGTAGGGTGGCAGCTTCCCAGAAAAGCTCTTAAACACCAGGTTGGAGAGGTGAAGGGTGCGTCTAGATTCCAGCGATGGCCAGTTTAGCTCTTTTAACATGTCACAATGGTGGGTCATGTAGTTACATTGTATAACTCATTCTGCCGCATTGTGCTACAATGTAGTAAGTTTCTGGAGGTGTGTTTGCGGGGCGGCTGCATACACTACATCTCCGTATTCAATAGCTGGCATAAGCATTTGTTGTACAATCTGCTTTGTTACCGCGGGACTCAGGCAGGATTTGTTTCTGTACAGGGCACCTAGTTTGGGGTAAAGTTTAGATGAGAGTTTTTCGATGTGAGGGCCAAAGGATAGATTTGGGTCTAACCACATACCTAGATATTTGAGAGAAGTGACTGGTCAGCGTGCCATTTGATTTTGTCCCAACACATAGATGGGGATTTTGCAATTTGTGTAGTTTAGGTTTTGTTCCAAAGAGCATCGTTACAGTTTTGTCAGTATTTTAAAAAGGTTTGTTTTGTTTGATCCACTTTTCTACCTCTGAATTGTTCTTGCAGCACGGCCTCCAGCTGCGGGAGATTTGGTTTGCTGGTATAGGTTACGGTGTCGTCTGTGTACATGTGTACAGGTGAGGCTTTGCTGGTATAGGTTACGGTGTCGTCTGCGTACATGTGTACAGTTGAGGCTTTGCTGGTATAGGTTACAGTGTCGTCTGCTTACATGTGTACAGTTGAGGCTTTGCTGGTATAGGTTACGGTGTCGTCTGTGTACATGTGTACAGGTGAGGCTTTGCAGACATTGGGCAGATCATCTATACTATAATTGAGTAAGGCTTGGCGTGTCCGTCGCCAAGCCTTACTCTGCGCATGCGCGCGCAACCAGCGGCGGTTGGTTGCGCGCGCATGCAACCGCCGCGGCACGAGCTGGCTGTGCGCTCGCCGCGGCGGTTACAAGATGCACACAGCAGCCGGTAGAGGCTGTGCTCGCAGCCTCTACCCGGCTGCCGCGCGCATCCAACCCCCGAGCGGCGAAGGGAAAGATCCCTCGCTTCCGCTCTTTGAAGGACCCAAGCCGCGGTCACGTGGGAGTCCCACGTGACCGCGGCTTGGGTCCTTCAACGACCGGAAGCGGGGAAACTTTCACTTCGCCGCTTGGGAAGGTAAGTATGTGGAGCTCATGGGGCGGCTGTCCGAATGCCAATAGAGCATTCGAACAGCCGCCCCATGTCTGGTCTGGGGTCTGAGCTGGGCCATATCCATGAGAGCTTGGGGGGCAGTATATCCACGAGCTGGGGCAGTATATCCACGAGCTGGGGCAGTATATCCACGTGCAGGGGCAGTATATCCACGTGCTGGGGCAGTATACCATGAGCTGGCAGTATATCCACGAGCTGGGGCAGTATCCATGAGCTGGGGGGCAATATCCACGAGCTGGGGGGCAATATCCACGAGCTGGGGGGCAATATCCACGAGCTGGGGGGCAATATCCACGAGCTGGGGGCAGTATCCACGAGCTGGGGCAGTATCCACGAACTGGGGGGCAGTATCCACGAGCTGGGGGGCAGTATCCACGAGCTGGGGGGCAGTATCCACGAGCTGGGGGGGCAGTTCCACGAGCTGGGGGCAGTATCCACGAGCTGAGGGCAGTATCCACGAGCTGAGGGCAGTATCCACGAGCTGGGGGCAGTATCCACGTGCTGGGGGCAGTATCCACGTGTTGGGGGCAGTATCCACGTGCTGGGGGCAGTATCCACGAGCTGGGGGCAGTATCCACGAGCTGGGGGCAGTATCCACGTGCTGGGGCAGTATCCACGTGCTGGGGGCAGTATCCACGAGCTGGGGGCAGTATCCACGAGCTGGGGGCAGTATCCACGAGCTGAGGGCAGTATATCCACGAGCTGAGGGCAGTATATCCACGAGCTGAGGGCAGTATATCCACGAGCTGAGGGCAGTATATCCACGAGCTGAGGGCAGTATATCCACAATAGACTGCCCTCTGGGCAGGCTTTCCACCTTGTTTATGAATATTGTGAATAGCAGGGGGTCGAGTATTGAGCCTTGGGGTACTCGACACGTGACTGGGAGGGGAAGGGAGGAGCTGCCAGAAATGGACACCTGTTGCGACCGATCAGATACATACGATTGAAACCAGGTTAGCGTGTGATCACCAATACCAGAGTTTTTTTAAATTTAAATATTTTTATTGGTTTTCAATATTCAGCAGGTTTAAACAAAAACACACTCAGATGGGGGGGGCAGGGGGGAACATACAGTACAGTCGGAAATGTAGCTATAGTCCACATGCTTTGCAAATTTTGTGTATGTCCCAAAGTTTCCAAGGATCCGATTTAGGAGGATGTATCTCTTCCGACAAAGTGATCTTCGAGTCAAATCTACGGTATCGGTCTAACAAATCGATGACTTGCTTCTTAGTGGGAACCACTGTGGACTTCCAGTTTCGTGCCAACGATAGAGATGTCGTAGAAGTGAGGATAAAGAACATTCGTCGGTGTGGGTTCCTGGGGAACTTCTGGGCTGTGAGGAATTATTGTATCCAGAACCTCAGTTGCCAATGTCAAAATGTCCCTCCACAAGGGCGTTATTTTGGGACAATGCCACCATATGTGGCTCATGGAGCCCTTGTCTGAAGAGCACCTCCAGCATAGGTCCGATTGCTGTGGAGCATAAGGTTTAATCCTGTCTGGGGTCAGGTACCACCTGTATAGCAGTTTTCACTGCGTCTCTATCAAACTGACACATTGAGTCGCCCCCACTGCAAACATATAAGCCGATGCCCACTGTGTAGGTGTAAATGATTTTCTCAGATCTTTTTCCCAGCAATTTTGAAAAGTCCAAGTGATAGGTCATTGCGGGGTATTGAGTATTCTATAAAACAGTGAGATCGGCTTGGTAGTGGAGTGAAGATCTAAACAAAACAGCCCCGCTTCAAATAATAATGGTAAAGCGGCAGACAACGTAGAGAACACATAATAATTTTGGCAATAGTACCATCTTATAGAATATAGAAAAGGTGAAAGTATAACCCAACAGGAGAACTACAGCAGTTCACAGCACTCTCCACCACATCGTGCTAATATATCAGATACACAAAAACAAAAAATAAACTGCAGTAAAATATACAACCTTTATATAGTGGTCGATAGCTTTGGTAGCAGCCAGGAATAGGGTGGATTCCAGTGGCTAAAAAGGTAAATACACTCTCATAGCATAAACCTGTATAACATTTAATAGTATAAAAATCAACAAAGGAGCCACTCACAAAGAACGTGGCACACGTTCACAAATAAGTGTGCATATAAGCATAATTAATCAAATTCATCCATATAGTCACCACCACCGGGATGCGTTATGTCCTTGAGAAGGAGAATCCTGGCCAGGGTAGACTCCAAGAAAGCCAGAAGTAATTGTCCAGCGCAGCACAAGTATTTTACGGACCACCAGGTCAGACGACCGGAAACTTGGGCTCCTCTTCAGATGATGGACAGCAAGCCGGCGGGAGGATGAAACAATCAATACAAACACAGATCAGCTCGACATGTTTCATCCCAAGGACTTACTCATGAGCATAGTACCATAGTACAATAGTACCATCTTAGCTGCCGCCATCCTGCCCATCCATGAGACTTAACCTCCACAGATAAATCGAGTCTCTAATCTCAGACAGTATCCGCTCATAATTGTATAAAGACCTTCAGGATGTCCTGTAATTCTAAGCCCTAGATAGACCAAATAAGTAGAGCGTCAGTCAAGTTTGTAGTGCATTTTAAGAGCGTCTAGTAGGGGGCGGGGAATATTAAAATCGGGAGAGCTTGAGTCCTGAGCAAGTTAACTAAGTGATAGGATATGCCACTTTATTCGTCAAGTTCTTGGTATAGGGCCGGTAGGAAGGTTGTCGGGTCAGTTAGTGTTAAGAGTATGTCATCCGCGTAGAGATGTTGTTTATAGGTCGTCGGGCCTACAGGAATGCCCCTTATATCGTCATTCTGGCGGATAACTTGGGCCAGAGGTTCTAGCACCAATGCGTATAGCAGTGGGGAGAGAGGGCACCCCTGTCGCGTGCCGTTAGTTATCATCGGGTTTTTTATCTGCGGAATTGATGATAAAACCCTAGCGGATGGAGAATCATATAAAGCCTGAATTGCTGTCAGCATGGAGGGAGGAAAGCCATATAATTTAAGGGTCTCGGGAAGAAACAACCAGCTCACCCGGTCGAAGGCCTTCTCGGCAACTAAGGACAGGACCAGGCAGGGCTGGCCTGAGCGTCTTAACGTCTCTAGCAGGATAATCAGTTTATTCGTGCTGTCAGGTCCCTGTCTACCGGAAATAAACCCTACCTGGTCCTGTCCTATTAGCGTCAGCAAGATGTGTTGCAATCTATTTGCCAAAAAATGTTATGTCCACATTAACCCCTTAGTGACCGGGCGGTTTTACACAAATCCGTCTTTTAGTGACCACTGCTGTTTTTACATTTCTGCGCTGTTCATGTTTAGGTCAAATTTTCCTCTTACTCGTTTATTCAACCCACACATATTATACACCGTTTTTCCCGCCATTAAATGGACTTTCTAGAAATACCATTATTTCCATCATATTGAATAATTTACTATAAAAAAAAAAATGGAGGAAAAAAAAAAAAACCACTTTTTCGTAATTTAATCCCCAAAATCCAACCACCAAGAGATCCCAGCTAAATAGTTTCAAAATTTTGTCCCGAGAATAGAAATACACAATTTTTATATGTTTTTGCTTTTTAACCCCTTCACTGCTAAGCCAGTTCAGCTATGTGCGCTGCGCTCATTCTGACCTTTTTTTGCTAATTATTTTGAGATGACAGGCTAGGTCCTATTTAACTAAATCCCCCCAGACAAAAATGTTGTGTTTTTTTAAAAACAAATATATATATGTTTTTATTTTTTAATTTTATTTTTAAACCAAACCTAGTCATGTTTGGTATCATTGGAAAGGCCACGATCAGGCCTGTCCAATGATGTCATCTAGCTGCCACGGATCAGGAGATGGGGGATCCAAAGGATCCCCCTATCTCCACATGGCAGCTAGAAGGTTACCTGGCCCACTGACATCCTCACACACATGGTGAGGTTGTCAGTGGGTGGGGGGACCTGGAGGCTTGGCTGACATCCAAGATGTCAGCCCCCTCCAGGTTCGAATCACGTTTTGGCGCCAATTAGCGCCGAAACGCGATCTAGCAGCGAACATGTTAATGCTATACACGCTCCCCTTTCCAGCGGTGCAAAAAGCATCACTGTAGGTTGCATGGTTGGGGAGATAGAGGGCTCCAAAGGAGCCCCCCTCCCCTTCCTGAATGTCCTCTACTGGCACCTGCCGATGACGTCATCACGCAGCGTGATGACGTCATCGGATCCACTGGCCCCCAGGAAATGGCGAGGCAAGCTTCCAGCTTGGCCTAAACGCCGAGGGAACGAGCAGGGAGGGGAGTATCGGCAGGAGGGAGGTTAGGAGCTACTATGTACGTCCGTGGGTCTAAGGGAGACCCGTGGGCAGGACGTACATAGTACGTCAGCGGTCATTAAGGGGTTAAGAAGTGAAACTGGGCGGAGGTTACGACATGTATCAGGAGTTTTGCCCGGGTTTGGGAAGTGTGATAATGTGGGCCCGCAACATATCCGCTGGGAAGGAACCCTGTTCTCTCGCGGCATCGAAAACTGCAGTCAGGTGTGGTAGGAGTTGAGGGAAAAAAGACGAGTAATACAGTCCGGGGAGTCCGTCAGGGCCTGGCGCCTTTCTCTTTGGCAGCTCCTTGACCACCTCAGACATTTCCTCTAGGCGTCAGGCGTAGGTTGTATCGTGTCATCATCTGTAGTTAAGTTATACAAATTTCTCGTAGAAATCTGCGAATTCATTCGCAATCTCCATCAGATTGTGTAGAACTCCTCGTGCTGTTTTAAGATGTGACATTCCTGTTTTCGGAGGGGGGGGGTTAGGGGGGCTAGGAGTCTTCCTGGTTTATTTTGAAATGCATAAAATTTTGCCCTCAATCTATTCATGGCCAGGTTATATCTGTCAGCTTCTAAATCAAAGGGAACGCAGTGCTGCGTCCAGGGGGACCACGAGTTGCTGCGATGGGGTTAATTTAGTCTGAGTGTCCAGGTCTTGTATGGTCCGGAGGATATCAAGACCGTGTGTCATATATTGTTTCTTAAGTCTTGTCCCCCATTGGATAACGGCTTTGTGGGCTTGCCATGTGATGAAAGGGTATGTATGTTCTTTAAAGTAATTGGTTAACGCTTCTTTGATCGCTAGAGACGCCGGCTCAGGTTTTAGAAGGTGTTCTCCGAATCTCCAGGGTGGTCTAGTGTCGGGGGAGCGGGAAGCAGGAACCAGGTGTAGAAGCTATGACGAAGTACAGAGTAGGGAATATCCAGAAGAAGAGTCGAGACTTTCCAGGTTTGGTACACAACAAGGATATATTAGCATTCGTTTAGCAGGTATACAACTCCTAAGAGAAGCGACGCTGTGGCAATGATAGTGTGTAAGGACTGGGTATATATAGGCAGCTGGGGTAGTCACGCCCCTCTGAACGGTGATGATTCGTCTCCCTATTGGATCCCATCTGGGAGGTAGGCTCACCCTGGGGGCGAGCCCAGCCCCTGTCCGTCAAGGGCTCAGCCACGCCCCCCAACCTGTTAAAGGGAGTCTCCAGATCCAGACGCTGGTCTGGGCCACGCCCCCTCAAACCGCGCGGTGAGGAGTCAGGCACCGTGGTGTTCTGGGGCTCCAAATCGGCGCCATGACAGGTCCCACCGGCCGCTCGGATCAGGCGTGGCCCGACAACCCCCGTGATCGGGGCAGCGCCACTGCGATCACCGCAGGCGAGGGTCCAGGCCACGAGGCGGCACCAGGTGGGTCCCGGGGTCGCCGAGATCCCGCTTCGGGGCGTGACATCTAGTGTGAGAGCGATAGTCATCTCCTAATACAAGAACTAGTGGGGGATGGTCAGACCAGGTGAAAGGAAGAATTTCACATTTAATAGTGCGTGGGATCAAGCATGAGGGCAACAGAAAATAATCAATGCGCGAATAACTTATCTCTCTCCGTGGGGTGTAGCAGTCGCCACACGTCGTATAGGTGATGTCCCAGGAGGGAGTGTAATTTAGTCAGGTGTCGCCCTGTGGGAGTCCCCGAGGAAGCCCAACGATCTTTTGTCAGGTCTAAACGAATATTTAAATCTCCACATAGTATTAGGTCACCTGAGAGCACATCTGTAACTTTATTCAGAAGGTGTGTGAAGAACTGCGTTTGAGAAGTGTTGGGAGCGTAGGCCGAGACTAATGTATATACTCTATCATTAATAGTGTAGACTAGAATGATATAGCGCCCTCTAGGGTCTGTAACAATGCGGTGGGTCTGTATCGTTACCCCTCTAGATTTAGCCCTGTAGGTGGAGTGAAACTGGGTATGATATTGAGGGGCATATATTTTGGGGTGGTCAACTCTCCTAAAATGCGTTTCCTGAAGGCAGAAAATATCCGCATCATAGGAGCGAAGATCTTTGTACAAAGACTGACGTTTAACGGGTAGGTTCAAACCTTTTACACTATAGGAGACGATCTTCATAAACAGTACATAAAAAACTACGAGCATCCATCATATAGGGAATTCAGAGACCTAGCAATCTGACGGTTGATAATGAAGGGCGCTGCAACCCCGAGGGCGGGGAAAGGGGGGGAAATACAAACATACAACAAAACGGAGTGCCGCAACAGAGCGGCAAACTCTAGTGCGTCTCAAGACGCCATACTCGCCTTCGGAGTTCCCTATAGGGAAGAATCCGTGTCCTTAGTCGATAAGGGGGAGAAAACGAAAAAAGAGGAGGGGGTCACCTGCAACCAGCAGCGAGACCATAGCGATGTTATGTCAAGTCACCAACGTTACCCGCATGTGGCCTGTATCCTTGAGTGTTCAGCGTCTCTACAAAAAGGTCCTCTTGCAGGGGGGCAACTGTAGATAAATGTCCCATGGTCGACAGGCCAGTCAGCGATTACGCCATTCTGGTATCATCCGTTTCAGCGGAGATTAGCGGTCTTGGTCAAGCTCTTCCAATTGTAATCCCCATGATTCCAAAATCTCACGGCCCTCGGCAGGCGACGTGAGGATCGTGGTGGTACCGTCACGTAGGATTATTAGCTTGGTGGGGTAACCCAATGGTATGGGATTCCGGCCTTGCGTAGGGTCGACGTTGTCGGGTGGTATGACCTTCTTTGTTGCAGTGTAGCCTTGGAGAAATCTGGGTATATCGCCAGGTGTTCGTATTGCGGCCCCAGGGTGTCAGGTTTACGCAGTGCACGCAAAATATCCTTGCGTGGTTTATAATAGTGTAATTTGAGGATCACGTCTCTGGGTGCCTTTTGGGGCGTCGATGGAGGCTTCGGTATTCGGTGTATCCAGTCCATGAGAATCGTTTCTGGAGCAACCCCAGGCAGTATATGTGTGAATAAGTCTGCAACATAGGCCGTAAGGTCTCGGGGGTGCATGGTCTCCGGGATTCCTCGAATTTTAAGATTATTACGGCGGGATCTGTCCTCAAGGTCTGCTATTTTATTGGTACATTGCAGTAGTTTGGACTCTAGTGCTTCCACCACCGTAGCCATAGTATTGTGCACCGCCGTTAGCTTGAACATTTTGGCTTCCAGGTGTGAGGTTCGTTCCCCGATGTCTTGTATATCTTTTCGGATGTCTGCCGACACGGTGTCCAAACGTGTTGTTAAGGCAGCCGAGAAGTCCTTAAATAATGTTTCCATCCGGGTGATAAATGCAGCCATGTCGACCTGTGGGCTCTCGGCCACCACCGCTGGAGACTGGGTCGGAGATCCGCCATTTTGAGGGTCCGCGTACTCGCGGCGCATACTAGGCCGGGAGTGAAAAACTGTTTTCCCAGAGTTTTTTTTACTTTTAACGGTGGCCATCGCGGTGTGCCCAGGTTCCCAAGGGGGATAAAGTTAAATTTGTACCGTAGGTGGACGGTGTCCGCTGTAACTCGCTCGCTGGATCGGGAGCTGGACTAAAGCACGTCCACCATGCTCCGCAGTTGGCCACGCCCCCCCCACCAATACCAGAGTTTTTAAGTTTTTGTAATAGGATGCCATGGTCTACGGTGTTAAAGGCCTTGGCAAAATCAAGGTAGATGCTCCAGTTAGGTTTCATTTGTTCCATCCCAGCTTGGATATCATTGCAAACTTTTAAAAGGGCGGTTGTGGTGGAGTGATTTGGACGGAAGCCTGATTGATCTGGGGTTAAGTAGTTCCAATACTGATAGTAATCGCGTAATTGAGTGTAAACACATTTTTCCAGAATTTTTGACATTACAGGGAGCAATGATATTGGACGGTACATATTGTCATATATTGGATAGAAGTTATGCCTCATATACATACATGAAACATAGGCATAAAGATAGAGTGTAAGTATGACGGAATGAGATGTTGTCCGCCTGCGGGTGTGCTCTATCTGCGTGCCCCCGGCGCTTACCGCTGGCCCGACTACCGAGTGACACGGCACTCGGCGTCTCGTGCGGCCTGGAGTGACCCTGGGGAAGGGGTAGCGGGCGGTGGAGGGGACCCCTGCGTAGAACCAGCCCGACCACTGAGCAACACGGTACTCAGCGTCTCGAGCAGCTGGTTCACTGACCTTGTGAGTGTGGGAACGTCTGCGGAGCGGCCGTGCGAATTCGGGAATCGGACCTTCCCACGTAAGAATATTCGGATCTTACGGGCGGAGGAATATTCTGATCTTACGGCCGGAAGAATATTCGGATCTTAAGGGATCGAGGGTATCTTCGGATCTGGTTAGCGATCTCCGTCGAGGGAATATTCGGATCGCGCTGGATCGGAGGAATATTCGGATCTTATCACGGATCACTCGATGTACCGAAGCGCGGTACGCGGTCCGCGCCTTCGGATCTTAAGGTGGTTCGGTTCGGAACCGTACTCTGGGACCGCGCGGGATCCTCAGCAAATACGGCCGAAATAATAGTCATCAGGCGGGGCTGGATGCACTAGAAAATCTGCCTTTATTTTACACAACACATATACTTATAAACTTTACACAAATATGAGAACAATGGGAATCCCTGCCCGCCCACACAAGTCCCATTGGCCCTCGCTGGCAGGAGGCACCCGGGCCCCGATCCGTATTGGTAGTTACGAATCGGGGAGTTGCCGATTCGGACCGGATGATCCGAAATCGACCATTTTACGATTCGACCGGATGGTCCGAATCGGCCATTTCCCGATCCGATCATTCTGACCGGATCCACGAGGCACCAGGAAAATGGCGGCGGGCAAGGCAGACAAAGGGAATTACATTTCACAATACACAAACGGGGACACTTTTATTTCACCACACACAAATCCACATCTAAATAAAACACTCAAAACTCCGTGGGTGCCACAGCACCTAAGTGTCTATGGGTATAACTGCCACTATGAATCGCCCCTGGCTGAGGGTGCTGGGCCATTCCGTGACAGTAAGAGTGCCAGGTAAGCCCAACGCTTAATGCTGTTTAACATCCACAATGAGGTAACACTGATCATGCAATTCAATCGTACTGGATATATGCCACTATATTGACCCATATTCGTCATCGGTTGAGACCACCAAATATCACCATGGGAAACCTTCCCAAAATAATCTGTTAAAAAGACATTGACAACTGCTCAATGCGTTTCAATAGCTAAGTGCTATCTTCATCAGGTGCGATTACATTATATCCACCCCTCTGTTGCATGAATATATAGTATCCCTTATGGTTTTCAGCTGGCACTCCATTGGGTTCGTTTCCGTTGTGATATCCGTTGTGATATCCGTTGTTAATTGCACGTCTTAGCGTGCGGGTCATTGCAGACATCCGGTATGCGTTCCATTGTTAGAACTTCCGGTTTTCCTTCCCCACAATTTACTTTCCTGACGATCGTATCACGCATGGGCCGAAAAGTATCGATAGGGGCAGCGTCAGGAAGGAATTTTATTGCCATATTAGTCGAACGTGCCAGATGTTCATTCATTAGTTCCTTTTTCAGCGATTGTCCACTGCTCAACTATCAACTAATATTGAAAGTGAATCTCAAATAGCATTTTTGGATATTTGAAGCTATTGGCTGCAGGCTATTATGCTGTGGATCAATTCATCATTTCTAGTAAATGTTCTCTGCAACAGATCTAATAACTGGCTACTGAAGCAGCCTCGTGGGTGTAATTCGGGTTAGGCAATTGTGACTCGGTGGTAGACAAAGGAGACGGAGGCCTTCTTAAACAAGAAAAGCATTTATTCGGTACCGAGCCTTGAGTCAGGTCAAGCCCAAAAATACTCAAGTCCTGAGCCAACAGAGAAACAAAGATTTTATACATGGGGAGTAAAATGCACCCCTTATTCTAATATCCTCTCCTCAGGTTACCCTCCCAATTCCCATAGCAACCTTCATTATACATATTGGACTTCATTCATCATTTTGCAAGTCAGCAAGGTTCACCTCAAAGACCTGACCCTTGAGCCCACCGGAGGCAATTTTGGTTTCTTGTTTAGTCAGCAAGCTGTAAAAAGGAGTCATCCTCCCAAATCAAGTAAGGCCAACTGCGGGATTACTGGGTTATCCATTCCTTCTGTGGCATTGATGTGTAAGCAATTTTTATGGCTTGGCTCGAATATTTAGAGACCGGGGGGGGGGGGAGAGGTGATTCTTTAGTCAACAGAAATCAGGTTTAAAGCAAGATATTAGAGGCTACACTTAGAAAATAGAACTGCTTAAACTATCTAAAATGGCGGACAGGGAATAGAGAGGGTGACGCTAGGGGATATTCCCAGGTTAGCGCTCTTTCACTACCACATTTCAATATTGTTGTATTTAACATCTACACTAATTTTCTAAGCCATTACAACTATGAGTGATTGGGTCTATCGCTCTGAATAAGGAACCTCTGTATTAAACAGAGTTAAAATAACCATCTGATTCTCTAGTCATTTCTAAGGCTATAAAACACCTAATGCCAGTATTGTATGCTCTGTGACTCAAATGTGACTCGGATTAGAACCAGTTACATTTTCAGCAATTAATGTGTAATTATTCACTCGGAGATGTTGACTTTGGGTATTGAATAATGACATCAATCGTCTAATCAATTCTATGGTTCCCGTTTCATCAGCAATAATCGCAGATCTATTTTTCTAGAATTGCAATGTATGGTTTCTGGTTAGCATTAAATTCAAGCGAACCATGACTAGGGAATATCATGTGGATCACTGATTCCCGATCAAGTGTTTTTTCATCGATTGACCAGTTGGAATTGGCTTATCAAAACTTTATGGGTAGCTAAGAGATGAAGGCTGTGTCTAATCACAATATCAGCTGTTTATTAAATTCGAAGCCACTAACCCATCACTCTGACCAATAGACCTTATACCACCTGCATTCAACTACATACTTTTGGTTTTTTATGATGTTTGATTGTGGTAAATCTTGTCTTTTTGAAATTACGATTTCCTAATAAAAGGTTTTTATTAAGGTCCTTCCTGTACCTTATACGGCTATTTTTACGGTACTTTCTCTCTGAACTCTTTTGTTCAGATTGCAGGATTCAGTCTGTATTTATACAAAACAATCACTGGAGCAGCAAATCAGATCACCTGTGCTTCACATATCCTGCAAACACGGCCTGTCAGCAGGTCCTGAGGACAGCTTTGGGAAACAGTGCCCTAAGGGCTGCAGCACCACAAACACATTCCCATCAACAAACCTTTAAATCACCTACCAAAGAAATACACATTATATCTAGCGCCCGCAAATCCACCCCGTCTACCCTCTCCTGTCCCCAAACCTGGCTTTAAACGCTCCCTAAAGACCCTTCTCTTTAGGGAAGCCGACCACTCGACTCCATAACAAGACATCTGACCGACCCAAAAAGGCTCCTCACCTCTCCCTGCATTAGCTCATCACTGCAGCCGCTCCTCCTGTTTCTCACCCCTCGAGATTGTAAGCTCCCGCGGGAATAGGGCCCCATGTCCTTTACCACCCCCCCTTTTTTTTTTTCTTTCTTTTTGTTGTTGTTGGCACACGACGGGAAATCCCGAGGCGCCACTGTGGTACCTACCATGGCTCTGGTTGCCATACTTGGCCCTCGGGCTGCAAGGCCTTGTGACAATATCCTTCCACGGCCTCCCTCAGGAGTGAGCCGGTAAAGTCACAATAACGGCCGTTGCCACTTCCTTTTCCCCAGTTATTTTATGGTTCACCCCCCTTTTTTTCTCTTTCCCCCCTTCCTTATCCCTTTGCACCGTAACTGGCATGTAGTTGGGGTCCATCACATCCCCCCCCCTTCCCTTAGTTCCCTTCTGAATCAGTTATACAGTAATCCCCCGAAATTCGCGGGGGTTACGTTCCAACAACCCCCACGAATTTTGAAAAACCGCGAATTGTGGCTGTGCTAAAAAAAAAAGCACAACCATGCGGCATTAGGACCCAGGAGCCGCCGTCCTCCTGGCAGAATGGCTGCTCCTGTGCATCTCCAGACTTTTAGACCCCGGCAGAGAAGCTGCTCCTGTGCGTCTCTGGGCTCACGATTGTGGCCAGGGCATTCTCCTCTCTCGGCATCGTTCAGAGATGCCGAGACTCTTGTGCACCCCTGCAAGCGTGGTCCGGGGATCCAGGAGGCTCGGCATCTCCTCTCTCGTAATGAGGCCGAGAGAAGGGAATGCCCTGGCCACGATCGTGAGCCCGGAGACGCACAGGAGCAGCTTCTCTGCCGGGGTGTTGTGCCCTATATGGTTTCTTATCGAATACTGTTCCAAAGAGCCCCCGGCAAAGAACGGAACTCCACCTCCCCAGGCTCCAACACATCAGGGGGCTGCACAAAGGCGTGTGTTTGGGAGGCGCTGATGTGTTGGAGCCTGGGGAGTTGGAGTTCCGTTCTTTGCCGGGGGCTCCTTGGAACAATATTCGATAAGGAACCATAGATGACACACCGGGATGCTACTACCATGTGGTAAGCGGAAAAAATCCGCGAACCACTGAGTTTGCGAACGCAGAACCGCGAATGAGCGGGGGATTACTGTACTTGAGACCTCGTTCAGAGTGTCGCCTTTGTTTTTCACTGACGTCCCTATATTGATCTCCTGTTTTGGCTCTACGTGGCCACTTTATGTATATCATTTTGTTGACCGTGCTATAAAATGTAAAAAAAAAAAAAAAAAAAGAATATACAGCGCTGCCTCAAGTTCTGGCTGAGGGTTGTGAGAAGGAAAGCTGCTGCGGATCAGCTTGGCTGGAGAGAAGGGACGGACGCTGTAGCCGGTGTTGTGTTGGATCTGGTTCCTTGTCGAGCTGTTACAAGCAGC
Organism: Leptobrachium leishanense; assembly: GCA_009667805.1. Lineage (NCBI taxonomy): Eukaryota > Metazoa > Chordata > Amphibia > Anura > Megophryidae > Leptobrachium > Leptobrachium leishanense. Next base: position 389,606,462 of record CM019066.1, on the reverse strand, counting down.
CATTTCTCACTCAGTTTTTGGGGTTTATTTTTTGCTTAGACGTTTTGTATGAAAAAAAATGTTTTACACTGAGAAACGGATATACATACATACACACAGTGGCAAGAAAAAGTATGTGAACCCTTTGGGATTACGTGGAGTTTTGCATGAATTGGTCATAAAATGTCTCTGACCTTCATCTAAGTCACAACAATTTGAAAAACACAGTCTGCTTAAAATGATACAACACAAACATTATATGTTTTCATGTTTTTATTGAACATAACATGTAAACATTCACAGAGCAGGGTGGAAAAAGTATGTGAACCTTTGGACTTAATAACTGGTTGACCCTCCTTTGGCAGCAATAACCTCAACCAAACGTTTCCTGTAGTTGCAGATCAGACCTGCACAACGATCTGGAGTAATTTTGGACCACTCCTCTTCACAAAACTGTTTCAGTGTAGCAATATTCTTGGGATGTCTGTGTGAATCGCTCTCTTAAGGTCATGCCACAGCATTTCAATCGGGTTGAGGTCAGGACTCTGACTGGGCCACTCCAGAAGGCGTATTTTGCTTTGTTGAAGCCATTCTTTTGTTGAATTACTTGTATGCTTTGGGTCATTGTCCTGTTGTATCACCCATCCTCTGCGGAGCTTCAGTTGGCGGACAGATGGTCTTACGTTTTCCTGCAAAATGTCTTGATAAACTCTGGATTTCATTTTTCCATCAATGACAACAATCCGTCCAGGCCCTGAGGCAGCAAAGCAGCCCCAAACCATGATGCTCCCTCCGCCATGTTTTACAGTGGGGATGAGGTTTTGATGTTGGTGTGCTGTGCCTTTTTTTCTCCACACATAGTGTTGTGTGTCTTTTCCAAACAACTCCATTTTGGTTTCATCTGTCCACAGAATATTTTGCCAGTAGTGCTGTGGAACATCCAGGTGCTCTTTTGCAAACTTCAAACGTGCTGCAATATTCTTTTTGGACAGCAATGGCTTCCTCCGTGGTGTCCTCCCATGTCCTCCATTCTTGTTTAATGTTTCCCTTATTGTAGATGTGTCAACAAAAATGTTAGCATGTGCCAGAGATTTCTGTAAGTCTTTAGCTGACACTCTAGGATTCTTCTTTACCTCATTAAGCATTCTGCGCTGTGCTCTTGCAGTCATCTTTACAGGATGACCACGCCTAGGGAGAGTAGCAACAGTGCTGAACTTTCTCCATTTGTAGACAGTCTGTCTTACCGTGGACACATGAACATCAAGGCTTTTGGAGATACTTTTGTAACCCTTTCCAGCTTCATGCAAGTCAACAATTCTTGATCGTAGGTCTTCTGAGAGCTCTTTTCTGCGACTCATGGTTCACATCAGGCAGTGCTTCTTGAAACCAGTAAACCCAAAACTGGTGTGTGTTTTTAACGGACAGGACAGCTTTCAGCAACACAAACAATAATATCACACTGATTGGACTCAAGGTTGGCTCACTCCTGGCTCCAAATAGCTCTTGGAGAAGTCATTAGGCTAGGGGTTCACATACTTTTTCCACCCTGCACTGTGAATGTTTACATGTTCTGTTCAATAAACACATGAAAACATATAATGTTTGTGTTGTATTATTTTAAGCAGACTGTGTTTTTCAAATTGTTGTGACTTAGATGAAGATCAGAGACATTTTATGACCAATTCATGCAAAACTCCACGTAATCCCAAAGGGTTCACATACTTTTTCTTGCCACTGTAGATTAGGTAGGCCGTGTTAGTCCAGATGCCAAAAATCACGAGTATAGCCGTCTGTAGTGATACCTTTTTTATTTCAAATACAAGCTTTTGAGAGTGATCCTCCCTTCGTCGTCAGGTCTAGAAGCTTAATGATCAGAATAATACAAATAAACATTGGGACATTCATCGATACACACACACACACACACACACACACGTTTAAAGGGTGGTTTTGTTTAAGCCTATTTAATGTTATGTTGTGTTTATTAAGAACATACTTTGTTTTTGCACCGAAAAACTGTACATAATTTGTATAAAACCCTCAAAGACTGCTTGGAACCGACCAGAACCAGATCCCACACGACACCGGTTAGGGTCTGATCCACAAGCCGGAGACCAGTAACCCCAGATGATGTTACATGGAGGTGTCAATGGGGAATTTAGTGGTGGTGTCAGTGTGGATTGTGGGGGTTTCAGTAAGCGGGAGGGATTGTGGGGGTTTCAGTGTGGATTGGGGAGTGTCAGTAAGCGGGAGGGGTGTGGGGGGTTTCAGTCGGCGGGAGGATTGTGGGGTTTCAGTCAGGGGGAGAGATTGTGGGGGTTTCAGTCGGGGGGAGGGATTGTGGGGGGTTTCAGTCGGGGGGAGGGATTGTGGGGGGGTTTCAGTCGGGGGGAGGGATGTGGGGGGGTTTCAGTCGGGGGGAGGGATTGTGGGGGGTTTCAGTCGGGGGAGGGATTGTGGGGGTTTCAGTCGGGGGGGAGGGATTGTGGGGAGGTTTTAGTCGGGGGGAGGTTCAGTCGGGGGGGGGATTGTGGGGGTTTCAGGTCGGGGGGAGGGATTGTGGGGGGTTTCAGTCGGGGGAGGGATTGTGGGGGGTTTCAGTCGGAGGGGGGAGGGTTTCAGTCGGGGGGAGGGATTGTGGGGAGGTTTCAGTCGGGGGAGGGATTGTGGGGGTTTCAGTCGGGGGAGGGATTGTGGGGGGTTTCAGTCGGGGGAGGGATTGTGGGGAGGTTTTAGTCGGGGGAGGGATTGTGGGGAGGTTTCAGTCGGGGGGAGGGATTGTGGGGAGGTTTCAGTCGGGGGAGGGATTGTGGGAGTTTCAGTCGGGGGGAGGGATTGTGGGAGGTTTCAGTCCGGGGAGGGATTGTGGGGAGGTTTCAGTCGGGGGAGGGATTGTGGGGGGTTTCAGTCGGCGGGAGGATTGTGGGGGGTTTCAGTCGGCGGGAGGGATTGTGGGGGTTTCAGTCGGCGGGAGGATTGTGGGGGGTTTCAGTCAGCGGGAGGGATTGTTGGGGGTTCAGTCAGCGGGGGGATTGTTGGGGTTTCAGTCAGCGGGAGGGATTGTTGGGGTTTCAGTCAGCGGGAGGATTGTTGGGGTTTCAGTCAGCGGGAGGGATTGTTGGGGTTTCAGTCAGCGGGAGGGATTGTTGGGGTTTCAGTCAGCGGAGGGATTGTTGGGGTTTCAGTCAGCGGGAGGGATTGTTGGGGTTTCAGTCAGCGGGAGGGATTGTTGGGGTTTCAGTCAGCGGGAGGGATTGTTGGGGTTTCAGTCAGCGGGAGGGATTGTTGGGGTTTCAGTCAGCGGGAGGGATTGTTGGGGTTTCAGTCAGCGGGAGGGATTGTTGGGGTTTCAGTCAGCGGGAGGGATTGCGGGGGGTTTCAGTGTGGATTGTGGGGGATTCAGTCGGCGGGAGGGATTGTGGGGGATTCAGTCAGCGGGAGGGATTGTGGGGGATTCAGTCAGCGGGAGGGATTGTGGGGGATTCAGTCAGCGGGAGGGATTGTGGGGGATTCAGTCAGCGGGAGGGAATGTGGGGGTTTCAGTCAGCGGGAGGGATTGTTGGGGTTTCAGTCAGCGGGAGGGATTGTTGGGGTTTCAGTCAGCGGGAGGGATTGTTGGGGTTTCAGTCAGCGGGAGGGATTGTTGGGGTTTCAGTCAGCGGGAGGGATTGCGGGGGGTTCAGTGTGGATTGTGGGGATTCAGTCGGCGGGAGGGATTGTGGGGGGTTTCAGTCAGCGGGAGGGATTGTGGGGGTTTCAGTCAGCGGTAGGGATTGTGGGGGTTTCAGTGTGGATTGCGGGGGATTCAGTCGGCGGGAGGGATTGTGGGGGATTCAGTCAGCGAGAGGGATTGTGGGGGATTCAGTCAGCGGGAGGGATTGTGGGGATTCAGTCAGCGGGAGGGATTGTGGGGGATTCAGTCAGCGGGAGGGATTGTGGGGGTTTCAGTCAGCGGGAGGGATTGTGGGGGTTTCAGTCAGCGGGAGGGAATGTGGGGGTTTCAGTCAGCGGGAGGGAATGTGGGGGTTTCAGTCAGCGGGAGGGATTGTGGGGGTTTCAGTGTGGATTGGGGAGTGTCAGTTAGCGGGGGATTCAGTGTGGATTGGGGAGTGTCAGTCAGCGGGAGGGATTGTAGGGGTTTCAGTCAGTGTGGATTGTGGGGGGTTTCAGTCAGCGGGAGGGATTGTAGGGGATTCAGTCAGTGTGGATTGTAGGGGTTTCAGTCGGCGGGAGGGATTGTTGGGGTTTCAGTCAGCGGGAGGGATTGCGGGGGGTTTCAGTGTGGATTGTGGGGGATTCAGTCGGCGGGAGGGATTGTGGGGGTTTCAGTCAGCGGGAGGGATTGTGGGGGTTTCAGTCAGCGGTAGGGATTGTGGGGGTTTCAGTGTGGATTGCGGGGGATTCAGTCGGCGGGAGGGATTGTGGGGGATTCAGTCAGCGAGAGGGATTGTGGGGGATTCAGTCAGCGGCAGGGATTGTGGGGGATTCAGTCAGCGGGAGGGATTGTGGGGGATTCAGTCAGCGGGAGGGATTGTGGGGGATTCAGTCAGCGGGAGGGAATGTGGGGGTTTCAGTCAGCGGGAGGGATTGTGGGGGTTTCAGTCAGCGGGAGGGATTGTGGGGGTTTCAGTCAGCGGGAGGGATTGTGGGGGTTTCAGTGTGGATTGGGGAGTGTCAGTAAGCGGGAGGGATTGTGGTGGTTTCAGTGTGGATTGGGGAGTGTCAGTCAGTGGGAGGGATTGTGGGGGTTTCAGTCAGCGGGAGGGATTGTGGGGGTTTCAGTGTGGATTGGGGAGTGTCAGTCAGCGGGAGGGATTGTGGGGGTTTCAGTGTGGATTGGGGAGTGTCAGTCAGCGGGAGGGATTGTAGGGGTTTCAGTCAGTGTGGATTGTGGGGGGTTTCAGTCAGCGGGAGGGATTGTAGGGGATTCAGTCAGTGTGGATTGTAGGGGTTTCAGTCGGCGGGAGGGATTGTGGGGGATTCAGTCAGTGTGGATTGTGGGGGGTTTCAGACGGGGGGGGATTGTGGGGGTTTCAGTCAGTGTGGATTGTGGGGGCGTCAGAGGGGGATTGAGTGAGGATTGTGAGGATTTCAGTCAGCGCGCGGGGGATTCCGTGTGGATTGTGGGAGTTTCAGTCAGCGCGCGGGGGATTGTGGGGGTTCCCCTGACCTGCATGGTGTCCTCGAAGCCCCCCCAATCGGCGGCGCTCAGGTTGTTAGGGCCCCTGGGTGCCCCCGCCATGCTGCTTCAGAATTCGCTCTCAAACCCGGAAGTAAACAAGTCCTAGGTACGTGGAGAGAGGCGGAGCTAAAACCGATATACAGCCTCTCATTGCGTCACTTGGCCGCGACACAGGGGCGGCGAAAACAAGATATTACTTCCGGCCGCCACATCTCCATGGTAACCGGAAGTGGCGTCTCTGACAGGAAGCACGTGCCATGGCGGCGAATGTGCATGAGATCCGGGAGCGAGTCTTACTCAAAGAATACGGCCTGAGCAATGTGTGTGCTGCGTGAGTGTGAGCTGCGTGAGATTGTGTGTGTGCTGCGTGAGTGTGAGCTGCGTGAGATTGTGTGTGTGATTGTGTGTGTGTGCTGCGTGAGTGTGTGTGCTGCGTGAGTGTGTGTGTGTGTGCGCTGCGTGAGTGTGTGTGTGTGCTGCGTGAGTGTGTGTGTGCTGCGTGAGTGTGTGTGTGTGCTGCGTGAGTGTGTGGTTGCGTGAGTGTGTGTGCTGCGTGAGTGTGTGTGCTGCGTGAGTGTGTGTGTGCGCTGCGTGAGTGTGTGTGTGTGCTGCGTGAGTGTGTGGTGTGTGCTGCGTGAGTGTGTGTGGTGAGTTTGTGTGTGTGCGTGTGTGTGTTGTGTGCTGCGTGTGTGTGTTTGTTGTGCTGCGTGTGTGTGTGTGTGTTGCTGCGTGTGTGTGTGCTGCGTGTGTGTTGCTGCGTGTGTGTGTGCTGCGTGTGTGTGTGCTGCGTGTGTGTGTGTGCTGTGGTGTGTGGTGCTGCGTGAGTGTGGTGTGCGCGTGTGTGCGTGTGTGCTGCGTGAGTGTGCGTGTGTGCTGCGTGTGTGCTGCGTGAGAGCGTGTGTGTGCTGCGTGTGTGTGTGTGTGCTGCGTGGCTGTGTGTGTGTGTGTGCTGCGTGTGTGTGTGTGTGTGTGTGTGTGCTGCGTGTGTGTGTGCTGCGTGTGTGTGTGCTGCGTGTGTGTGCTGCGTGTGTGTGTGTGCTGCGTGTGTGTGTGTGTGCTGCGTGTGTGTGTGTGTGTGTGCTGCGTGAGTGTGTGTGTGAGAGTTTGTGTGCTGCGTGTGTGTTGTGCTGCGCGTGTGGTGTGTGCTGCGTGTGTGTGTGTGTGCTGCGTGTTGTGTGTGCTGCGTGTTGTGGTGTGTGTGTGCTGCGCGTGTGTGTGTGTGTGTGTGTGCTGCGTGTGTGTGTGTGCTGCGTGTGTGTGTGTGCTGCGTGTGTGTGTGTGTGTGCGTGTGTGTGTGTGTGCTGCGTGTGTGTGTGTGTGTGTGCTGCGTGTGTGTGTGTGGTGCTGCGTGTGTGTGTGTGTGCTGCTGTGTGTGTGTGTGCTGCGTGTGTGTGTGTGTGTGTGTGCTGCGTGTGTGTGTGTGTGTGTGTGCTGCGTGTGTGTGTGTGTGTGTGCTGCGTGTGTGTGTGTGCTGCGTGTGTGTGTGTGCTGCGTGTGTGTGTGTGTGTGTGCGAGAGTGTTTGTGTGCTGCGTGTGTGTGTGTGCTGCGTGTGTGTGTGTGCTGCGTGTGTGTGTGTGTGCTGCGTGTGTGTGTGTGTGCTGCGTGTGTGTGTGTGTGTGTGTGTGTGTGTGTGTGCTGCGTGTGTGTGTGTGCGTGCGCTGCGTGTGTGTGTGCGTGCGCTGCGTGTGTGTGTGCGTGCGCTGCGTGTGTGTGTGCGTGCGCTGCGTGTGTGTGTGCGTGCGCTGCGTGTGTGTGCGTGCGCTGCGTGGAGTGTGTGCGTGCGCTGCGTGAGTGTGTGCGTGCGCTGCGTGAGTGTGTGCGTGCGCTGCGTGAGTGTGTGCGTGCGCTGCGTGAGTGTGTGTGTGTGTGCGCTGCGTGAGAGTGTGTGTGTGTGCGCGAGCTGAGTGTGTGTGTGTGTGCGCGCTGCGTGTGTGTGTGTGTGCGCGCTGCGTGTGTGTGTGTGTGCGCGCTGCGTGTGTGTGTGTGCGCGCGCTGCGTGTGTGTGTGTGTGCGCGCTGCGTGTGTGTGTGCGCTGCTGCGTGTGTGTGTGTGTGTGTGCGCGCTGCGTGTGTGTGTGTGCGCGCTGCGTGTGTGTGCGTGTGTGTGTGCGCGCTGCGTGTGTGTGTGCGCGCTGCGTGTGTGTGTGTGTGCGCGCTGAGTGTGTGTGTGTGTGCGCGCTGAGTGTGTGTGTGTGTGCGCGCTGAGTGTGTGTGCGCTGCGTGAGAGTGTGTGTGTGTGTGCGCTGCGTGAGAGTGTGTGTGCTGGGTGAGAGTGTGTGCTGCCCTGCATCATGTATAATTCATATGCTTCAGGAAGGAAATCCTGGCAGGTCCCTGGGATTCCTGTGCATTCTGCTGTGTATGGATTATACATGTTGCGGGGCCTGTATTTACAGAGTCTTGCTGTTTCAGGTTCACAGCACGGATTTCCCGGGGAATTATCCCGGCTTTAATGACACCTGGGACCAGACACACTTTGAGGAGGTGAGTGCGCGCAGCTTTTCCTCGCCATGTCTCGCGCGCACCTATCCTCTTACGCCCTCTGTCTGTCTGTCTCTCGCACTCCCTCCCTCTGTCTGTCTCTCGCACTCCCTCCCTCTGTCTGGCTCTCGCACTCCCTCCCTCCCTCTGTCTGGCTCTCGCACTCCCTCCCTCCCTCTGTCTGTCTCTCGCACTCCCTCCCTCCCTCTGTCTGTCTCTCGCACTCCCTCCCTCCTGTCTGTCTGGCTCTCGCACTCCCTCCCTCCTGTCTGTCTGGCTCTCGCACTCCCTCCCTCCTGTCTGTCTGGCTCTCGCACTCCCTCCTCCTGTCTGTCTGGCTCTCGCACTCCCTCCTCCTGTCTGTCTGGCTCTCGCACTCCCTCCCTCCTGTCTGTCTGGCTCTCGCACTCCCTCCCTCCTGTCTGTCTGGCTCTCGCACTCCCTCCCTCCTGTCTGTCTGGCTCTCGCACTCCCTCCCTCCTGTCTGTCTGGCTCTCGCACTCCCTCCCTCCTGTCTGTCTGGCTCTCGCACTCCCTCCCTCCTGTCTGTCTGGCTCTCGCACTCCCTCCCTCCTGTCTGTCTGGCTCTCGCACTCCCTCCCTCCTGTCTGTCTGGCTCTCGCACTCCCTCCCTCCTGTCTGTCTGGCTCTCGCACTCCCTCCCTCCTGTCTGTCTGGCTCTCGCACTCCCTCCCTCCTGTCTGTCTGGCTCTCGCACTCCCTCCCTCCTGTCTGTCTGGCTCTCGCACTCCCTCCCTCCTGTCTGTCTGGCTCTCGCACTCCCTCCCTCCTGTCTGTCTGGCTCTCGCACGCCCTCTTACGCCCTCTGTCTGTGTATAGAATTTCCGTATTGACGTGATTAAGATGGAGCAGGATGTCCTGGAGTTCGACATGATCGGGATTGATGCGTCCTTCGCCAACGCGTTCAGGCGGATTCTTCTGGCAGAGGTACGTGACATGTAATTGTAGAAGAGCTTACAACCCAACTGGGGAGGATCAGGACGGCCAAAGCCCCAAACCTGCATTTACACGGCACTCCTTGCACCTCCCGATATGCCTGTCTAACCCAGCTATGCGGCATCGCTCGGCTGTCACTGCCAGGAGCTGACCCTGGGGCTCGATCGCCTGTGATCACTCTGTAATGATGGCGAATATTATCACTGGAGCTATGTATGATTTTTGGATTTGCAGGTTCTGAACTAGATGGCGTCCCTTATCTGGCACAGTGTCACACAGGGTCTGCATTATCAGCATACAGGCAGAAATGGCCTTTGTGTCAGTAAATGTGCTGCAGACGGATAATAAAATGGTGAGCTCTCCTGCTTACACGGGGTCTGCATTATCCGCATACAGGCAGATGCAGTAAATGTGCTGCAGACAGATAATAAAATGGTGAGTGTGAAGTGCGTCACTTTGGACTTGGTACTGTTACATCCTCAGCCCCTGCTGGGTTGCCCGGGGGGTCTGGGCATAGTTCTCTGTCACTGGCTGGTCGTTTGCCAGCACCTGGTAATGGCCAAACGGCGTCTGAGGGGGCGGGGCCTGGTATGGTCACGAGGAGCAGCCGGGTTTAAAGCAGGGCGCGAGGAGTTGCCTCGTCGCCCTGACGTGGAGTTCAGTTGCCGCATCGCTAAGCTGATTTCTCATTGCTGATTTAGTTGCCGATCCGTTTCTGTCTACAATTCCCGCTCCTGATTTTGACCCTGCTTGTTTCTGACCACTCTGTTGCTTCCACCATTAGCAATCACTCATATTGTGCATTGGTGAATTAACCCCATGTTTGCTGCTGGGGCTTTCACTCGGTATCTGGGATTATTCCCATCTCGCTCTGGGGTATCACTTGTGGCCTTGTCTGGTTGCCTTGTCCTTCGGACCTCTCCCCTCCCCTTCCCCGCGGGCCAGCGATTTAAAGGCAGGCACCGCCTGGAAGGGCACAGCCTGCCCTTCCAAGCGGCTGCTGTCTTTAACCCCTAGGGGGCTGGATCGCGATATGGCGCTAACATGTGCCGTATCGCGGTCCCCTCCCGGAGCTGGCCAACATCTTGGATGTCGGCCAAGCTTCCGGGATATCCCCCTAATGACTGGCGTCAGAGCGCGATGGCGCCAGTTTTGAAATGAACCCCTTGCTGCCACCTATAGTGGAGATAGGGGGTTCCAATGAACCCCCTATCTCCCGATCCGTGACAGCTAGCTAGGGGTTAATGCTTGCTATCATTGGAACGGCTAGAGCGTGGCCTTTCCAATGATACCAAACATGACCATGTAAAATGTAAAAAAAAAAAAAAAAAAAAATTAAAAGAATAAAATAAAAAAAAATGAGTTTTTTTTTTTTCGTTTTATTAGTGCAACAATATTGTTCCCATTTCAATTATAATGTGAATAATGATGCTGCACTAACTATTTTTTCTATGGGGGGCGTTTGCTAAAAAACACGTAATTTTCCCCAAAAAAAGTAACGATTCCCCATTTCTAATTTTTTTAACAAGCGCACCCCATAGAAAATATAACCGCAAACGCTCGCATGTTAAAATGTGAAAAAAAACACTTTACACATTGTAAATTATTGAAAATTCAAATGTTATTGCATTTTTTGTTATAATATACAGACAGGACATGACGTATACATATAATAATGACATATTATGAATCTGCCGAGTCTGCCGGAAAGAACGATATATAATATGTCTGGGTCATATATTAAAATGAGGCTTAAAAACGCGTTTAAACATGATGAGCGAAATCGGTAAAAATGAGCTCAGCACAGAGGTGCGACAGGGTTAAGAGTTCTTTAGTTACTAGCGCTGGCTGTTCAGTCGTCCCGGCTTTAACCTAGGGGCAACCGCCGGCCATTAGGTTTTTATTTTCATTACGTGGTGTATTTATATTGTTAGGATAGTTTTTGCGGGCTGTGTGACCGCCGCGTATCTCAGCTCGCGCCAGCTCTTGGCCGCGCCCCACACGCCGCCCCTTTTTACCTCGGACGCAGCCATGAGTAAATGCCGCACAAAATCCAAACCCCGCTCCCCCTCAGCATCTGACTCCGATTCAGGGGAGGGCTCAGTTATGGCAGACAAATTTCAGGAGGCCAGTGACTCCGTTCAGAAAGTAACACCTCACCCGGACGGCACCCCATTCCCTGACCCCCCCCCCCCCCCTGTGGGAGCTGTTATGCAGGCTTCTATTACCGCAGCTGTACAGACAGCAGTCTCCAGCCTGTCAGTCGACCTCCACCGCTCCCTAGAAGTCGTCATGGTGGCAGTTAAAGCTCTTCCCTCAACACCTGCCCCCTCTAATCCCACCTCAGATGTTAGTCAGTCAGAGCCTTCAGCTTCCCATTACACGGGACAAAAGGCGGTATGTAAATCTAAACACATTGATAGAGGGGCTGGCAACCCCGCAACACTGCCTATTTTTGATGCCGAGTCCCTATCTCGGAAAAGAGCCCAAAATCGCAGGGAGCATATGGCGATTCCCCCAAAAAGACAAAAATCTGATTTTGATACGGCTCCCATAGAGGAGACCACTGGGAAGGAATTGGTATTAGCCACCCCCCCCCCCCGTGGCGATTAATGATTATGACCTCCGAGAGGATGAGGTGGCGCTGTATGTGTCTGAAAACTATAAATTTGATTGGGATGAATCGGAGGAACCCCCTTTTTATGAAGAGGGTAACGTAATTTATTTTCAAAGTTTTTATTATTAAAGTAGAATATGACACAAACTGACCAACAAAGAAGGCCTCGCAGGGCCTGATTCATTATACTTTGCGAAAATAATCAAAGGGTGATCGGGAAAAAAGCGTCGCTAGTTGGTTCATGTTACTAGGATGGTGACCCAAGTGAAAAGTGGTGAAACATGGGGCGAGAGAGAGAAAGAAAAAAGGGGGGAGGAGGGAGATATATAGTGACCATTGCCGTGACGCTCCTGGCGCGCTCCCTGAGGAGGCCATGGAGGGATTATGTCACGGAGTCCAGGTGTTCGAGGGCCAATCGTGGCGAGAACTGCCATGGTGGCACGCCCCGAGACATCCCAGAAAAAAAAAAAAAAAAAAAGAGGGGGGGGGAAAGGAGTGGGGTCACCATGAGCAGCGGGTCAAGCACCGAGCAAATAAAAGACGCAACTGGGGGGTATAAACTACAGCAATCGCGAAAACGACATATATGACAATCGCTGGTACGAACAAGAAGCATGTAACACCAATAACTCCATAAAGGGGAACATTGCAGGGGGAGGCATAAGCCCTACTCAGGGGTTAAGTCAGGAACAGCGTATCCTCTCGGGGCCATTTGAATAGCCTAACTCAGACCGGTCCACCCGGGGATAGGAGAGAGTCAGCGGGCTGGGTCACTACAGGCAGCCCCGTAGGTACAGACAGCAGTCCCAGGGTGCGAAGATGTCCCTCAGCCTCCTCCAGTGTATTAGCCGTTAATACGTGTCCATCATGTGGGGAAATTATAAGGGAGCCAGAGGTGCCCCATGTATATTTTATGTCATGAGTGCGGAGAGTGACCGTGACCGGCCTAAACCGTCTCCGGGCGGCTAACATCAAAAAGGGGACATCTCGGTATATTGCGATATTGGCTCCGTCGAAAGGGACCGTAGATATGTTTCTCACAGCCCGGAACAAAGAAGAATGCTGGGTGATGTCTCGCATGGTGATGAGAACGTTGCGCGACGCCCCCGCGGGCGCCATGGCAGCCTTTCGTATACGTAGAGCCACGTGGACAGGGTCTCTAAGAGGTTCCGAGGAACCAAGCACCGCTTCCAGGAAACGTGTGGCATACTGCAGCAGTCCCGAGTCCGGGACTGTTTCTGGTATTCCGCGTAGTTTCACGTTCCGTCGTCTGTGTCTCGTCTCCAGCGCCACCACAGCCGAGTGTAGGCCGCTAACTTGTGCCTGTAGTGCGCGTACGTATATGGAAGCCGTGGCCTGCGTGTCTTCCACCGCTTGCGTGCGTTCCACCTGAGTCCGCGTCTCCTCCACCGCCGCCTCGAGTGACCTAAAGTCCGCCTGCCATACCTTCCTGGCATCTTCCAATAGGGTGCGTATATCCCCTTTTGTGGCGGGAAGCGCATCTTCCTCTTCGTTTGGTGTCGCATGGGAGAGCGAAGGGACAGCCTCCGCCATCTGTTGAGCCCCCGAGTCAAGCGCCGAGCGTGGCGGCAACCTCCGCCCCAGGCCCCCGCTGAGTGAAACTCGGATGTCGGGGGTACCGGGATCTTCCCTCGATCCACCCGCTTTAGGTTTCTTCCCCATCCAGAAAGACGCAGCTCAGTGCAGGTCAGGGAAAGCGCGCCAACACCAGGCCCCAAGATGGCCACCAGCCGTCCGATCAGAGAACAGCACAGCGTCCCTCTCACCTATCGCAGGTCCGGAGGGGGGTCCCAGCAGGCTCCGGAGTATCTCCACCTTATGGCCGACGGTTGAGGATCGTTTTTAAGCAGGGAGCTCGATCGAAAAGCGCCTGAAAGTCCGTGTATATAGGAAGGGGGATCAGAGCTCCGCTCACACACGTCCGTCCTGATCCGTCGCCGGCCACGCCCCCGTAACGTAATTTATGATCCCCACGGAGACCCTCTTTTTTGCCCAGAGGATCTTTCACACCCTCAATCCACCGCATGGCGTCCCCCTACCACATGTAGAGAAATGGGTGGATGCTAATATGAGACGGCCTTTAGACAAGGCTACTAGACAGAACATGCGAGCTGAAAGCCCACGCCCTTTCACCACAGGCAAAACTTGTGTTACCCCAGAGGTCGACCCATCCATAATTAAATTCCTTACCAATCGGGATGGACCCCTAAAACTAGGGATGCACCGATACTAGTATCGGTGCCGATATTGCCGTTTGCACGAGTACTTGTTACTCGTGCAAACAGCCCGATACATCCCGCCGATACCGGAAGCCGGCGCTGGGCCGGCTTGCCGGTATCCGCGGGGCTGGGGAAGCTGGCCGCGTGCATGAAAAGCACGCGGCCAGCGTTTTCCTCCGGCGCGCCGCGTTACTCACCCATCCTGAAGGTCCGGTCGCTGGGCAGTGATGCGTTCCCGCGGCCACTGGGTGCTCCTGTGACGCTGCCTCTCGTCTGGAGGCAGCGTCACAGATGCGCCCGGCAGCCACATGATCGCATCACTGCCCAGCGACCGGACCTTCAGGATGGGTGAGTATCGCGGCGCGCCGGAGGGGAACGCTGGCCGCGTGCTTTACATGCACACGGCCAGCTTTCCCAGCGTTCGAGCTGGGGGACATATCCATGAGTGCTGGGGGACATATCCATGAGTGCTGGGGGACATATCCATGAGTGCTGGGGGACATATCCATGTGAGCTGGGGGCAAATCTCATATAAATTTTTATATGAGGTCTGTTCCTATTGGAAAGCATCACATGACATTAAATAAAAGTATCGGTACTCGTACTCGATCTTAAAAAAGTGGTATCGGTGCATCCCTACCTAAAACTGGCCTGGATCATGCCTTTCGTACATGCGAGGATAAATTACTAGATATGGCAGGTCCCTTGATTAAACTTTTTAACATCGCTGAGGAAGCTAAACTCTCTAATTCCACCCTGTCTCCTACCCTTGTCCGCGATTGGGTTCAAAGGGCGCTGTCGTTTTTTGGTAACGCTAACGCTGCTTTGGCCGCTGAACGGCGCAAATCAATTCTTTTAAAGGTTGACAACCAACTGACGGCCATAGCGGACACCAACCTAGGCAGCGCAGCTCAAGGGTTTTTATTTGGGAAAGCCTAAGTTAAGAGTATGGGCACATACGCCAACACCTTCAACTCCCTGGAGAAAATATCCTCCTCACTAAAGCGTGTATTTAGAGGCAGGGTTTTTGGAAGGGCCGGTAGATATTGGGGGTGCCCTACCGGCCATTAAGGGACCAACACCAAGCCTTTTCCCAGCACCACTACACAACAGCCAATGGAGTTCCAACCCTCCGGCTCCTTCTTCCCCTCACGAACCCGTCCTTGGCGCACTCTAGGTTTCCGAGGTTCCAGAACCTCATTCCGTGGCAGACGACCCTCAGGTAAGACCTCAATTGATATCTCCCTCTCCAAGGGTTCAAGTCAGGGGTCGAATACGATTGTTTCTTCACAGATAGCAAACGCTTACATCGGATCAGTGGATCTTGAATACGATGCAAGGGTTCGCAATTTCCTTTGTGTCAATCCCGATACAAACTCTTGTCCCACCACCACTCCTTTTCGCTCGGGAACAAGAGGTACTGATGGACAAGGAAATACGAGATTTATTAGACAAAGGGGCCATACAACTAGCTCCTTCCGAGTCGACGGGTTTCGTCACCAACTTGTTTCTGGTCTCGAAGGAGGGGGTTTACGATCAGTGATCAATTTGAAGACCTAAATTCATACGTGCAATACAACCATTTCAAAATGGAAGGTATGCATTCTCTCGGAGACATCCTGCGTCAAGGGGATTGGATTGCAAAAATCGACCTGAAGGACGCCTATCTTACGGTACCAAGTCTCGAGAGGTCTTGTGAATATCTTCGCTTCCAATGGCAGAGCAGGATGTGGAGGTTTACTTGCCTTCCTTTCGGCCTATCCTCAGCTCCGCGGGTTTTCATAAAACTTCTGAAACCAGCGATAACGTCCCTTTGGGAACTCGGAGTCCGCCTAGTAATATACCTGGACGATGTCCTATTGATGGCAGATTCCGAATCTACCCTTCTTTCCCACTTACGATGGACGATAGACATCCTACAAGAACTAGGATTCCTTATCAATATGGAAAAGTCTCTGACTATACCTTCACAAAAATTGGAGTTCCTGTGCCTAGTGGTGGACTCCACCTCAATGACACTTCACCTTCCACCTCAAAAGATGTCAATCCCGAAGGAAGTATGGAGTATTCTCCAGAAGGATCATATCACACTTCGTTGCCTGGCACGAGTGATCGGTCTGCTCACAGCCACTCGTCTGGCGGTACCTCCGGCTCCATTATACTACAGGGCCCTCCAACGCTTGAAGGCCCATTTTCTCTGCAAGGGACTCCAATACTCTTCCCCAGTAACTCTCACCGACGAAGCCTGTTCGGCTCTGATGTGGTGGATCAAGAACCTCCAATATTGGAACGAGAGACCCTTGATTCCACTGACAATAATCATAGAATCAGATGCTTGCCGCACCGGTTGGGGAGCTCGACATGGTCAACTGGAGACGGGAGGTCGTTGGTCCGCATCAGAGACAACGCTACACATAAATTGTCTGGAATTATTGGCGGGTTTGTTCGCAATACAATGTTTCACAAAAGGTCAGAGCAATTGTGCAGTTCTCAAGTTGGACAACCTGTCAGCGGTTCGGAGTATCAATTGCCTAGGGAGTCCGAGATCGGAAACCTCTTTCGATGATGGTGAGGAAATTTTGGTCCCATTGTTTCACCAACAACCTGAATGTATTGGCCCAATTCATTCCGGGCATGACGAATCTCGTGGCGGATTGGAATTCCAGGCACACAGAGGACTCCAGAGATTGGAAGTTGCACTCCTCGGTGTGCACATTGCTTGCCGCTCTTTGGGGGCCTTTAGACCTAGACCTGTTTGCTTCCAGACTCAACACTCAAGGGCCACATTTCTTCAGCTGGCATCCAGAGGCAATAGCGACGGACGCCTTCCTACAAAATTGGATCGAATCACGTCATTACGCGTTTTCTCCATGATAGCGAGAACATGCTCTCGTTCGTGTTCAACGGGTCACAGTAGTATTGATAACACCTGTCATGTCCTCAGCCCCTGCTGCGCTGCCTGGGGGGGTCTGGGCAGGGTCCTGTGCCAAGAGCTGGCCGAATGCCAGCACTGGGGAACAGTTGAGCGGCATCTGAGGGAGCGGGGTCTGGCGTGGTCACGAAGAGCCGCCAGGTTTAAAACAGGGCGCGAGGAGTTGCCTCGTTGCCCTGTCGTGGAGTTCTGTTCCAGCATCACTACTGATTTCTGTGCCTTTAATTTTTTTTTTGCCAGCCCGTTTCTGGATACGATCCCTGCTCCTGCTTTCTGACCCGGCTTGTTTTGACCATTCTAATTGCTGCTCGATTACGATCGCCTGTGTGGTGCTTTGGTGGTGTAACCCCATGTTTGTCGCTGGGCTGTTTACACGTTACTGGTGTGTTGTCCCTTCTAAGTTGTGGGTATCGTCTGTGGCCTCATTAGGTTCCTATACCCAACCCAGGGCTCATGTTTTCTTGCTATACATGTTTAAGAACTGCGATCAAAAGGTACTGTTTGTATGCGGCTCATGTTCAGTGTGCTCTCCTCGTTAAATATACTCGATACTGTACCAACGATAGACCCTGATGTGTATGTATTGCCTCTGAATATCATACAGTACCATTGACTTGCTCCCAATTATCAGAAAAACTTTAAAACGGCACATTTCCTGACTGCCCTGCAGTCCGCAATTCACAGTCTATCGGTCTCGAAACCTTTTAGTGCTTAGTAGCAACTCAGTGGTTTGCTCATCCTCCCTGCCTCGAGCGTATAAGTCTGAATATACCAAGCAGTGTTTAAACGCCAAGAAGATTGATCAGTCCTTAAGGATCTCAACTTCGCTACTCTAGTGGGTGCTACTCTCCCCCCCCCCCCCCGTTGCAACACCCTTCCGGAAGGGTCCACCATGGTTCCCATCTCTGTTGGAATTGTCAGACTTCCCACGTCTTTTCCGATCCGCTCACACCTGTTATTGAATCCAGAGGAACAACCTCACCCATTGTTTCATCAGGGTCAGTGCCGCCTGGTGGCATGGTTGGTCTCAGGGGACTTTTATCTCTCCCTGGCATTTCGGAATGGACCCGTTCCTTACTCCTGGTGGCCTGGGCTCCAGGGACACGTTCCTCGTATAATTCAGCATGGCGAAATTTGGTTTAGCTGGGGTGTGGAAAGACAGTTGTATCCCTTTTCAGCCCCTGTAACTTAATTCTTGGATTTCCTTGCGGAATTGTTTCATGACGGCCGGGCATATCGTACGATAAATGTGAGATCGGCTGTCTCTGCTTCGCATGTGGGTTTTCACAGCATTCCTATAGGTCGTCATCCACTAGTGTGCCGTTTGTTACGAGCCATTCATCTATCTCGTACCCCGGTCCCTCATTATACTTCCACCTGGGACATTTCTGTTATCCTCCATTTTATTTATTTTTGTCTAGTTGGCCATCTAATGAGTTCCTCTCCATTCGACAATTGTCAGTGACGTTGTTGATGTTGTTCTGCCTTTTTTCTTGTAAAAGAGTGAGTGATGTACGTGCTTTAGATGTTCCGTCACGTTCCTTTGGCCCAGACGGGGTTACGTTTTAATATTGTTCGACGCACAAAAACCTCCATCACCTCGATATCTTACCCTTATTTGACGGATCATCCGTTTATTTGTCCAATACAGTGTTTGCAGGAATACGAATCTCGTACGAGTCAGTTTCGCCCTAGTGGGGTATCCCCTCTGGTTTTGTCCATTCAGGCTCCTCATAACCCGGTATCATCAGCATCCTTAGCCCGGTGGATGCGTTGGCTTATGTCGGAGGCAGGTATTGATGTATCTTGTTTTGGGGCGCACTCTGCTAGGAGTGCTTCGGCTTCCTCCGCTTTTTCTTTGGGATGGCGTTTAGAGGATTTGATGCGGGCTGCAGATTGGTCCCGAGCATTCACGTAGCGCATTTTTTATTTGAAACCTTTATCGCATTGGTCTACCTCGATTCTAGACGAACTTTGAACTAGCAAATAGGAGCCTCCGAGTCAATGACTTAAAATTACTAAATTTTCCTATTTCCATGACAGAAAGTTAGAATTTTAATAATGACTCGGAGGCGAGTATTTCCCTCCCATATGTTATACTTGCAATGTTTTATTAATATACAACAAAATATAACAACACCTAACGGATATTGTTATTTGGGCGTACTAAACAAATTATTTGAAACTATGTTCCCGTGTAATCCGTTCTGAATCCGGCCTTTGATTGCCAGTAGTGGGACTCTATCTAATCCCTGGTCCGTGTTTTCTGTTTTGTTTTCAGCCACCTGATTGTATTCAAGTACAGTCTTCTCAAAGCTGGGCCTCTACATCCTTTGTTTTCCTGTGTTGGTTATCCGTTCCCCCTATGCCGGATCCTTCTTCGTTCATGTTGGATTTATTAATTCCGGTTCCATATCCTGTTTTCACAGCAAGAAAGAGGACGCATTTCCGGGTTCAAGCCCATATATAGACATGGACTGCAGAGGATTATGGACTAGAGGGAGGGGTTAAGGGGAATCTATGTTAGCATTTTTTCACTTGTTCACTTTTTTCTCTTACTGCTGCGATTAAATATTAAGAAAGAGAAGCAAATACTCGCCTCCGTCATTATTAAAATTCTAACTTTCCGTCATGGAAATAGGAAAATTTAGTAATTACAGCAACACCTTGTATCTGTATGTGCTGCATTATACCTGTGTATGGCAATTACAGCAATACCTTGTATCTGTATGTGCCGCATAATGCCTGTGTATGGCAATTACAGCAACACCTTGTATCTGTATGTGCCGCATAATGCCTGTGTATGGCAATTACAGCAATACCTTGTATCTGTATGTGCCGCATAATGCCTGTGTATGGTAATTACAGCAATACCTTGTATCTGTATGTGCCGCATAATGCCTGTGTATGGCAATTACAGCAATACCTTGTATCTGTATGTGCCGCATAATGCCTGTGTATGGTAATTACAGCAATACCTTGTATCTGTATGTGCTGCATAATGCCTGTGTATGACAATCACAGCAACACCTTGTATCTGTATGTGCTGCATAATGCCTGTGTATGACAATTACAGCAACACCTTGTATCTGTATGTGCCGTATAATGCCTGTGTATGGCAATTACAGCAACACCTTGTATCTGTATGTGCTGCATAATGCCTGTGTATGACAATTACAGCAACACCTTGTATCTGTACTGTACAGGGATTTACACTCCTTATAACCCCCTGAATCTTATCCATGTGCAGCAGCGACTGACCCCACAGCTCTCCCCTGGATTCTGACACATCCTTGGCTGCTGGAATGCTGCAGTAAAGTTGGGGGGGCTGCTCTTTGCAGTCTCTTTACAGTAGGGATGCACCAGTGCCGATACTGCCGTTTGGACCAGTATTCGGTACTTGTGCAAATGGCCTGATTACCCCCCCCCCCCCCCCGATAACGGAAGCAAGTATCCGCGGGGCTGGGGAAGCTGGCTGCATGCATGAAAAGCATTTGGTCTGTGTTCCCTTCCAGCGAGCCGCATTACTTACCTATCGGTGGGTCCGGTCGCAGGGCTGTGACGCGGCCATTGGGCAGTGGAGGCTGTGACGCTGCCTCC
Organism: Leptobrachium leishanense; assembly: GCA_009667805.1. Taxonomy (NCBI): domain Eukaryota; kingdom Metazoa; phylum Chordata; class Amphibia; order Anura; family Megophryidae; genus Leptobrachium; species Leptobrachium leishanense. Next base: position 389,586,474 of record CM019066.1, on the reverse strand, counting down.
AGCCGAGATCTCGCGGGAGCCTCCCGCGAGATCTAGGCTGGAGGCAGCGTCAAGGCCTCCACTGGCCGCGTGATCGCGTCACAGCCCTGCGACCGGACCCACCGCTAGGTAAGTAATGCGGCTCGCTGGAAGGGAACACAGACCAAATGCTTTTCATGCATGCAGCCAGCTTCCCCAGCGTTTGGTCTGAGGTTTGATATGTTAGATAGTAGGGATGCACCGATACCACTTTTTTAGGACAGAGCACAAGTACCGATACTTTTACTTGCTCATGTGACCAATTTCAAATAAGAACAGTGATATATATCTCTAATATATGGGAGGGTAGCACTCAACCTAAACTAAGCATTCAGTGCGGGGGTGTAATATATATATTTTCTCTTTGGGCTGTGTGTGTGTGTGTGTATATATACAGGTCTGTGGATATGTGTGTGTTTGCTATATATACATATCCCCACAGACATGTATATAAACACATAGATAGATATTTATCTATTTGTGGGTATGTAGGTCTGTGGGGGGGGGGGTGTATATACACATACCACCAAGGGGGAGGGGGGTGTGCACACTCATACATACCCCCACAGGCCTCAGAGCCTCCTTCTAACGGGCCCCACCGAGATCGCGGCCGGCGGTTCCCCACTGAAGCGAGCGGCTGGGCTGCGACCCTTGCCGGGCCGGTGGCCGCTCGAACAGAGTGCCGTTAGAGCACTCTGCCAGCTGCGTCTGCCCCTCCAGACACCAGCCAGAAAGCCAGCGTTGGCTTCCAGTATCGGGGGCACCTGCACAAGTACCATGTACTCGTGCAGGACCCGGTATCAGGACCGATACTAGCATCGGTGCATCCCTATTAGATAGATCTGAGGTCCATATGTCTGGTCTGAGGTCTGTGTATATACAGTATATATACAAACGCACAGAGTGGGTATACATGTATCTGAGATGAGGTGTGTGCAGGGGGTAAATGGGGTGTCTGGCCATACATTTCAATATAAACATAAACTGGACAGGCTTTCGGCAAAATCCTAAATGATTTATTGGAAAGCGTCACATGACATTAAAGTATCGGTACTCGGTATCGGTGCATCCCAGCTTTTCAGTAATACAGGGTGATGGGGGTGAGATCTCACTGAGACGCTTTTTCTCTGCAGGCCCTGCACTATTCCTGAGTTAAAGCACGTGTTTGTGTCCCCCCACGTATTTGTCGTTTCTCCTTTTGGCAGTGAGGGGGTCAGTTTGCACGGTGCTGTGCTCTTTGATATGGGTTGGTTTGCTGGGTCTGTCCTTGCTGTCACTGCTCTCACTTGGTGTTTCCTGACCGCGTTATGGTGTCTGTGACTTTTCATTTATTGCTCTCTGACCCGCAGGTCCCAACGATGGCCATCGAGAAAGTGTTTGTCTATAACAACACCTCCATAATACAGGACGAGATCCTCTCCCACCGCCTGGGCCTCATCCCTATCCGTGCCGACCCCCGCCTCTTCGAGTATCGCGGCACAGGTCAGTGACGGCCGGCTCACACCCGCTCTGCCGCGACCCTGATCCGCCGGGGATTTCTCCTTCAAGTCTGTGTCCACTCGAGCCGTGTTGCGGAGATGTCCCCTCCTCCACCCAGTCTCAGTGACGTTTCTGGTTTCTTTCCAGAGGACGCAGACGGCACAGAGATTGATACCCTGCAGTTTGAACTCCAAGTAAAGTGCACCAAGAACCCGCGGGCCTCCAGAGACTCCTCCGACCCCAACGAGCTCTACCTGAATCACAAAGGTACAGGGGCGCAGTGGGAGGGGATGTGATGCATTTTACACAGTGTTACAGGCTGGGCATCACCGCTGTGGCACGCAGACCCCACAGGGACAGTGTCTCTCTAACCATGTGTTTTCTTGGCACGCAGTGTACACCAGCCACATGAAGTGGGTCCCCCTGGGGAACCAGGCCGATTTGTTCACCGAGACAGAAGCACCTCGACCCGTGCATGATGACATTCTCATCGCTCAGCTGCGGCCGGGACAGGAGATCCATGTCGTGGTGCATTGTGTGAAAGGGATCGGTGAGTGTGGCTCCGCCAAACATGGTTTAGAAACCATGCTGTGTGATTGCTGTGCTCAGGTATCCCCAAAGCATCATGGATAATGGGCTCCCTCACACTAACATCCCCATCTTCTCCTCAGGTAAAGACCACGCCAAATTCTCCCCGGTGGCCACAGCGAGTTACCGCTTGCTGCCAGAGATCTGCCTGCTGTCGCCGGTAGAGGGCGAGCTGGCGGACACCCTGCAGCGCTGCTTCTCCCCCGGAGTCATATCTGTGGACGTGGTGAATGGTGTGTTTTGGCTCTTGCTCTGAGGTCGGGTACTCGGCAGGGGGCGCTCCTGGCAGGGAGCTGGGGCTCTTGTTGCTGGTGTTATGGTGGTGTGTATGGGGACGGTGTCTGTGTGTCCCTGCCCTTCTGCCAATTCTCTGCTCCTTCTTCCAGGTAAGAAGGTGGCACGCGTGGTGAGTGCCCGGCAAGATTCCTGCAGCCGGGAGATCTTCAGGCACGACGAATTGAAGAAACTGGTGCAGATAAAGCGCGTGCGAGACCACTACATATGTAAGAAGATCAGGGGGTCTTCAGGTGGGAGGGGGGGGGGGGCCCCATCAGACCACGCAAAAGGAGACTCAGGTGTATGTCCTCACTGACACAAAACACATGCAACCTGCCACCCCATCAGCAGCATGGGACGCACAAGAACCGCCGGCCATCGAGGCGCTGACCATGGCAATCCCCGGTCTCTTGCTCATATGCTGCACCGCATTAACCCCCCCCCCCCCATCCCTCCCATGAAGTTTTGCACTCGCTGAGGCAGGTGAAGGTGCACCGTGGTGGAGTGCCCAGGCAGAGGATGCAGAGAGTGGGGTGGGCGCTCACACTGCAGCAGTGTTGCTTTATTGGGCACAGAGTGGCGGGAGAGGCTGCCATGATGCCTATCCATTGTACTTTCATGCTGCGTCTAATAAACGCCTGTTTCTAGAATCTGAGCACCGGCTCCTCTCTGGATTCCCATCATTAAGCCTCAGCTGTCTCGGCGGCTCCTGGGATGGGACTTCTTCCAGTGGCTCCGCCCATTACGCATGTTTGGGAGGAGCTGTGAGGACGCTGTGCAGCTTCAGCGACTAACTGTGCTTTCCCTCTCTCCAGTCTCCATCGAATCCACAGGAATCCTGCCCCCCGACACGCTGCTCCTCGAGGCCATCAAGGTGCTGGCCGGGAAGTGCCAGCGGTTTCTGGAGGAGCTGGACGTGGCTGAGATGGACTGATCAGACACGGCACTTTTTGAAATGATTTCTACTCCCGGGTGGCCAGTTTGCCTCGGCTCCTCCGTCTGACTGGATGCGCGAGGCCCAGCCAAGTATGACCGACAGACAAGAAGACCGAGTGTGATGCGATGGTCTGTTCTCCCTGGTTTCTTCTGCTGCATTGGACTTGGAAAATAAAATATTTTGGTAACGGATTTTGTTTTGCGTTTTGGGGTCTGCCACCCCAACTTAACTCCATCCAATCAGAGCTGAGCTCGTCTCCGGAGGCCGTGCTCATCACAAAGCTCTGCTGCAATAAAACTCCTCGGGCCCTGTTCCATGGTGGACGCTAACATGGAGAATGGAACCTGGATCTCCATGTTAACGGCACCTTCCCTAGAATATGACCTCTACCTCGCCCCAGAACGCAGCGTTAACCCCCCCCTGTTACCCGTGGAAGCACTTCCGCGAGTATCGGCTTGTGATGTCCATAGGACTTCATGGAGGGTTGTGCTTCTGGGCTTCGAGCTCTGCGTGACCTCGCTCTTACGAGATTACGCAGCGCTGCGAGGGGAGACTAGGAACTATTTATTCCCAATCTCACTTTGCTCCCGGGGGGAAGAATTACCAAATTTTCCTATTATATTGACGGAAAGTTTGGATTTTAATAAGGACTCGGAGGCGAGTATTTGGAATCCCTTTCTTTATTGCACCCACAGCAGTAAAGAACAGTGACAATAAAGAACAAGAAAACAAGCCCCCAATGTGGGGTACTCTCCCAATTTGTAAGCCCCGCCCCCAAGTCTATAAATGGTCTGGGCTGGAGCTGTCACACCCTCTTTCTTCATGCGACTAATGGAAGGAGGCCCAGGAACCAAGTCCAGGGCGCACGTCAAGTCCACACAAAGATCCACTCCATAGGAATTCAAAAGGGCTGTAAGAAACCTATAACACGAAGCCAAAGATTAAGAAGGGCTGACAGTAAAACACCGGTACCCAACCTCTGATATGAGGAACAAAATCAAATGAAAATCATGCGCTGCGCCCCACCACCGCAATAACCCAGCCGGTCGAGAACACCCCCCCCCCCCCAGGGCGGGAGAGGTGGGAAATACTCGCCTCTGAGTCCTTATTAAAATCCAAACTTTCCGTCAATATAATAGGAAAATTTGGTAATTTTAAGGCAGGACGTCGGAGGCTCCTATTTGCATGTTCAACGCATCAGTGCTCGTGACCAATGAGAGACCGGCCTGAATTAAAAGTACGAAAAGTCGAGTCACTAGACCAGGCAGCAGATTTCCTAATGTCCCCCAGGCGACATCCTGCTAGGAAGACATTGGAAGCCACTGCAATACGAATAAAACGAGCTCCAACAGAAACATCCGCACCTGCCAAATTTAACAACTGAGCCCACCAAGCCAAGTAGGCGAACCATCGGGACCATGTGGATGACAGAGGGGAAACAAAACAATCGAGCGCCCACTTGTGGGCGGCGAGGCGCAGTCCCGTCTACATATTCCCGAAGACAAAGTACCGGACATAAATCAGGTTGACCAGGAACGTCATTTGACAAAGACCGTCCTAATCGACTACTAAGTCCGAAGGGCAGCGTCGAAACACACTCCCACCGGAGTGCAAGAGCGAGTCCCAAAATCCAACGCCCGCACATCAACACATTCACATGAAATGAGACAAAACAATACCTGCCGGCTTGCCGACGATTGTCGGAGAGACAAGGATGGATTATCTTGCCATGATCTAAGAAAAAATTCAACACGGGACACATCCCAAATAGACTAAGCTCTCGGAGCCGGGCCGAGAAAGACAAGCACCTTTAGAGCAATCGGCACAAGGGATGACACTGCAGAGGAATACAATCCCAAAACCCCAAATGACCAGGCTGACCAGGCCGACAAGGCAGACCTATAGACGTTAATAGCGTGAAAAGCCAAACCTGACTCAGAGTGAGGACAAGAAATCCAACGCTGAACTTAAAAGTAGAAGCGGAATCCTCCCCCGTCGAAGGCACCACCCTGCCAAGCGGTCCAAGCCGATCCGTAGGCACCTCGTGTGCAGTGGCCCATGCATGAAATGACAACACTTCAGTTCCTGCCGAAATGTCGGAAGCCCTCCACGAGACAGGCATATCGCTGAGTAAAGCGGATGTAGAAGGCCATCCGGTCTTGTCAACAGAGAGTCTGACTCCAGCAACCACCTGGGAGGCGCCACCACATGTTCCCAAAAATAGAGGGAACCACTGTTGGGACCACCAGAGCGTTGTCACCAACACCATTTCCACCTCCGTGACACAGAGACACCCCTTTTATTGGAAATTAAAAGTAGTGGGGGGCTTTCCTCCTCGGCCAACAGGCCATGATCTTGATCATCCTCCCCGTGCTCGGGTTCCTCACTCGCCGAGTCAGTGGTCGTTGGGAGTCAGCCAGAACCCAGAAGGTTAGGCCTGATCTTAGAGACCGCTACCGAGGCCCCGCGGTCAGGGGCTCATTTACGCGAGGTCACCTCGCTAATCTCAGAGGGCAGAGTATCGGGGATGCCAGCCCCTCCAGGAGGATTATCCATGTGCTTCGTTTTAGCACCTGTCTTAGAGCCCGTTGGCTTACTTCAGAGGGTTTTGAGGGCTCCCATATGAGGGTGCGTAAGGCCGCAGGCAGTCGTTGCCAGCCCCTCTGGGAAGGTGTTGGGCCTCGCCGTCCGACTTTATACCCCCGGCACATGGCAGGGGTGTATCTGGGGGCCTCACCTAGGTGAGTCATCCGCTCGTAGCGGCAATTCTGTGTTGGCATCAGCCATAAGGATGTAAAATCGGAAGTTTCGTGTTTTTTAATACCCAAAGTGGAATAATATGGTGCGGGTATAAATAAAATAAAATCCAGCATTTAACTTCACGACGGAAAAGCAGCGTGTTAGAGCGCAGTCGCTCAGGTAGCGGCTTCTGGTCCCATTAGGTAGGACTCCTCTTATCGAGAGGTTACCGTGGCAGATGAGCTTACACTTCAATGCCCATGCAAGGTATCCAAAACCTCAGAGTGGTTTGTTTTACACGTAATTCTATAGAAAGGAGCACAGTGACACCTTAGATCTCAAAATCAGTATTAGACACCGGGACATCAAATAATTTATAATCCGTATGAGATCCAGGGGCATCTTATATTTTTTTATTTTTTTTTAATCTGTATGTGACTCCTGGGACACCTTTATATTTTATCAGTAGGAGATACGGGTATAACTTTATATTCCATCAGTACGAGGTACAGGGACATCTTTATATATTATCAGTACGAGGTACAGGGACATCTTTATATATATTTTCAGTATGTTATACAGGGACATCTTTATATATTATCGGTACATTATACAGGGACATCTTTATATATTATCGGTACATTATACAGGGACATCTTTATATATTATCAGTACGAGGTACAGGGACATCTTTATATATATTTTCAGTACATTATACAGGGACATCTTTATATATTATCGGTACGTTATACATGGACATCTTTATATATTATCGGTACGTTATACGGGGACATCTTTATATATTATCGGTACATTATACAGGGACATCTTTATATATTATCGGTATGCTATACGGGGACATCTTTATATATTATCGGTACATTATACAGGGACATCTTTATATATTATCGGTATGCTATACAGGGTCATCTTCATATTATAGCAGCATGTTATACAGGGAGACCTTTATATATTATCGGTATGTTATACAGGGACATCTTTTTATAGTATCAGTATGAGACTCGGGCATTGCCTCTTTAAGAGATCTTTATTAAAATCAGTGGATAGGGCAGAAACAGGTATAAAATAGTTAAAATGCTAGAAGCCTGCAAACCAGTCATTTAAAGGGTTAATATGTCCAGCACAAGAGCCAGGGGAGTAAACACCAGTCTGCTCATCAGTCACTGGGAGGTGCAGGAGCTGTCTCTCTGCAATCTGAGCTCTCAGCGGGGAGGCTGAACGGAGGGAACTTCAAAGTGAGCGCAGCCATCGTGCAGGGAAGCAAAAAGACATGCGGCAAATGGCGCGAAAATCAGCCTGGGAGCCGTGCGCCCACCCCCCCTGCCGGGAGCGTGATGAAGCCCGGGACAAACTGTGTCCTCCCAGAGGAAGGAAAAACCACACACAGTAAAAATACAAACAGTAAAATAGTTTAGAAAGCCCTCAATAACATTTCTTCATTTCCCCTTCTCTGGAACCCAAAATTAGGAACTCTGCTGAATTCCCAGAAACGATCTCTTTCCTCTCTAAGCTTCACATTTTCACATTTCAGCCGTTCATATTGGGATTTTAAATCTGTTTCCTGGATCCATGACCTTGGCTGTCCCTGTCTTCTATGCCTTTGCAAAGATCCATGTCTGGGACCATTACCCCACCTTGCTGAATAAACCGCTTTACTTCTAGCTGTGGTTCGGGGATACTTAGAATCTCTCTGTCTGTTGCCATTAGTTGCCACACAATACCTGGCAATATGTGAAAATCCCCTGCATGCAAAGCAACGAATAGCTTGTCTCTGCACGAAACCTTCTCTGGGCACATGGTGATCGGCCTTGCTGCACAACACTAGCCTTCCTAGCATGACTAGATCCCACACCACTATCTGAATGGAGTCCTTTTACCACAGACTCACCTGAGTTATCCTCCGCCATTGCATTAACCTTTCCAACTCCAGGGTCAGACAAATTGTCCATCTCCATCCCTGAGTCGGTTTCAGTATCTGACCCAAAGTCCTCAGACTTCTCCATACTTACAGCACAATGTTCAGCTTCTGTCCTGCTGCAGGGACCAGACAATTCCCTTACAGCCTCCTGTGCATGCGTCGAGCTTTCAGACAAACATTCATTCTCCTTGCACAGCTCCGTATTAGACCTCACAGTACATTCATACTCTGTGCTAGTTTCTGCGGCCTGCTGGACAACAAGAGCTCTCAATTTATCCATTTCTACTTTTAAATCTTCCATCTCTCCTTCCAAACTCAGCTTCAGCCTACAAGACTCCTGAAATTTATCAGCTATCCAACCAGCAGCAAAAATCAGAGCAAACTTTCCTTTCCGTTTGCGGAACTTTCCGTTACCTATCAGGTCTGCTACACAATTCTTGGCCTCCCACCAAGGATCAATAGATCCCTGCATAGCTTGAACAATGGTCGCCGTGTGTTCTACCTTGGCTACTTCCTTAAAAATGCTTTCCATTGTACAGGAATAAAAACACTACAATGCTTACTACGAAAAAGACACTGCTATCAATCTCTATGAGTTGTCCCAATACTTTTGGCACAGAACTACAAAGCACCACCCTCCTACACTGTAGTACCCGTATTAACTATACCAAACAATTCTACAATTCAGTGTAACAGCCACAGATATACAAACATTAAGCAGAATCATTAACCGTCACACAATGATTCCCCTATCAGGCTGGTCACTGGGCTATAACATAACCGAACACTCAAAACAAAATCAAGCCGTACATAGAAAAGTTACAAAAGAGACAAAAATAACTTCAGGACAAAAACTAACATTTGAGGCAAAAACAAACTAATCGCTTTCCGTAGACACCAAAACTAAAAGTGAATCAGCTCCATCTAAAACTGAATTCCTTGTTAAAAAAACCTGCAGCACCAAACTAACCAAGATGGCTGCCAGGGCACATGTCTTTCAAACAAAGGTAATAAAAAATGGCTGCCAAGCGCATGGTTTTTCACTCAAAGGAAGACCAAGATGGTGTCTCCAAAATCCAGCAAATAGAAAACAAATTAAACAAAAGAGTTTCTCTATTCCCTGTGCCCCACCCCCGAAACCAGAGTAAAAACCTCCTCTGATTTACAGGCTAACAGTATAAAAAAATCCTCTAAATGCCGTTTCTCCTGTACAAACATTAAAACAAAATTCTGCCTCTACAAACCAAAATCACATCTTACAAACATAAAAGTTACACAAATAGAAGTTACAACAAAAACGATATCCTGTACTGGTCAGCACACACGTCACAATCTCACCATACAGTCTCTGTACAATCAGCTCAGATCCACCAAAAACTACACCAGAAAATTACTTAACTCGTTCTTACACAAAACGAGCAAAATCGTTCTTTTATCAAGCAGACATTTCCTCAACGCAGGAGACAAAATTTACGATTTACTTACTCTCCTTTTTTCTTCTGTGCAGAGGAAAAATCTGTTGGTTCCTTGTTTAGCTGACTCGCCATCTGTTTTGGAAATTAATCTATCAATTCCCTAATGTAGTTTGATCCGCTGCACTTACAAGCAGCTCTGCGCTATCCCTGGCATACGCACCTGAACGCGCGCAGTAAAGAGACCCAGACACACACATGTTGTTTCTAGATGGAGTTCATCTGACCAAGAGAGCCAAGTCCCAAGTCCCAAGTGAGCCAAGAGCCCCCTGGCTTCTGGTCAGTTTCATTTATTACACAATAGGACAACGCCCAGTGGCCACTGACTATACAACAGAAAACAAGTTTGTCCAGTAATTACATTTACATATCAAAAGGACAGAGGAGTGGACTAGAATGACGGACCGGCCCCCTGTACACACCTCATCCTAGAGTATAATGTCCGCCGCTGGCTTGGATTTAAAACCACATTCAAATCCGACACAGGGAGACAGATGACAACTTATAAAAACACACACATCCTAGAGTATAATGTCCACATAATAAAATTTCCACAACACAGAGAGCTGCTTGTAAGTGCAGCGGATCAAACTACATTAGGGAATTGATAGTAGATTAATTTCTATGACAATATATACCTTTCTGTCTACTTCTTTCTGCTGTTTAATAAAGTAAGAAAGAGACTGCAAATACACGCCTCCGTGTCATGCCTTAAAATTCTGTTACTCTGGGCTCTCGGCCTTGGGACTTCGATCAGTGGTGGATAGCCTGGTCCATCAACCATTTGCTCTTTGCGTCCATTGTCCGCTAAGCTGCTTTTGCCCCTTTGGCTGCTGTCGTGCAAGCAGGTGGGGGACCTACGTGCCTTAGAATTTCAAGTCCGCTCATTCTTACCTGATGGGGTTATGTTTTGACTCTTCCAGCCATGCAAAGACCTCAATCTCTTGTTTTCTACTCGCTGCTGCTTGATTTTTCAGCAGCTTTGTCCCGGCACTTGCCTATGGGAGTATGTGGCTTGTACGGCTGTATGCCGCCAAGATGGTTGTCCCTATTATTTGTCTATGTTGCACCCCACAGACCTGTGTCCTCTACGATGCTCGCCCGTGGGGTCTGCTGGACGATGTCCCTGGCTGGGGTTGATCTGTCCGCTTTTGATGCCCACTCAACCCATAGTCCCATGGCATATTCTGCCCTGGGTTCTTGATGTTTAGAGGACATCATGAGAGCGGTGGACTGGTCACGCACATCCACCTCCGCATGTTCTACTTAAAAACGGTTCCCCACTGGTCCTCTACTGTCCTGGAGGGTCTTTGAACTTGCAAGTATGAGCCTGCGAGTCACTGTGTTATAATTAATTTCCCTAGCGTGAGACGGAAAGTTCAAATTATAAGATTCGGAGGAGAGTATTTCCCTCCTCATCCCGCCCATTTATGACTTCTGTGCTTCAGATGTTACCCTATTTCAGCCGCACGCCTTCGCTTGGTGCCCTGTATTTTGGATCGGTTTCTCCCACAGCCTTCTGATCTCCATTTTCCGCTGGCTCTGTGGTTTTCTGGCTTCCTTGTTCTGATGTTTCTCCGTTTCTCGTTGGTTTTCGTTTTCCGAAGAAAGAGGACTTCTTTCTGTGAACTCAGGGTTTTATGCCAATGGAAGGATGCTGGGATAAGCGGGCGGGAAAGAGTGTCCCCCCCCACTTTGTTTAAAAAAAATCTTTCTTTGCTGCTGTTTAAATAAATGTTAAAAAGATGCAAATACTCGCCTCCGAACCTTATTGTAATTCAAACGTTCCGTCACACACTAAGAAAATTCAACAACTATTACATATGCAGACGCTACATTAACACCAACTATAGTATAGAGCACACCGTAATGTGCGCTGTGTATGCGTGTATCAGAGCTCCACAGCAATAAAACTCACAGTAATGTGCGGTGTGTATGAACTCCACACCAATAAAACTCTCCACACATTACTGTGAGTTTTATTGCTGTGGAGCTCATACACACCGCACATTACTGTATCACAGAGCTCCACAGCAATAAAACTCACGCTCATACACACGGCACATTACTGTATCAGAGCTCCACATTGACATACTATATAAACCAATGGAAGAATTGGATTCCAAAGATCCCAAAAGGAAGCTGGGAACAAATGATTAAAATTCTAAACCTTTATTGGACTTCTGAGAAAAAACGTACACACCCACAAAATGTATAAAAAACACACACAAAAGGTCATAGAGTAGAGACCATAACTCAAGGTCAGTGACCAATCACAAATAGCATCTAATGCAGGGTGAGGTCTCTGTGACAACAATTATATGTCAAAAACTGAGAACCACCACCTGAAAAGAATAATAAGCAAGAGATGCTTAAGGATCCCCTCAGAAAAGTATGCACACGTTAGAGTATACTTAATTGCTTAAAGACATATGCCACCAAATTGGTTATTGTAGTTAGCATGCACCACTCAAATGCATCACGATGAGGTGCAAACATAAGTGGTCCATGTCACGGAATACAACTGGTTAATATAGAGCCAAGGAGTGAGCCTGGTAGCTACAATTTGACTGCACTGATCGAGAAATCACAATAAAGTGCAAGCAGTAGCAATCACCCAGCCAAAAGTGTATTCCTTAGGAAAAAATGTGCATACAAAGACATATGCCACCAAATTTGTTGTTGTAATTAGCATGCACCACTCAAAGCGTCACGATGAGGTGCAAACATAAATGGTCCACGTCATGGAATACAGCTGGTAAATCTAAAGACAAGGAGTAAACCTGGTAGCTACAATTTGCATGCACTGATCGAGAAATCACAATAAAGTGCAAGCAGTGGCAATCACCCAGCCACAAGTGAATTCCATGATGTGGACCATTTATGTTTGCACCTCATCATGACGTTTTTGAGTGGTGCATGCTAATTACAACAACAAATTTGGTGGCACATGTCTTTGTATGCACATTTTTTTCCTAAGGAATACACTTTTGGCTGGGTGATTGCTACTGCTTGCACTTTATTGTGATTTCTCGATCAGTGCATGCAAATTGTAGCTACCAGGTTTACTCCTTGTCTCTATATTAACCAGTTGTATTCCGTGACACGGACCACTTATGTTTGCACCTCATCGTGACGCTTTTGAGTGGTGCATGCTAACTACAATAACCAATTTGGTGGCACATGTCTTTAAGCATTTAAGTATACTCTAACGTGTGCATACTTTTCTGAGAGGATCCTTAGGCATCTCTTGCTGATTATTTTTTTCAGGTGGTGGTTCTCAGTTTTTGACATACAATTGTTGTCACAGAGACCTCACCCTGCATTAGATGCCTTTTGTGATTGGTCATTGACCTTGAGTTATGGTCCCTAATTTATGACCTTTTTTGTGTGTTTTTTATACATTTTGTGTGTGTGTACGTTTTTTCTCAGAAGTCCAATAAAGGTTTAGAATTTTAATCATTTGTTCCCACCTTCCTTTTGGGTTCTTTGGAATCCAATTCCTCCTTCATCATTAGGGCTAAGTCCTGCAAGTTTTTGGTGGACGATTGCTATTACTCAGAGGCTATAGTAATCACTTGCCACTCCACGCCCCACCCTATTTTGAGTGGGTGCTTGCTTCTATATAAACCAATGGTTCTCACATTTGGTCCTCAGGTCCCCCTAACAGGCCAAATTTTTCAGATCACTTTGGGGAAATGCAGACTGAATCCTGCAATCACTGAGCAGCAAATCATCCCCTGTGCATCACATAACCTGCAAACCTGGCCTGTTAGGGGATCTGAACGCAGGGAGCACCAATAGCTGTTTAGTGTGTGAGGTGAGGGGTGGCTCTTGACAAATGTACCAATGTTTTTGGCCAAGCTGCCCTTCCAGCTGTGTTTATTCTTTTTTAAATATATATATATATATATATATATATATATATATATATATTTTGAGACAGGAGCTCAGAGGCGAGTTTTTGCATTCCCTTTATGTATGTACGTGTAGAGGCTGGGGTTTCGGGCAAAATATCATAAAATCTAACATTTATTAGCATATATGGATAAAAATGTCACAATGTGGCCTAGAGTCGCAGAGTCACAAGACATGGACGAAAAACATACTAAAACAGGAACAATTGTGCACCGGGACTTGCCTGAAAGTCCTGATGTTGGATTAAAAAAGTTTAATAGTAGCTATATATGATGGGCTACTCAAAACACACGTAGTTCAACATGCACAGGTTCCTAATAAACAGCTCGCCCCACTGGCCCTCTCTGCCCCAACCTACGTAAAAGAAAAACAGGCCTTCAAGGGACTGTGGTAATAGGACAGTTTGGTGCTAGTGGAGGGTCTGCGGTAATAGGACAGTTGGTGCTAGTGGAGGGTCTGCGGTAATAGGACAGGTAGGACAGTTGGTGCTAGTGGAGGGTCTGCGGTAATAGGACAGTTGGTGCTAATTGGAGGGTTTGCGGTAATAGGACAGGTAGGACAGTTGGTGCTAGTGGAGGGTTTTCGGTAATAGGACAGGTAGGACAGTTGGTGCTAGTGGAGGGTCTGTGGTAATAGGACCGTTGGTGCTAGTGGAGGGTCTGCGGTAATAGGACAGTTGGTGCTAGTGGAGGGTCTGCGGTAATAGGACAGGTAGGACAGTTGGTGCTAGTGGAGGGTTTTCGGTAATAGGACAGGTAGGACAGTTGGTGCTAGTGGACGGTCTGCAGTAATAGGACAGTTGGTGCTAGTGGAGGGTCTGCGGTAATAGGACAGTTGGTGCTAGTGGAGGGTCTGCGGTAATAGGACAGGTAGGACAGTTGGTGCTAGTGGAGGGTTTGCGGTAATAGGACAGGTAGGACAGTTGGTGCTAGTGGAGGGTCTGCGGTAATAGGAAAGGTAGGACAGTTGGTGCTAGTGGAGGGTCTGCGGTAATAGGACAGGTAGGACAGTTGGTGCTAGTGGCCAGTTAGTCTTACGTCAGTAGTGGGGAAATTAATGGAAACCATGTTAAAGGAAAGGATTGTTGAACATCTAAAAACACATAGATTACAGGATCAGAAACAACATGGGTTTACCTCAGGGAGATCATGCCAAACTAATCTTATTGATTTTTTTGATTGGGTAACAAAAATAATAGACACAGGTGGTGCAGTAGACATTGCTTATTTAGATTTCAGTAAGGCTTTTGATACTGTTCCGCATAGAAGGCTTATCAATAAATTGCTATCTTTGAGCTTGGATTCCAATATTGTTGACTGGATTAGGCAGTGGCTGAGTGACAGACAACAGAGGGTTGTGGTAAATGGAGTTTATTCGGCGCAAGGTCTTGTTACCAGTGGGGTACCTCAGGGGTCAGTACTTGGACCCATTCTCTTTAATATTTTTATTATTTGATATTGCAGAAGGTATTAATGGAAAAGTATGTCTTTTTGCTGATGACACAAAGATTTGCAACAGGGTTGACGTTCCTGGAGGGATCAGCCAAATGACAAATGATTTAGGTAAACTAAAAAAATGGTGGGAGCTGTGACAATTGAGTTTTAACGTGGATAAGTGCAAGATAATGCACCTGGGGCGTAAAAACCCAAGGGCTGAATATAGAATATTTGATACAGTCCTAACCTCAACATCTGAGGAAAGGGATTTAGGGGTTATTATTTCAGAGGATCTAAGGGTAAGTAGTCAATGTAATAGAGCAGCAGGAAATGCTGGCAGAATGCTTGGTTGTGTAGGGAGAGGTATTAGCAGTAGGAAAAGGGAAGTGCTCATTATTATTATTATTATTATTCTTTATTTATAAAGCGCCAGCATATTCCGCAGCGCTGTACAATAAGCACAGTATAGACAGGGTTACAATACATTGAACAACATTTGACAAACAGTACAGGAGGAGATGAGGGCCCTATTCCCGTAGGAACTCACAATCTGGGAGGGTTGGGGTTGGAAACAGGAGGAGAGGACTGTAAGGTGAGAGTGATTGATGGTTGCGTCAGTGAGTTGGGTGGTCGCTTCCCTAAATAGGAATGTTTTAAGGGAGCGTTTGAAGGAAGAGAAGTTAGGGGAAAGTCTGACAGTACGAGGGAGAGCGTTCCAGAGAGTGGGGGCTGCGCGTGAGAAATCCTGTAGTCTATCATGGGAAGAGGTGATGCGGGGAGAAGCTAGGCGCAGGTCACTGTTTGACCTTAGGGAGCGGGCTGGGGTGTATTTGGTGATTAGTGAGGACAGGTAGTGGGGCGCTGAGTTAGTGAGGGTTTTGTAGGTAAGGATAAGGATTTTGAACTTAATTCTGCAGTGGATGGGGAGCCAGTGAAGGGACTCGCAGAAGGGATCGGCAGAGACAGAGCGGCGGGTGAGGTGAATTAGCCTGGCGGAGGCGTTCAGGATGGATTGTAGGGGGGAGAGGCGGGACAGAGGGAGGCCAGATAAGAGATTATTGCAATAGTCGAGTCGGGAGATTACCAGGGCGTGTATGAGTTGTTTTGTGGTGACAGCGGTAAGAAGTGGCCGAATTCTGGAAATATTACGCAGTTGGTATCGGCAGGAGGAGGAAAGAGACTGGATGTGGGGGATGAAGGAAAGAGCAGAGTCAAGTGTAACTCCAAGACAGCGAACTTGGTTTGATGGGGAGATGGTGATACCCTCCACCGTGATAGAGAAGTCAGGAGGTGGGGAGGCATTGGAGGGAGGAATAAGTAGTAGCTCAGTCTTTGACATGTTGATCTTTATGTGGTGGGAGGCCATCCAGGAGGAGATGCCAGATAAACAGTCACTGACTTTTAAAAGGACAGGGGGAGAGAGATCAGGGGTAGAGAGGTAGATCTGAGTGTCATCAGCGTAGAGGTGGTAATTAAAGCCAAAGCTGTTGATGATTTTGCCCAGAGAGGAGGTGTAGATGGAAAAGAGCAGAGGACCAAGGACAGAGCCTTGAGGTACACCAACAGATAGAGGCAATGAAGAGGAGGAGTTACCAGCAAAGGACACACAGAAGGACCTGTTGGATAAATAGGAGTCAACCCAAGCAAGTGCAGTGTCACCGAGACCCAGAGAGTTGAGGGTCTGTAGAAGGAGGGGGTGGTCAACAGTGTCAAAAGCAGCCGAGAGGTCAAGCAGGATAAGAATAGAATAGTGGCCGTGTTTTTTAGCAGTTAGGAGGTCGTTGGTGACTTTGGTGAGGGCAGTTTCAGTTGAGTGTAGGGGACGGAAGCCAGATTGCAGGGGGTCAAGTAGGGAATTGGAGGACAGGAAGAGGGAGAGGCGGTTGAAGACTAGTTTTTCTAAGAGCTTTGATGTGAAGGGAAGCAGGGATACAGGGCGGTAGTTGGATGGAGAGTTGGGGTCTAGGGATGGTTTCTTTAGTAAAGGGGTAACTAGCGCGTGTTTGAAGGCGGATGGAAAGGAGCCAGTGGAGAGCGATAGGTTGAAGATGTGTGTGAGAGCAGGGGTGAGGGAGGAGGAGAGGGGAGGAATTAGATGTGAGGGAATGGGGTCGAGCGGGCACGTGGTGAGATGTGAGGAGGACAATAAGGAATTGACTTCCTCCTCAGTGGCTGGGAGGAAGAGGCAGAGGGTGGCAGAGGGGACCTGTGGGAGTGGAGGTGGCAGATAACTATCTTGTGTTGGGATGTTGCTTCTGATAGTTAGAGTTTTACTGAGGAAGTAGTCTGCCAGGTCTTGAGCGCTGAAGGCAGCTGAGGGGGGAGGTGCAGGTGGGTAGAGGAGGGTGTTGAACGTGGACCAGAGCCGTTTAGGGTTGGAGGACAGCGTAGATATAAGAGATGAGAAGAAGGATTGTTTGGCCAAGTGGAGGGCAGAGGTGTATGACCGTACAGAGCACTGGTGAGACCTCACTTGGAGTACTGTGTGCAGTACTGGAGACCGTATCTCCAGAAGGATATAGACATCTTAGAGAGAGTTCAGAGAAGGGCTACTAAAATGGTGTACAGCTTGAAGGAGAAAAGTTACCAAGAAAGGCTTAATGATCTTAACATGTACAGCTTGGAAAAAAGACGAGACAGAGGAGATATGATAGAAACATTTAAATACGTAAAGGGAATCCACAAGGTAGAGGAAGGGAGTATATTTAAAAGGAAACAAAGTAGCAAAACATGAGCACATAGTCTTAGATTAGAGGGGCAAAGGTTTAAAAGTAACATCAGGAAGCATTATTTTACTGAGAGGGTGGTGGATACATGGAACAGTCTTCCAGTAGAAGTGGTAGAGGCCAAAACAGTAATTGAATTTAAGCAAGCATGGGATAGGCATAAGGCTATCCTAAACAAAAGATAAATCCAGGTTAAGTATCCATGTAATTGGGCAGACTAGATGGGCCGAAAGGTTCTTATCTGCCGACATTTTTCTATGTTTCTATGTTTCTATGTTTCTAGTGGAGGGTCTGTGGTAATAGGACAGTTGGTGCTAGTGGAGGGTCTGCAGTAATAGGACAGTTGGTGCTAGTGGAGGGTCTGCAGTAATAGGACAGTTGGTGCTAGTGGAGGGTCTGCAGTAATAGGACAGTTGGTGCTAGTGGAGGGTCTGCAGTAATAGGACAGTTGGTGCTAGTGGAGGGTCTGCGGTAATAGGACAGGTAGGACAGTTGGTGCTAGTGGAGGGTCTGTGGTAATAGGACAGTTGGTGCTAGTGGAGGGTCTGTGGTAATAGGACAGTTGGTGCTAGTGGAGGGTCTGCGGTAATAGGACAGTTGGTGCTAGTGGAGGGTCTGCGGTAATAGGACAGTTGGTGCTAGTGGAGGGTCTGCAGTAATAGGACAGTTGGTGCTAGTGGAGGGTCTGCGGTAATAGGACAGGTAGGACAGTTGGTGCTAGTGGAGGGTTTGCGGTAATAGGACAGGTAGGACAGTTGGTGCTACTGGAGGGTCTGCGGTAACAAGACAGTTGGTGCTAGTGGAGGGTTTGCGGTAATAGGACAGTCGGTGCTAGTGGAGGGTTTGCTGTAATAGGACAGTTGGTGCTAGTGGAGGGTTTGTGGTAATAGGACAGGTAGGACAGTTGTTGCCAGTGGAGGGTCTGTGGTAATAGGACAGTTGGTGCTAGTGGAGGGTCTGTGGTAATAGGACAGTTGGTGCTAGTGGAGGGTCTGTGGTAATAGGACAGTTGGTGCTAGTGGAGGGTCTGTGGTAATAGGACAGTTGGTGCTAGTGGAGGGTTTGCGGTAATAGGTCAGGTAGGACAGTTGGTGCTAGTGGAGGGTCTGCGGTAATAGGAAAGGTAGGACAGTTGGTGCTAGTGGAGGGTCTGCGGTAATAGGACAGGTAGGACAGTTGGTGCTAGTGGAGGGTCTGTGGTAATAGGACAGTTGGTGCTAGTGGAGGGTTTGCGGTAATAGGACAGTTGGTGCTAGTGGAGGGTCTGTGGTAATAGGACAGTTGGTGCTAGTGGAGGGTTTGCGGTAATAGGACAGTTGGTGCTAGTGGAGGGTCTGTGGTAATAGGACAGTTGGTGCTAGTGGAGGGTTTGCGGTAATAGGACAGTTGGTGCTAGTGGAGGGTTTGCGGTAATAGGACAGTTGGTGCTAGTGGAGGGTCTGTGGTAATAGGACAGGTAAGACAGTTGGTGCTAGTGGACGGTCTGCGGTAATAGGAAGGGTAGGACAGTTGGTGCTAGTGGAGGGTCTGTGGTAATAGGACAGTTGGTGCTAGTGGAGGGTCTGTGGTAATAGGACAGTTGGTGCTAGTGGAGGGTCTGCGGTAATAGGAAAGGTAGGACAGTTGGTGCTAGTGGAGGGTCTGTGGTAATAGGACAGTTGGCGCTAGTGGAGGGTTTGCGGTAATAGGACAGGTAGGACAGTTGGTGCTAGTGGAGGGTCTGCGGTAATAGGACAGGTAGGACAGTTGGTGCTAGTGGAGGGTCTATGGTAATAGGACAGTTGGTGCTAGTGGAGGGTTTGCGGTAATAGGACAGTTTGTGCTAGTGGAGGGTCTGCGGTAATAGGAAAGGTAGGACAGTTGGTGCTAGTGGAGGGTCTGCGGTAATAGGAAAGGTAGGAAAGTTGGTGCTAGTGGAGGGTCTGTGGTAATAGGACAGTTGGTGCTAGTGGAGGGTCTGTGGTAATAGGACAGTTGGTGCTAGTGGAGGGTTTGTGGTAATAGGACAGTTGGTGCTAGTGGAGGGTCTGCGGTAATAGGACAGGTAAGACAGTTGGTGCTATGCTAGTGGAGGGCCTGCGATGATAGGACAGTTGGTGCTATGCTAGTGGAGGGTTCATTTCGTCTTTTGGGAGGGGTGAATGCCGCTATAACCTCGATCTGAAGTCCAGACACCTTTACTTCGTTCTCTGGAACAAGTGATTGGGTTCCTGTCCACGACTTGTCTGGTAGTTGTGCCAGCACCTCTCCATTACAGAGCCCTCCAGAGATTGAAGGCCCATTCTCCACATTACAGGATGGATTACTCGCAACTGGTGACCTTGACAAAGGATACAAAAGTGGATCTGGTTTGGCGGCTGAGATTGGCTGCGCTGGAACTCTAGACCACCAACATTAGTGATTGCATCAGATGCGAGTCGTCTGGGATGGGGTGCCAGATGTGGCTCGCTAGAAACAGCCAGACGGTGGTCAACTCAGGAGAATTCCTTACACATCAAAACCTTAGAATTTCTAGTGGCGTTCTTCACCCTTTAGTTCTTTTCCAGAAAGATTCTACATCTATTTGTCTTTCTATGGATGGACAATCTGTCAGCAGTTCTTTATTTTAATGCCCTGGGAGGTCCCAGGTTCATGGCTCTCTCAGACATGGTGATCAGGCTGTGGGACTATTGTCTCGTCCATGATCTATTCGTAACAGCTCAGTTCATTCTGGGTCCGAGCAATTTGGTAGTGGACTGGAATTTGCATCATCTGAAAGATTGTCCTTGTCAACAACGTAAACGACTCTGTTGTCAATTACCCAAGTATTTCAGTTGGCATCTGGATGCTGAAGCGACGGACATGGATGACCTACGACAGAATTGTCCTCTTGGTCGGCATTATGACTTCCCTCAGTTTTCAGATGTTGTCCAGAGTTTTAAAGCTGCTTTAGGATCAGGAACCTGAAATTGTTCTGCTGTCAACCTTTTAGCAGTCCAAACCATGGTACCCAGTACTGCTGGAACTGGCAATGGACATTTCCAGATTACTCCCATGGTCGGACAACCTGTGTTATGGAGGGTCTTCCACATCATTTGGTGGTTGAAGGTCACCAGTCCTTATTGGTGTGATTTGTTTCTGGCTCTCTTGGCAAGCCACAGGGATTTCAGACAGGACTGTGGAATTGCTTCAAGACGCCTGGGCCTCGGCACAAGGGGTGCCTATAGATTGTTGTGGGGTAACTGGCACTGATTGTGTTTGAGGCAGGGTCAGGGTTCTCTCTGACCTTTTTGATGTCGGTTCTGGATTTGTTCTCTTCCTTATTTGTTTTTGGTATGGTGCTCTATACCATTGTTTACCAGTTGGCAATCTCTGCTGGTCATGTGGCCTTTGATGTACATCAGTGGGTCAACACCCATTGGATTGTCGTTTGCTTAAAGGTGTTCAATTGTCTCACCCTCCTGCCCCTAGGTTTTCTACTAAGTGGGATGTGTCTTTGGTTTTGAAATTACTTGGGTCTTGGTTGGACAATAATGATCTGGGTTTTTGTCAATTGTCATCCAAGCTTTTGGTCTTATTGTGGTTGGTCTCCTGTAAAAGAGTTAGTGATGTGAGGTTGTGCGCTTTGATATAATCTCGACACACAAAAACTTCTATCTGTACAGTTTTTCCTGCATTTCTGATGGAGCCTCTGTTGTGCCCAATGTGAGGTCTTAAGGAATATGAATCTTGGACTCTGTCTTCCTGTTCCTATTGTTTGTCCTTTAGAGCTCCTCATTTGCCGGTCTGTTCTACATCCTTGTCACATTGGGGGCGCCGGTTGTTGGATTTGGCTAGAGTGGATACCTCTCAATTTGGGGCACACTCTATTAGGGGTACGGTAGCTTCTAAAGCAGGGCTGTCAAACTCTGCTCCCCCCAGATGTTTCTGAACTACAACTCCCATGATTCCCAGGCCATCTATTGCACTGAAGGAATTGTAAGCAGCAACATCTGGGGGGCCGTGAGTTTGACAGCCCTGTCCGAAAGCGTTTGTTTCTGGTTGTCGTTTGGAGGATTTGATGAAGGTTGCGGATTGGTCTAAACTCGAGAATCGACTTTCTGTACTTTTAACCCAATTGCTCACTGGTGATTAATGCTCTGAGCTTACAAATAGGGGCCCCCGAGGTCCCGTCTTAAAATTTCCACATTTTACTACTCTTATTGAAATCCAAACTTTCTGTCATAAGGACCAGAGGCGAGTATTTCCCTTGACTCCCTCCTGGGGAGGTTTAGTTCTCATGCATATGATGGTTAGGTTCGTGACACTTTGTATGATGAATAAAAGGTATTTGTCAACGTGAATGTTTAGTTTCTTGAATAAGCACTTTATTAGTTACATTACACTTTATTACACATGTACTTGTTTGTTATTTGTTTATGGGATCCTTATACTAATATCCTCTTCATGTTTTGTGCTCCCCCCCCTCTTAACTCTCCTTCACCTTTCATTGGCTGGAGATGTCACTGTTCTGTTTTATTGATATATACGTTTGAGTTCTGGGCTGTTCATTGCCTGAAAAAAGAAGATTTGCTTCTCTTTTGTACAGCCTTCTATGGACTAGAGGAAGGGGTGTTCTATTATGAGGATGGGTATCAAGTGGGTGATATGTTCGATGTTGTTCTTTGCTTTGTCCTTATGGCACTCAAAGCAGAAAATACTCGCCTCCGACTCCTTATTACAATACAAACTTTCCCTCAAAGGAAATTTCCACATCTTCCTACTGCTGTCACCAGTTACATACAGCAACATGTTTCAGGGAAGCGGCAAGACCCCGCTGGTACATGCTGTATATCAGAAATGTGTAGCATCTCCTGCATACACTGACGCACGCCACAAGCTGGTGTTCATGGAGTCTGACCTGCAGCGTATCACAGGTTACACCTCACATGAAGTGTGACCAGAAATTAAACTTATTGTATATTATTGATAAGATTGAATGGGATATTTTAATCGTTCAGACTTTACCAGAAAGTGACCCCCCCCGCTCCTTTTATTTGTTTACCCTTTACTAAATGTGCAGGACCCTCCACCTCGAACTACTGGCCAAGGAGGGGCACCCCACATAGGGTGACCACTTTTAATAAGATCGCATCCCCTGTAGTCCTGGGATTGTGCTCATCTTTATCGTGGGCGCAGTAGGTTTGCCAGGGCACATCCTTGGAGGAGAGCAGAGCCTTTGTTCTTTGCCCCTGCTCAGTCCATCCCCAGAAGAGATTTCTGTTGCCACCCTTCTCTCTCCATTTTGCCGTATGTGTCTGATGGTTGGGGTTTGAGCTGTCACGGGATGCAGCCGGGCTAAAACGTGGCTCTCTGCTTACCATTGATGTGATTGCCGGTTTCTCTTGGGCCTCTGGAGGTTTTTGTGATGGGATTGGGGTGGATTCCCTGGCTGAACACTGATGTACAAGCACGGGGTCTCCGTTATAAATGTCCTTCCTTTCATTAACCTATTCAGCTCCGATGTAGATCTCACCTGAGCAATTTACATGCCAAAACGAGAAAGTCCTTTATCTCTGCAGGAAGTGCTGGTTGCATTTCCTCCCCCGTGGTGTCTCAAAGTGCAGCTCGTGTTAGAAGAAGGGGCGGGTGATGAATTTGGATTATTCTGGCACCAACTCATGTGACCTCTAGGACTGTCTTCTGATCCGGCACCTTTATCCTCTCTAACTTACCGCTCAGACCTTCCCTCAGGATGCGACCCCACAGCCTTCCTCGCCATACTGAAACATGACATTCCCCGTATCAGTCATCTCTACCAGGACGACAAACTTGTTGATCCTGATGGGGGACGATGCCATCACCTTCGTGCACTACTTTCGGTACCACCAGGTTCGAAGATTTGTGCTCTCCATTCCCCAACAATCGATGCTCACACACCCCCTGACTGAATTTGAACGCCTATGTTACATGCAGAAATTCTTGTCTCATGGGGGTCTCACTTTTATACTCCCTGCTCCGGAGAGGAGCCTCAAAGCCCACTCCACCCGGGATTATGGGAACTAGTGTTGGATACTACATTTACTGATGAACAGTGGACACGAATTTGCGATCTTACCCACCACTGCTCGATTTCCGCAAAGACGCAGGAGACAGCTTACAAATTGTTAGCACATGTGGGGTCCTATACCACTTGGATATGTCGCATGTACCCAGCCCTGAGTGACGCTTGCTGGAGATGTGGGTCTGAGACTGGTACCTTACTCCACATTTAGTGGGATTGCCCCTTTATTAAGCTGTTTTGGGAAAGGATACACCGGCTATTGCAGTTTTTTATTGATCCACCGCCAGACCTTCTACCTGCACCAATGCTGTTACATCATGTGCCGCACTCGATCACAACATACAGACATTCGGTCTGCATTCGCCTGCTTAATATTGCCACGAGCCTTATCCCCTTGTTCTGGCGGACACCGACAATCCCTCCCCTGAGCTTATGGCTCACTAAAATGGAAGAGCTCATTCTGTGGAACAACTGTATTTCTCCTCTAACCATATGATCTCGAGGTATACGATCATTTGGGCTAGATGGACTCTGATCTCCACCAGCACAGAGTTCAGAGCACTACTGGTTGACCTGTGAACTGCTCTCTATGTTGTGTTGAGTAGGGCGTGCTGGTGATACTTGTGGGCCCTGAGTCCCTGCTACCCCCTTCTCTGCACCATCCCCTCCACCAATTTGTTATTACTGAAGGTATTGACATATTGATGATTATTGTGATTTATGTGAGTGCCCACCCCCCCCCTCATCCCTCCCGGTCAGACAGTTTTCGCCTTGCTTATCCTCCTGACCGACACTCCTTTTTACCTTATTTTATTATATATTTTAGTATTGTCATGATAACCTGTTCCCTGTATTGATTTCTTATGCTACCGGCCTGCGTGCTGACTTTGACCGTGCATTCTTTTTGTTATGCCTTAAGCATAATGAAAATTTATATTTACAAAAAAAAAAATTTGGATTATCCCACAAGACACGGAGGCTTCATATCATGCTATGTATTTTGTGTTAAAGAAAAATAAAAGTATTTTGAAAGAAAAAAAACTCTTTACCATTGGACTGTCTTAGTTTATTGTTTTGTCCTTTAGTCTCTTCCAATCAAATCCGTGATCAGCCGGGTGTATAAATCCTGAGGTATCCGTCGACATATCCTCTTATCTCTGGTAGCAAGCAGCAAAGAAAAGTATTAGCAGCAAACTGCATCATTATACAGAATAAACTATGTTTTATCTGCATTTACACACATTGTATATTAATAAAGCAACATATAAAGTCAGGTGCAGAAATCTTGGGACATGGACACAATTGTAACATCTTTGGCTCTATACACCACCACAATGGAGTTGGAATGAAACAAACACAATGTGCTTTAACTGCAGACTGTCAGCTTTAATTTGAGGGTATGTACATCCAACTCAGGTGAACGGTGCAGGACTTACAGCAGTTTGCAGATGTGCCCCCACTTGTTAAGGGACCAAAGGTAATGGGACAGAATAATAATCATAAATCAAACTTTCCCTTCTTAATACTTGGTTGCAAATCCTTTGCCGTCAATCACAGCCTGAAGTCTGGAACGCATAGACATCACCAGACGCTGGGTTTCATCCCTGGTGATGCTCTGCCAGGCGTCCCAAAAAGGCAAGTCTGTATTATTTGCGCATTTCCAAAAACCATTTAAAAGGTCTCAAAATTCGACTTTAACGCTCTCCATTTCTAGCCCGGAGGGCAGTACATCTATTCCAGCCTCCATTAACCCCACAGAGGCATTTATGGCAGCATTCTCTGCTTTTTCAATGAATTTGGAGACAGCGATGCTGAGAGTTTTAGATGCAAATAAAAAAGCCCCCGAGGCGTCACCAATGTCTGATAAATTTATTTCACTAGATTCTAGTCAGGATGATGAGGGTCTTGGGACGTCAAAGGAGGGAGAAGAGCATCTCCTAAAATCAATGCCAATAAAAAAAAACGTACAATGACCTGTACAGCATGGAAATCCCCACAGAAAAGCACTGACAAAACAGAGAAGCCATTCTGAGGTGGCTAATAAACGTAAATGGAAGCGGCTAGAGACGCAGAGGACTCTCTGAGCTCCACAGATAGTTACAGCGCTGAGGAGGACTCTGTGAGCTCCACAGATAGTTACAGCACCGAGGAGGACTCTGTGCTCCAGATATAGTTACAGCGCTGAGGAGGACTCTGTGCTCCACAGATAGTTACAGCACTGAGGAGGACTCTGTGAGCTCCACAGATAGTTACCGCACCGAGGAGGACTCAGTTACAGCACTGAGTGAAGAGGACTCTGTGAGCTCCACAGATAGTTACAGCACCGAGGAGGACTCTGTGATCTCCAGATATAGTTACAGCGCTGAGGAGGACTCTGTTACAGCACTGAGTGAAGAGGACTCTGTGAGCTCCACAGATAGTTACAGCACCGAGGAGGACTCTGTGATCTCCAGATATAGTTACAGCGCTGAGGAGGACTCTGTGAGCTCCACAGATAGTTACAGCACTGAGTGAAGAGGACTCTGTGAGCTCCACAGATAGTTACAGCACTGAGGAGGACTCTGAGCTCTACAGATAGTTACAGCACTGAGGAGGACTCTGTGAGCTCCACAGATCGTTACAGCACTGAGTGAGGACGACTCTGTGAGCTCCACAGATAGTTACAGCACCGAGGAGGACTCTGTGAGCTCCACAGATAGTTACAGCACTGAGGAGGACTCTGTGAGCTCCACAGATAGTTACAGCACCGAGGAGGACTCTGTGAGCTCCAGATATAGTTACAGCGCTGAGGAGGACTCTGTGAGCTCCACAGATAGTTACAGCACCGAGGAGGACTCTGTGAGCTCCAGATATAGTTACAGCGCTGAGGAGGACTCTATGAGCTCCACAGATAGTTACCGCACCGAGGAGGACTCAGTTACAGCACTGAGTGAAGAGGACTCTGTGAGCTCCACAGATAGTTACAGCACCGAGGAGGACTCTGTGAGCTCCAGATATAGTTACAGCGCTGAGGAGGACTCTGTGAGCTCCACAGATAGTTACAGCACTGAGTGAAGAGGACTCTGTGAGCTCCACAGATAGTTACAGCACCGAGGAGGACTCTGTGAGCTCCACAGATAGTTACAGCACCGAGGAGGACTCTGTGAGCTCCACAGATAGTTACAGCACCGAGGAGGACTCTGTGAGCTCCACAGATAGTTACAGCACTGAGGAGGACTCTGTGAGCTCTACAGATAGTTACAGCACTGAGGAGGACTCTGTGAGCTCCACAGATCGTTACAGCACTGAGTGAGGACGACTCTGTGAGCTCCACAGATAGTTACAGCACCGAGGAGGACTCTGTGAGCTCCACAGATAGTTACAGCACCGAGGAGGACTCTGTGAGCTCCAGATATAGTTACAGCGCTGAGGAGGACTCTGTGAGCTCTACAGATAGTTACAGCACTGAGTGAAGAGGACTCTGTGAGCTCCACAGATAGTTACAGCACCGAGGAGGACTCTGAGCTCCACAGATAGTTACAGCACCGAGGAGGACTCTGTGAGCTCCACAGATAGTTACAGCACCGAGGAGGACTCTGTGAGCTCCACAGATAGTTACAGCACCGAGGAGGACTCTGTGAGCTCCACAGATAGTTACAGCACTGAGGAGGACTCTGTGAGCTCTACAGATAGTTACAGCACCGAGGAGGACTCTGTGAGCTCCACAGATCGTTACAGCACTGAGTGAGGAGGACTCTGTGAGCTCCACAGATAATTACAGCACCGAGGAGGACTCTGTGAGCTCCACAGATAGTTACAGCACCGAGGAGGACTCTGTGAGCTCCACAGATAGTTACAGCACCGAGGAGGACTCTGTGAGCTCCAGATATAGTTACAGCGCTGAGGAGGACTCTGTGAGCTCCACAGATAGTTACAGCACCGAGGAGGACTCTGTGAGCTCCACAGATAGTTACAGCACCGAGGAGGACTCTGTGAGCTCCACAGATAGTTACAGCACCGAGGAGGACTCTGTGAGCTCCAGAGATAGTTACAGCACTGAGGAGGACTCTGTGAGCTCCACAGATAGTTACAGCACCGAGGAGGACTCTGTGAGCTCCACAGATAGTTACAGCACCGAGGAGGACTCTGTGAGCTCCAGATATAGTTACAGCGCTGAGGAGGACTCTGTGAGCTCCACAGATAGTTACAGCACCGAGGAGGACTCTGTGAGCTCCACAGATAGTTACAGCACCGAGGAGGACTCTGTGAGCTCCAGAGATAGTTACAGCACTGAGGAGGACTCTGAGCTCCACAGATAGTTACAGCACTGAGTGAGGAGGACTCTGTGAGCTCTACAGATAGTTACAGCACTGAGGAGGACTCTGTGAGCTCCACAGATAGTTACAGCACCGAGGAGGACTCTGAGGAGAGCTCAGACCCAGATTATAACCCTGTTTCTTCTCCTGATTTATCAGATTCTTGTTCATCTCCATCATCTGGTGTGTCTGTCACAGAGGTCTGACCAGGTTGATACTTTGGGCAACACAAGGTTTGTCCCAGAGATGTTAAAGCACCCGCTCTCAGTGAATGGGCCCCTATTGAACATGTCGCTAAGTATATTGAAGAGAGGATTAGAAACAACAAGAAAAGCAGGAGCAATATGAGGGCTGAGTGCCCAGCCCCAACACTGGCACAGAAATTAAACGTAGCTCCTGAGTTGGACCCTAAAATAATTGAAATTATTCAAGAGTCTGGTTGGTCCCCAAAAAGGGGTGTCAAGGCTACCCTTAAGGTATGCCATGACAAGCTACTTGATTTTTTAGGACCGTTGACCTTTCAATAGAGTCCAGTAATGTAGTCATTACTGACCAATGATAAACCGGACCTCTTTGAGTATAGAGGCTGGGTCCAACGTTTAGGATGTGTCTTCGGTAATATTAATTCAGCTTTGGCTACAGAACGAAGACGGGCTTATCCGCCTAAAATTAGACCCAAAATTGATGACATTGGCTTCTAATGAGCAAGGCCCAGAGGCGGATGGATTCCTGTTTGGAGAAGGAATCTAAAGAAATGAATACCTATTCTGGTTCTTTTAATACGGTTTCTAAAGTGAAAAATCCAGTTTACGTCGGGTTTTCCCGAATACGGTTTTTGACAGGGCCGGGAGAAGCAGGGGCCGTTTTCCCGGCCGATATCCTTATTTAACCTCACGAGGCTCCTTTGGTCATTCATTAAAAGAGGACCTAAAGTACCCCACCTTCTTCCCTCAAAGAACAAGGTACCCTCGATATCAGGGTAACCCGAGGTTCAAGGAGAAGACCGGCTGGTGAGTATGGTGTCACACCGACTTTCTTTCCCAGGAAAGGTGGGAGGCAGGATATCTCTTTTTTTCCATCAGTGGCAAATGATTACAGTAGATCCTTGGGTTTTACAAACAGTCAGGGGGTTCAAAATAGAATTTGATTTTCAACCCAGACAGTCTCATCCTCCACTGCCGATTGTAACGTCTCAGGAAGACACGGCCACTCCAACACTAGAAGTAAGGGAGCTTCTAAAAAAGAAAGCTATAGAGGGGATTCCTCCCCGAGAGAGATTCATAAGCGGAGACTTCCGTCCAGTAATAAACTTAAAGCAATTAAACAAATATGTTACTTACAACCATTTCAAGATGGAGGCCATTCCATCACTGAGAGGAGTATTAACCCCACAAGATTGGTTGGTCAAAATAGATTTAAAAGATGCTTATTTATCGATACCCGTAGACCCTCTAAGCAGGGATTTCCTTCAGTTTTATTGGGAAAACACACTATGGAGGTTCAGGTCCCTCCCATTCGGTCTATCATCAGCCCCAAGGTGCTTTACAAAGATAATGAAACCCGTAGTGTCATTCTTACGAAGCAAAGATATATCTATGCAAGTCAAAGAGCTGGTATCAGGTGCTAGCATTAATTTCCATCGGCTCCAGTAAAAAAGGGGAAGATAGGTAGGTGTATCTTGTAACATCCACTGATGAAGCTGCGTCCAGCGAAACGCGTTTGAGGTGTAATTTTATTTGTTCGAAATAAACTGAATACAGATTTTATCATCGAGTGTCTCTTGGTGGTTAAATCTAAACATATTCCTGGGAAAGACCTCTTCCTCCTTTCATTTGGATTCCTGAGAACTGGATCGATCGTAAGAAGGAGAATCGGTGTCCCCTGTTAAAGTCACCGACTGCCTGTGATTTGGTGCCGTTTTTTAAAACTGCCACTGAAAAATGTGAGTATAACCTCCTTTACTCATTTATTTTGTCTGCGATATAACAGTCTACACAGAATATTTTTCGCTCTTTTTTGCTGCCCCATTGAGGACGTGATTCAAGATACAGCGGTTGTTACAAGATACACCTACCTATCTTACCCTTTTTTACTGGAGCCGATGGAAATTA
Organism: Leptobrachium leishanense; assembly: GCA_009667805.1. Classification (NCBI taxonomy): domain Eukaryota; kingdom Metazoa; phylum Chordata; class Amphibia; order Anura; family Megophryidae; genus Leptobrachium; species Leptobrachium leishanense. The sequence goes on along the minus strand of CM019066.1, from coordinate 389,556,518 downwards.
ATGCTAGCGCCTGATACCAGCTCTTTGACTTGCATCATCTATTCAACGGACTTGGGGATTTGCTATTTTTCTGGCACTACAGGCTGCTGCATTTACGAATCTGGCCGGTATACACCATATTTTTTCTTTATATTAAAGGATATTATTTGGACCTTCCTTCAGTTTATATTAAGGACATAACCTGGACTTTTTTTAAGTGTAATATCACCATATATAATAATTTTTCTTGTTTGTGGTGACCACTTCCACATATTGTTTAATGGTTTTTAAAAAAACAAAAACATTTTTTTAATTGTTTTTTAATTTGCCTCTAATTTGTGCTTATTGGTGTTCATTTGGCTTATTCTTGACTATATCAGCACTTATCAAGTTCTTACCTTCGATTCACTGCATACTTGATATTGATGTTCACTTATCACCAGTAGATTGTATCATTGTGTGAGAATTTCACCGGATTCACATGAAATGTTTGTATTATATCTTTATTGAATATAACTTTGCACGATTATTTTGTGATAGTATACGGTTTGGAACCATTCGGCACACCCATCTGCACAGCACTTTAATATTTATCGCTTTTATTCATTGCTTAAATTTAGAGCATATTATATTCTTTATGAGTTTGCAGCACCTTATTGAATAATTTAACTTATTTATTCCGGGAATTTAACCTTCATACATTTTCCTTAGCACCTACTATTTCAATTCATTTAGAAGACTATATCCGTGATTATCCCACTAAGCACATTTATTTTATATTGTCGTCTTATTTTTTTCAGTATTATATTGATTCACGTTGTTAACACTTTTATCGACATTTTTCTTATCGACACATCGATTCTCTATACTTGACAATAGAAACATCAGTGGCGCCACACAGATACCACACGTCTAGTGATATATTATCTAGACCAGCCCTCAAAATTTCCACTCGCATACTCACGTTTTGCGAGGGGAAATTGAGCGCTGGCGAGTAAAACTGCAGACGCAGGCAGCATAGAAACATAGAAAAATGTCAGCAGATAAGAACCTTTCGGCCCATCTAGTCGCCCAATTACATGGATACTTTACCTGGATTTATCTTTTGTTTAGGATAGCCTTATGCCTATCCCATGCTTGCTTAAATTCAATTACTGTTTTGGCCTCTACCACTTCTACTGGAAGGCTGTTCCATGTATCCACCACCCTCTCAGTAAAATAATGCTTCCTGATGTTACTTTTAAACCTTTGCCCCTCTAATCTAAGACTATGTCCTCTTGTTTTGCTACTTTGTTTCCTTTTAAATATACTCCCTTCCTCTACCTTGTGGATTCCCTTTACGTATTTAAATGTTTCTATCATATCTCCTCTGTCTCGTCTTTTTTCCAAGCTGTACATGTTAAGATCATTAAGCCTTTCCTGGTAACTTTTCTCCTTCAAGCCGTACACCATTTTAGTAGCCCTTCTCTGAACTCTCTCTAAGATGTCTATATCCTTCTGGAGATACGGTCTCCAGTACTGCACACAGTACTCCAAGTGAGGTCTCACCAGTGCTCTGTACAGTGGCATGAGCACTTCCCTTTTCCTACTGCCAATACCTCTCCCTACACAACCAAGCATTCTGCTAGTATTTCCTGCTGCTCTATTACATTGACTACTTACCCTTAGATCCTCTGCAATAATAACCCCTAAATCCCAACCCTCAGATGTATCAAATATTCTATATTCAGCCCTTGGGTTTTTACGTCCCAGGTGCATTATCTTGCACTTATCCACATTAAAACTCAATTGCCACAGCTCCCACCATTTTTTTAGTTTACCTAAATCATTTGTCATTTGGCTGATCCCTCCAGGAACGTCAACCCTGTTGCAAATCTTTGTGTCATCAGCAAAAAAACATACTTTTCCATTAATACCTTCTGCAATATCACTAATAAAAATATTAAAGAGAATGGGTCCAAGTACTGACCCCTGAGGTACCCCACTGGTAACAAGACCTTGCGCCGAATAAACTCCATTTACCACAACCCTCTGTTGCCTGTCACTCAGCCACTGCCTAATCCATTCAACAATATTGGAATCCAAGCTCAAAGATTGCAATTTGTTGATAAGCCTTCTATGCGGAACAGTATCAAAAGCCTTACTGAAATCTAAATAAGCAATGTCTACTGCACCACCTGTGTCTATTATTTTTGTTACCCAATCAAAAAAATCAATAGATTAGTTTGGCATGATCTCCCTGAGGTAAACCCATGTTGTTTCTGATCCTGTAATCTATGTGTTTTTAGATGTTCAACAATCCTTTCCTTTAACATGGTTTCCATTAATTTCCCCACTACTGACGTAAGACTAACTGGCCTATAGTTCCCAGATTCCTCCCTACTACCCTTCTTGTGAATGGGCACAACATTTGCTAATTTCCAGTCTTCTGGGACAACTCCCGTTAGCAAGGATTGGTTAAATAAATCTGTTAACGGTTTTGCTATTACATCACTGAGCTCTTTTAATAATTTAGGGTGGATCCCATCAGGCCCCATTGACTTATTTGTCTTTACTTTAGACAGCTGCTGTAGAACCTCCTCCTCTGTAAACTGATATGTAATTGTCTCGTGTTTCCTCCTAACTGAGGTCCCTTTCCTTCCTTTTCTTCTGCAAAGACTGAACAAAAATATTCATTTTTACATGAATGATGAATGATAAAGTCTATCGTGCTGCCTGCGCTGCGTTTTCAGCCTGCGGCCGTGTTGTTTTTTTTTTGCAGGTCAGCGTGTCTGCTTTTTTTTTTTTTTTCAGTAAACGGGACTTGGCCGGAATCATTTCCTGGGAGGGAGGGGGGTTTGCTCTCACCTGCGGCACCTTTATCAGACCATCCTGCTGCACGCTGGATCTTTCTCCTTCACGCTGGGCCCCTTATCTTCCGGGCACAGCCTGAAGGATAATCTCCGCCCCCTCATTCTACTCTCCAGGTCAGGTAAGCGGGGGGGGGGGATGAAATAAACGGCAGGGGGTTAAAATGGAGAGAAAGAGCTGAATTGGGGGGGAGAAATGAAATAGAGAGATGAATTGGGGGGGGGAAATGAAATATGAATTGGGGGGGAGAAATGAAATGAAAGATGAATTGGGGGAGAAATGAAATGAAAGATGAATTGGGGGAGAAATGAAAGATGAATGGGGGGGGGAGAAATGAAATGAAAGATGAATGGGGGGGGGAGAATGAAATATGTATTGGGGGGGGGAGAAATGAAATGAAAGTTGAATTGGGGAGAGAAATGGAGAGAGATGAATGAAGAGGAGATGAATGGGGAGAGAGAAATTAATTGGGCAAAAGAAATTAAAGGGAGGGAGAAATTAATTAAAGTGGGGAGAGAAATTAATTAAAGGGGGCCCCTTGGCAGAAAAAAGGTTCCCCACCCCTGGTGTAAACTAAGAGAAAGTAAAAAAGCTGCCAAGCTGTCAGCGCGCCAGAAGTGATGCCAGAACCAGCGCCGCTATTACAACGCCCGCTAGAGGCCATAATTGGTGAAATGGTGGTGAGGTTATGAGGCATTTGAGGTTATGCAAAATAAATCCTATTTATAAAGAGATGAGTGATACAGAACGAGCAAAAAAAAAAGAAAAAATGGGGATGGAAGTATCGCACACGAAAATTAATGGATTCATCTATATAAGCATTCAAAGGGGAAACCTGACTTTGGGGTCTTCTAACTTCTAATGATAACCTGGCATATGAATAATGCGAGTATTAGGTTCCACTTGATATATTGGATGCATAAACCGCAAATTAATTTGGTCCTAAAAACTGTTGGAGAGGAGTCTGTACTTAATGGATGAAACTACTTGTCTGGGTCTGGTGCCTGGGTATTAATGTTATTTATTATTTTGTAACTTTATTCTGAATAAAACCTTTAGCAGTGTAATTTCATAAGATAATTTAAGAAGGCGTGCTTAGGGGCGGAGTTTAGGGCAGGGTAGGTGGGGCAACTGGTAGCGAGTAACTCTTATGGTCTGGCTAGTAGCTTGGGACTTGAAATTTTGAGCCCTGATCTAGACGATATTTTAATACTAGCGGGAGATCAATCGTCCCTTATTCTACACAGGGATTGGACAATGGACATTAAATCTGTTAACCAGTCTGGGGTTCCTGATAAATTACAACAAGTCTATCCTCACCCCTACACAGTCACTAGAGTTTCTAGGTTTCACAGTCAATTCAATAGAGATGTCGCTTTCTTTGCCGTCAATCAAGATTCAATCGATTTGCAAAGAAATCAGACGTCTCCTGGTTCCACAACACTTCCCACTGAGATGGTTAGCTCGTCTGTTGGGCCTCCTCTCTGCGGCAATACAAGCGGTTCTTCCAGGACCACTGTATTATCCTGCTCTTCAACGTCTGAAGGCACGATACCTGCGGAGGGGATGCCTTTACACTGACCTAATTTCTCTGGACGACGAGTCTAAATCAGAAATGAATTGGTGGCTGGATCATATGGAGACGTGGATTGGGAGGGCCATTCTCCATCCCATTCCGGAGTTAACTATAGAGTCAGACGCCAGCAGATCTGGTTGGGGCGCGCACTGCGGATCACTTTCCACAGGCGGCAGATGGGATTCTACGGAATCAGCTCTACACATAAATTGGTGAATAATCCAGCTAGGAGTTCTAAGCAAAGTTTTATAAAACATTTCCAAGTGACATCAATTCTTTTAAAAATGGACAACTTTGCGGCTGTACAATATATAAACCACCTGGGGGGACCCAGATCCAGACATTGGGCAGAGATGGCAAAATCCTTTTGGGGGTTTTGCCTTTCAGTCCAGGCACAGTATATAGCAGGTCTTTCCAACACTATTGCGGACTGGAACTCCAGGTATCTCATAGATACCAGCGATTGGAGATTGTCATCCCTTTGGGGTCCTTTCTGTATAGATCTATTCGCCTCAACACGCAATTGCCACAATTCTACAGCTGGAAACCAGATCCCATGGCGTTAGCCACGGACACGCTGGTTCGGGTTTGGCCATCAGGAATACATTATGCTTTCCCTCCATTTCTGCTCATCTCGAGGGTGTTACTCCTAGTCCAAGTTCAGAGGGCGACCATAGTGCTGATATCACCCCTGTGGAAAACCCAACCCTGGTTTCCACGTCTTCTGGAATTATCTGTAGACATTCCCAGGCTGATTCAGGTGTCCTCATCCCGTCTACAGGACCCAGAGGGAGCACTGCAGAACATCTTGCAGTCTCGCTCTTTCCAGCTAATGGCTTGGAAGTTATCAGGGGTCACTGGCCTTCAGGCGGCATTTCAGAGGCAACTGCCTCCTTATTGTCCAGTTCTTGGGCCCCATCTACCAGTGAAAGATACAATAGGGCTTGGAGATCATGGGTCACTTGGTGTCTGGGCCAAGTTGATCCCATATCAGCTTCTGTGAGCCAGTAATTGAGTTTCTTCACTCAGTTGTTTGAAGAGGGAAAGGCGTATCGCACGATTAATAATATTAGGTCTGTGATTTCTGCTTCCCATCAGGGTTTCGATGGAATTCCAGCGGGGAAACATCCTGTTATTTGTAGGTTATTGAGGGGCATACGTTTCCAACGCCCCCCTCGTCCCCGCTATTCCTCCACGTGGGACGTTAACCTAGTTCTGGATTTTTTGGATAATTGGCCCAGTAATGACGCACTGTCAGTTAAACAGGTTTGGACGCACGTGGTTTTGTTACTTGGTTTAATTTCCTGTAAAAGGGTTTCTGATGTTCGGGTCTAGATTTATCTGCTAGAATATTTTCCCCTACAGGAGTTAAATTTGTAATTTTAATACATCGACTCTGAGGCTCCTATTGCTTCTCTTTCTTGCTTTATTAAACATAGCAACAAGTTGCAACTAGCAAGAACTTTGAAATATGAAGCATTTATATTGAATAAAAGAGAAAACATATATAATAACAGTAGTAACAGATATATATATATGGTATCTTCCGACATCCCTTCATTCCTTTGGACCGGTCCTCCTTCCTGTCAGTTCCCATCAAAACCAGACAACGCCCTTCCTACTTCCTCTTTCTTAGCTGCTCGGCGACTAGTTAAGTATTCCAAACTTTTCTCTACATTTATATATTGTATATACCGTCATGTTTGACTTTGGGGTATAACTTATTCAATTGTGTTAGTTTGGCGAGCACCCGGCTTTAACCGCGGCGCTCGCGTTATTTTCGCGTTACTTTCATTTCCAATCGGCTCTAAAGACCGCAGCGTGCCTCCGTCTGCCCGCCCGAGACGCTGCATGCGCTCGCTGGCCGAGTGGGCGGGGCTCACTGCTAGGCCTGCAGGCGCAGGGTGTCACGGAATGGACCTGAGCGCTCCTTCCAGCGAGCCGCGTGACTAAAAACTCAGACAGTTTTAAAGATCATTTTTTTCCTTTTATATTTCGGTTGTGCGTTTAAGTGTATGGACATTTTATTTCATGTCTAGATGTGGTTTTACTGGTGTGGTTTTTATTAGAGTGTGATGTATTAACATGTATCCTGTATTGTATGAGGGCATTCAAGTCTGGACATGTCTGAGGGCATTCAAGTCTGGACATGTCTGAGGGCATTCAAGTCTGGACATGTCTGAGGGCATTCAAGTCTGGACATGTCTGAGGGCATTCAAGTCTGGACATGTCTGAGGGCATTCAAGTCTGACATGTCTGAGGCATTCAAGTCTGACATGTCTTTGTGTTGTGTGTATAAAAGGATCTGCCCAAACCTTGTAATAAATCAGTTTCTGTTTTGAAGTCATACAGCTTTGTCTGGTGAGTTCTTCCAGGGAATATCACATTGCACCTAGAAGGCACTCAGCGGCCTTCCACATCACGTCTATCCCAGGAAAAGGAGCCTCAAGTCAGCCCAGCAGCCACCTCCACACCAACAAGAGGTCGGTAGATCAGGCTGCTCGAGACGCCGAGTGCCGAGCCACTCGGTAGTCGGGCCGGACGACATCAAGGGGGTCAGATAGGAGCAGGACCGCAGGCGGACACTCCATCCCGTCACACAGGGTTTCTCTCGGTGCCATTACAGACATCGAGCAGGCACCATGCCACGAGGCAAAACCCTGCAGCGCCCAGCTTCCCCAGCGGAAGAGTCGGAACACTCCTCAGAGGACAGTTCGGGTGAGCAACAACAGCCTATCACACCCGTCCTGATCCAGGCTCAGATGGCTCCCTCCCAGCCTTCCACCTTAGACCCGTACATGCAGGCGTCCATGGACTCTGCAGTGTTTAAAGCAGTCTCAGTCCTGTCAGCTGATTTCACCCGCTCTTTAAAAGAAGTGATGGCTGAGACTCGCCACAATGATGATCCCCCGCCGCAGGCGGTTACGGATAAGAGCAATACACTTACCACGGTGAAGTCCCCCGAGACCCCCACCACGGGGAAACAGTCCGTGAAACACGCACAACACGTGACTGGAGGGGCTGGCAACCCCGCAACAATGCCGGGACACGTGCACCCATCCCCTACTGCTGCAACCCGTAAACGTGCTCCTGCACACACGGTGTCAGCTCACACCAAAAAGGTTAAAGTTTCTAATCCTGACACAGCTATTGTCCCTGCTCCGCTTCAGGACACTAACCTGGACTCTGAGGAGGATAACAATAGCGATGTTATAGACGTATATGCCTCTGGCAAGGACTTTGAAGAAACCTCTGTAGAGATAAATAATGCCCGGACGGGCTTTTGAATCTATGATCCTTTGGGGAACTCCCTTTTCTGTCCAGAAGACCTTTTCCACCCAAGATCGGCGGAATGGTCTCCGTTACCCCACGTTGAACAGTGGGTTGATGCACAGGCGCGAAAAGCCCTAGACAAGGCTACTCGTAACCACATGAAAGCGGAATCTCCACGTCCCACCACGAGTGGTAAGACCTGTTTAACTCCAGACGTGGATAAAGCCTTTGTGGATTTTGTCACCCCTAAGGGCTGGACCCCCAGTAAAGGCATAGACCACGCCTTTAGAGTCTGCCAGGATAAACTGCTAGACACCATGGGTCCCTTAGTTAAATTGTTGGATACAGCAGAGCAAGCTAAATTGTCGGGTGATCCCTTAGATCCCGTTCAAATTACCAACTGGGCCCAGAGGTCTCCAAGTTTCCTTGGCAATGCCAACACGGCGCTAGCCTCTGAACGACGCAAATGCATCCTATTAAAAATGGATCGCCAGCTAGCTGGTGTGGCAGATAATGAGCTAGGTGCTGCAGCTAATGGAGCTTTGTTTGGCAAAGGCTTGTTGCGAGATATGAACGAGTATTCTGGTGCCTTTAATACGATGGAACGAGTATCCAATTCCCTCAAGAAGGTGTTCTCTGGGGTTTTTCCACGGGCCGGTGGATATCGGGGCCGAGCTACCGGCCAGGCAAAACCCATCTCTTCAGGCCCCGTGGGAGGCAACCCTCCAATGCCGCACCTCCTGCACCTTCCCCGTTCTTCCCTACCCGCTCGCGGCCGTGGCGTGGCAGAGGATTCCGGGGAGCCAGAGGCAGTCATTCTTCATCGACCTACAGACATATAGGTACCTTTACGCCTTCTACACCCAGCTACGACCAAAGTGGGGGGTCGTTTAAGATTTTTTTTGCACAGCATAGTGTCGCATTACATCGGACCCTTGGGTCCTCAACACTATACAAGGGTTTGTTCTGGAGTTTTCTTCTCCCCCGCACCAAATGACGCTTCCCTCCCCTCTCCCATTTTCAGGGGACGGGCGCACATTGGTGCACCGGGAGATTTCGGAACTATACCAGAAAGGGGCCATAGAACAGGTTCTGCGGGGAACCTCAGGTTTCCTGAGCAACCTGTTCTTGGTCCCCAAGAAAAGGCGGAGGTGTTCGCCCGGTCATCAACCTCAGGGAGTTAAATGGGTCGGTGATTTACCGTCACTTTCAGATGGAGGGCATGCATATGCTCAAAGATCTGCCGAGACCCCGCGATTGGTTGGCAAAGGTGGATCAAGGATGCTTACCTAACCATCTCGATTGCCAAGGAATCGCGGGATTTTCTACAATTCCGTTGGAATCAAGATTTCTGGAGATTTTGTTGTCTGCCTTTCGGCCTGTCCTCAGCACCTTGGTGCTTCACCAATTCCTGAAACCAGTCGTGGCATGGCTACGCGCCAAAGGAGTCCGTCTCATTATATACCTGGATGACGTATTGCTGATGGCCTCTTCGGAGACTCAGCTGCGTCTCCATGTTCAGTGGACGGTGGACCTCTTCCAATCTCTGGGATTTCTGATCAATCAGGAGAAGTCAGTCCTCTCTCCATCTCAAACAATGGAATTCCTGGGATTCAGGATGAACAGTGTTCTGATGTCTCTCTCAGTGCCACTACCCAAATGTCGATCAATCTTAAGCGAACTTCAGTCCCTTTTGGAGGCACATGCCCCATCCTTAAGAGACCTTGCTCGTGTGATCGGCCTTTTGGCAGCCACAAGGCTGGCAGTGAAGCCAGCACCCCTGCACTATCGGGCCCTCCAACGCCTGAAGGACTTTTCCTCAGACGAGGTCTCCCCTACTCCGTTCCGATCTCTCTCTCGGGAGAGGCCAGATTGGACCTAGACTGGTGGATTGCTCACCTCCACTCCTGCAACGGCAGGCCTATCCTGGTGTCTCCCCCGACGATTACAAATCGACCCAGACGCTTGTGGGTCAGGTTGGGGAGCTTACTGCGAAGGTTCCTCCACGGGAGGTCGCTGGTCCGTTCAGGAATGTCAATTACACATGAACAGCTTGGAGCTCTTGGCAGGGCTGTTTGCACTGCAGTTTTCTCAAAGATCAAGTCCATCGCTCAGTCCTCCTCCGGATGGACAACTTCCCGGCAGTCAGATATATCAACTCACTGGGGGGTCATCGCTCCCTGCTTCTGACAACCATGGCTTCCTGCCTCTGGGAATGGTGCTTTCAGAACGGGATCGAGGTACAAGCGCAGTTTATTCCGGGAATCTCGAACCAATCCGCAGATTGGAACTCGAGACACACAGAAGACTCCGGAGATTGGCGTCTGTGCTTGGCAGTGTTCTCCAACGTGGCGTACCTGTGGGGACCGTTTCACACGGATCTATTCGCCTGCCGGCTCAACGCCCATCTCCCGCGCTTCTACAGTTGGCGACCAGACCCACTGGCAGAGGCAACGGACGCTTTCCTGCAGAATTTCAATTGATCGCACGTACATTGCGAACGGTCAGGGTTCAACAAGCTCAGATTGTGTTAATCACTCCCTTTTGGCAGAACCAACCATGGTTCCTGATTCTTTTGGATCTCCTGGTCGATCTGCCCCTTTCTCTCCCGGATCTCCTGACAGACGCCATAACCCGCTCCTGTATCCAGACTCCGGTCTATTATTGGCCTCGCTGGTCTCGGGACGCCCGGGGGAGCCGGAGAGATTTCGGTCAGAACTACGGAGCTCCTACGACATGTGTGGGCCCCGGCTACTAGAGCCTGCTATAAGTCAGCTTGGCTCACCTGGCATCATTGGTGTCTGTCAAGGGATCAGGATCCCTTCCAGGCCCCTTTGAGTTTCGTGCTGGACTTCCTTACGGAAGTTTTTGATCAGGGCAAGGCAGGGCACACTTAATGTTTATACATTGGCTTTATCCGCTTATCATATAGGTTGGCTTTATCCGCTTATCATATAGGTTTTCAAGGAACGCCTTTAGGCAAGAACCCTCTGGTTTGCCGTTTACTTATGGGTATCAGGTCTGATCGTCCTCCGTTACCGCGATATACGGTAACTTGGGACGTCACCCTTTTACTTGATTTCCTGGCACAATGGCATTCTAAATCAGGATTTAAATTTGCGCCAACTCTCTAAGTTGCTGGCCCTTCTCTGCTTGATATCATGCAAGCGGGTGGCCGATGTCAGGGCGTTGGACTTCCAGGCCCGTTCTTTTGTGCCTGGGGGTGTTCGTTTTAACATCTCCCGCCATACTAAGACATCCATTTAGTCTGCTTTTTACCCGGCATTTCCCGCACGCCCGGCTTTATGCCCAGTTCTGTGTCTCCAGGTGTATGAATCCCGTACCTCTACACTTAGGGGTTCCGAACCTTCTCCTCTTTTCATCTCATTTAGATCTCCTTTCGCCCCAGTGGGTACGACTACGCTTGCGCGTTGGCTTCGCTGGCTGTTGGGTTTGTCAGAGGTTAATACCTCGGTATTTGGCGCTCATTCACTTCGCAGTGCGGTGGCGTCTTCCGTGGTCTCGGCAGGTTGTCGTTTGGAGGACTTCTTGCGATCAGCTGACTGGTCCAGGGAGTCCACATTTCGATCTTTCTATTTTAAGCCTGTTCATTGGTCATCGGCAGTTGTGGGTCAGCTTTGAACAAGCAATAGGAGCCTCAGAGTCGATGTATTAAAATTATAGAATTTAGCCAAGTATGACGATAAGTTAGAATTTTAATAATAAAGACTCTGAGGCGAGTATTGCCCACCACTCCCACCGCTATTGTGGTTTGTTGTTTGCTGGGTCTGCGGATCCAATATCTTCCACTCTAACGTCTTCTTTTTCCTCAGCCTCGTGAAGGATTTCTTTGTTTCCTGCGGATTGCCCTTTGGGTTTACTACTCTCCTACATTGATCACCTCGTACAGCAAAGAAAGAGCGTTGTCTGGTTTTGATGGGAACTGACAGGAAGGAGGACCGGTTCAAAGGAATGAAGGGATGTCGGAAGATACCATATATATATATCTGTTACTACTGTTATTATATATGTTTTCTCTTTTATTCAATATAAATGCTTCATATTTTTCAAGTTCTTGCTAGTTGCCACTTGCTACTATGTTTAATAAAGCAAGAAAGAGAAGCAATACTCGCCTCAGAGTCTTATTATTAAAATGCTAACTTATCGTCATACTTGGCTAAATTCTATCATTTCTAACAGGACTAAATCCTCTCTGTCAGAAGTTTTCTATCCGGCTTTTCAGCAGCGTCCTAATTTATGTCCCGTCCTTTGTTTAAAAGGGTTACGAATCCTAATAGATCATCTCAATCTCAGCATTTGTTCATTTCCCTACGTAAACCGCAATATCCAGTAACTTCCACCACTCTAGCTGGGTGGGTTAAAGGGATCATGTCAGAGGCTGGTGTAGATATCTCCATTTTCGGAGCCCATTCTTCTCGGAGCGCCTCGGCTTCAGGGACTCTGTCACAAGGATGTCGTCTTGAAGACATCTTAAAAACTGCTGACTGGTCTAGGGAATCCACCTTCCCAGAGTTTTATTTTAAACCAATTATACATAAGCTTTCAACTCTCATAATATGAGCCTCCGTGTCTTGTGGGATAATTCCCAGATTCCCCTATAAATATGATGGGGAATCATGTTTATAGTAAAGACACGCAGGCGAATATTATCCCACCCGAGTAATTGGGAGTATTTTTTCCTACCGTCTGTATATTATCAGTTTGGAAATGGTTAATCTATGAGTATTTATTACATGTCATGATATGCATTAACTTATTTCTCCTTCAGTATAATTGGTTTTTCGTTAAACCATTCGATGTAGGATCGTTGTTTGTCAAGTTCTTCAAGCTCCAGTTTCCGTTCTGAGTCCCATCGGTCTCGCACCAGAAAAGAGGCGTGGCCAACGGTTACCTCAGGAATTATACACCTGGCTGATCTCTGATTGGTTGGAAGAGGCTAAAGGACAATACTTTTGGACAGGTCTTTGTTAAATGTGAGTTTTTTCTCTCAAAATACTTTATATGTCTGTATTTTGTGTTAATCTTTGCTGCTATCAGCTTAAGTAAAGGAAAGAATAGCATAATATTCGCCTCCATGTCTTTACTATAATCATGATTCCCCGGCATATTAATAGGGGAATCCTCCAGCAGATGTAGCTTGATAAGGTCTCTTTTGCGCCCCCCACGTGCTTTCAGCATCTTACCCGTGTCACCTCAGACTCTGCACTCCCCCGTACCATCAGAGGGGGCGCCAGGTGACCCATACAAGGCACTGGTTTGCAGATTTCCCCTGCCCTATCACAGAGAGCACCAGAGAACGCACATAAGGCACCGCTTTCCGGACTCCCCTCGCACCATCACAGAGAGCGCCTTGGGACAGACAAAAGGCATCGCTTTGCTGACACCCCTCGTTATGGTGATAGTGTTGGAGTTCCACAGTTGCAAGAATTTCTGTTGCCAATGAGTCCGGGACATTGTTTCTCATCAGGTTTTACTGGTGTCAAAACAGGAGGGTCAGCCCCCCCCCCCAAAACAACAACAATTCTCTTACAGTGGAATATGGACACAAATCGCTGCGGGCATGGAAGGGATTGTCCACACATGGGGTGGGAAGGGTGGTGCTAATTTACCAAAATGTGAAGCAGTCTCCCTCTCCCGGGACATATCTTCCTGGAATCCCATCCAAGGTCTGAATGCGGGTGAGGGGAGGCCGCCGACTGTTACAATGAATCGGATCACACGAGGGCAAACCACATCATAAGTCCACCCCGCGACCCAGAGAGCTTTTCTCCCATGTGGCAGCCACCCCTCTGTGCAGGGGGGGGGGGGTCGAGGGAACAGTGTCCATGGAGAAGCACAGCGGAACCTCCTCTTATTCCATGTTATGCACTATCCTCCAGCTGCCAAAATGCAAACCCCACCAGCTGGAGCTTCAGTCCAGGCCATCGCTTGCCTCGGGGGGGAGTCACAGGAGCAGGGTCTCCGCTGCAGATATGGCGTGGTACGGGGAGGTCAGGATGTAGTGTGGGGAGCAGGGGGTGCGATGCCGTGCTGGCACATTGCGCCAGTATAAATACATATTAAAAAGAAAACACTCCAAGGTGCCGTTACGCAACATTTCACCCCCATAGGGGGAGCTAGAAGAGGCCGGTGGCCGCCCTCGTAGTGACTCTACGCCCAGTAGACACAGAGGAATGTGACGGAGATCAGAGGCCGGTCAGGGCTTGAAGAGAGCAGGCAGAGACCCCTCGCAGGTCTCCAGGATGGGATCCGTCTCTAGCTGGGGTTTGGATTTCTTCTGGAACAGGGCTGGAAGATTCCGGATGTGGACCTCCTTACGAAATTGCTCCCCCAATGGCTTCTAAAAAGGTAAAAAAAAAAAACACATTAAGGCTGAGGGGCCATGGGCACAGGAGCGACACATCGCCCACACGAGGGCGTTACCTGCCTCTGTGTAAGGGGGCCCCACCCTGCGAGCAGGAGGATCGAACACACACACACACACACACACACACACACACACACACACACACACACACACACACACACACACACACACTAGATTGCCCAATAGGCAGGAGTGCTGCTGGCTTCATACCAAGCAGACGATTGCAGTGCACCACCCAGCGGCACAAGGAAAAACACAAACAGGAAGGGCAAGGGTTAAGCGGAGGAAAAAAAAAAATACACCGGCACCCGGCAGCGCACAAGGAAACCGTGATGTGAATACCGAGTCCTTAGAATGGCCGTCTCTACAATAGGGTTGGGCGCAGCACTACGGGGTGAAACACTGAAAGGGGTTACTCAAAGAGCCAAATTCCACCGAAACGTCAATTCCCCCGTACAGTGATATTCCGTGGCCATTCAGAACAGGCAGTTCACCAAATAATGGCAAATTGCCAGTGAAATACGGCGCCTGTTCGGTGTCATGGATAAATAATTAAAAGTAGAGTCGAACATTAAGTTCCTATATACTCTACTTTTAATTATTTATCCATGACAATGAACCATGGTGTTTATAAATATTTATAATCATAAAGGAGCATTAAAACTAATGTTGTATGTCAATTAAACTTCTCTAATTGTGTAATGAGGCAGAAATATCATCTAATAAAGTCAAAATATGGTTATTGGGCATAATAGGATTAATCCTATTGGTGGTGTCACATAACTAAGAGGTGGCATATCTAGTGGAATAGTTTATGGCGAATCAGATAACTGTAAATGGTATGCTATAAATCTTCCTATCGTTAATAAAACGTGAGGATTTGATCAATCCCTCTAGTAACATCATGACGTAAGTGTACTACATAATGTTATCGTATAGTTAAAGATTTCTCATTTGTGGAATGTAAAGCTGCAGGAGAAATCCGATTGGTAGTTAGAGTCATGTGACCGGAGTTAATGGGATGAATGGAACGGGTCCATACACCGAGTGGTGAAGTAATGAATTACAACGAGATTGGAAGTAAAAACATATATACAAAAACCATTCCCCATGAGGACCCGTACTATGTTGAACTGAGATCTGAACCCAATTAATTGTTAATTTAATAGATGCCTCAATACCTATTTAAATGGATCCTAAAATGTGGATCACCAGAGCTCCTGATGAAATTGCCGCTAGTGCAGCAAAGAAACGCGCGTTGAGCATTTTACTGCTAATATAGCAGAATTATAACTATAATCATCAATAGGATGTTAATTAGTTGTTTAAGTTACAAAATGTTGTGCCTAGGAGGCTTTCCATATTGATTTATGGTTGTGATAGCCTGAGCTATATTTGTCGATACTGGCAAAGTTAACTTACTTGTTGTGGTGCATTGACGGTTCAAAGATACAATTGTGGTTTTTCGTCTCCTTTCCAAGAGCAGATTTTGGATATCTAAATAAGCTTAGCTGGGGCATGTGGACCAATAGTGGCGGTATTTGTATTGGATAATAGATCACGCCCGAGGCTACTGACCACTTTATGATTCTGGGGAGATTTGGACTACATGTTTATGTTCCGTACAAAGGATGAATTGGTGCTGGTAATAACAGAGAGAATCGGTATAGTTGATTCACGGCACAATCCAAAATCTCTGTTGTGTTAATTCCATCCTAAAATCGGCTTATGGCTAAATGAGCATTAACCGTACATATGGTCTTGCCGATGTATTTCTAGATACAAATTGAAACCTATGAAGGATTGATGTGGTAAATTGATGCTGCAGAATATCCAGGTCATTGAATATGAACTTATACCAACTCTCGTCTAGTAACACAATTAGAACATCCAATTGATGGGACATGAAATGTATGTGATGCTAGGTATTAACCAGCGGCAGATATTCAGTGTCACGGAATGGCCCAGCACCCTCAGCCAGGGGCGGTGCAGTGACAGTGGTGGCTATGGACACTTGGGTGCGGTGGCACGCACCCAGTTTTGCAAGTACTTTTATTTAGATGTGATTATTGTGTGGTGTAATAAAGTGTCCCCGTTGGTTTATTGCGTAATGTATTTCCCCTTTGTCTGCCTTGCCCGCCGCCATTTTCCGATCACCTTGTGGCGCAGTTCAGAATCTTCGATTCGGAAAATGGCCGATTCGAACCATCCGGTCCGAATTGGCGACTCCCCAAATCGTAATGGCCAATGGGTCCCGGGAGGGCGGGCAAGGAGTCCCATTGTATTGTAATTTTGTGGAAAGTGATAAATGCCTGAACTGTAAATAATAAAGCCAGACTTAGCAGTGCATCCAGCCTCGACTGATGTGGTTATTTTTCCGCCGTACTTTTCGTTCTGAGAATCCCTCGTGGTCCCAGGGTGCGGTGTCCCAGATCCGAACCGAACCGAGCGCTCTGTGCCTGCATCGAGCATCAGGGCAGAGACGCAGCGGAAGGTGATTCGGTTCCCAGATCGAGAGATCCGATCCGAAGGCGCGCGCCGTGTACCGCGCTTCGGTATTGCGAGGGATTGCGGTAAGATCCGAATCCCTCGCCGATCCCGCAAGATCCGAAGATTCATCTGTCCCCGATCCGAAAAGTCCTCTACCGGAGATCCGAAGATTCACCCGCACCTGGATCGGAAACGTTTCCCGCAAGAGAAGATCCGAAACGTTTCCCACATAAGATCCGAAGATTCCTCCGCGGCTGGCAGATCCGATCTCCACGAACGTCCCACACCCACAAGGTCAGTGAACCAGCTGCTCGGGACGCTGAGTGCCGTATGGCTCAGTGGTCGGGCTGGTTCTAGGCAGGGGTCCCCTCCACCGCCCGCTAACCCCTCCCCGGGGTCACGCCAGGCCGCACGAGACGCCGAGTGCGCACCACTCGGTAGTCGGGCCAGCGGTAAGCGATGGGGTCACGCAGATTGAGCACACCCGCAGGCGGAACAACATCTCCATTCCGTCATATTCAGCATAGTCTGCTAACTAACTAACCGATTGAATAGTTACGGCTCAACCATATGAAGCACTAAGTAACCGCAGTCGATCTTTTCATAGGGAAAGCGGAATTGATTGAATGTTGGTATTAGCTTAACCTAATCTAGTGTGTATATAAGAGTTGACAGTAGCGGTTGGAATTAGATGGTTTTGGAAAACTGCTTGAACATTAAACGCCACACCAATTGGTCTATTACCCTAAATGTTTAAATTGTTGATATAATTGGGTATCCAAGCAAGCTAAGTATCACAATCAAAGCTTTAGAATTGCTATAGGCAGATCACTGTTGATCATCGGATAATAATTTTTTATCAATAAAGTGAATTTTTAATTAATGTGTATCAATAAAGTTAATGATTTTATTATAAATAAAACAGGGATATTTCCTCGGGTCGAGGAAGTTCTGTGTCTACTATTACGGGTGTTTAGTCACTCAATCCCGGTTGAAAGTTCTCACATTGTTGCAGGGAAGATTTTGATCTATCTCGGCATTCTTTCAGTGAAATACCGCGCCTGTTCGAGGGCAGTGAAATACGGCACCTGTTCGAGGGCAGTGAAATACGGCACCTGTTCGAGGGCAGTGAAATACGGCGCCTGTTCGAGGGCAGTGAAATACGGCGCCTGCTCGAGGGCAGTGAAATACGGCACCTGTTCGAGGGCAGTGAAATACGGCACCTGTTCGAGGGCAGTGAAATACGGCACCTGTTCGAGGGCAGTGAAATACGGCACCTGTTCGAGGGCAGTGAAATACGGCACCTGTTCGAGGGCAGTGAAATACGGCGCCTGTTCGAGGGCAGGGAAATACGGCACCTGTTCGAGGGCAGTGAAATACGGCGCCTGTTCGAGGGCAGTGAAATACGGCGCCTGCTCGAGGGCAGTGAAATACGGCGCCTGTTCGAGGGCGGTGAAATACGGCGCCTGTTCGAGGGCGGTGAAATACGGCGCCTGTTCGAGGGCAGTGAAATACGGCGCCTGTTCGAGGGCAGTGAAATACGGCGCCTGCTCGAGGGCAGTGAAATACGGCGCCTGCTCGAGGGCAGTGAAATACGGCGCCGGTTCGAGGGCAGTGAAATACGGCACCTGTTCGAGGGCAGTGAAATACGGCGCCGGTTCGAGGGCAGTGAAATACGGCGCCTGTTCGAGGGCAGTGAAATACGGTGCCTGTTCGAGGGCAGTGAAATCCCCCATAGAGCAGCAATGGTTAATCTGCCCGGCGGTATTCCCGAGAGTGACTTGGGGTTAAATTTCGCTACCGCGATCGGTAACCCCGCGCCACACTGGCCGCATATACTCAACGCATCCTTCGATCCCTCGCCGTCTCCGCAGTCATCGCAGTGTGATCGCGGCAGCTGGCGACTTGCTTCCTGGTTCCGCTCCCTGCGAGTCACACGATGCAGGGGGGCGGGACCAGGCGGCAAATTCAAAAACTAAAAACAAAATTACTGTAAAAAATACTGTAAAATGAAGTTTGTGCAGTGGGTGCTGGGATTCCTGTGCAGACGTGGACTCCTTTGCCAATGAAAGGAACAGGACACAGGGGGTACCAAAAAAATTTGAGGATTTATTCTCAAAGCAGCTTTACAGAAATAAAAGGCAAATAAAAATAGTTTGTAAAATGTAATAAGGCTTTGCAATACAAGTTTCGCTGGTGCTTGCTCAGCTTCATCAGGTGGATCTGGGCAAGCACCAGCGAAACTTGTGTAGCGCTGTGTTAAAGATCTGCTGTGGCATTACCTATTTTTGGCCACAAGATGGAGACAGTTGCGATTAGAGATACTGGACCTTGGAACTAAATTTCCGGGCATGCTTTGCGAGGAGACAGGAAGTGGGTGGGGACTGGACACTTACATCCTCCACCTCGTGGAGAACGCGCGAGACCGCGCCAGGGAAGGAAAGAGAGCAGACGCATTGAAGAGATCACGAGAGGGCCTGTTCCAGAGACCAAGAGAGACCTGTTAGTCCAGAGAGGATCACCCAATCTGAGGAGAAGGGAACTCGCCGGAATCCAGGCATTGCTGCAGACCGGGGGAATCGAACGGAGAGCAGGCGGTGAACTGGATAGGCTGTATGGAGTCAGACAACGGATCCGGCCGCTAGTATCCCCAGTCAAAATCGGGTGGAGAGACGTCCTGGGTCAGCGGAGCCTAAAGCAATCGTCGGATGGGTGAGAGGCCTCCAAGGCTGTTTTATGATTAAAGGACGCTCTGCGGTTTTCTCTTTAAAGTCCACAGGGCCCCAACTGACTAGTCGAAGACCTTCCTTTAATAAACTCACTGGCCAGTTGAACAGTACCCGGGTACCACACACACATATACACCTTTCACATTCTGGGACTTAACTTGTGCAGGACTCATTTCCTTTTACGAATCGGAACAGGGGTTACAGACAAAGATACGTTCCGAATATATTTTTCCTTTTTTTCCGCTGCGCGTTTACCGTAATACGAAGGGATTGTATGTTTGGGGTTTTGCTACGTGTCCCCTTTTCTGAACTATCGGGAAATTGCATTGCTTTTATGTTCGGTTGCGAATATTTTATTTTCCGAAATACGAAGCCTCGTGTTTCGTTTCTTTTCCGCTACGCGTTTTACCGGGATACGAAAATACTGTAATAATACTTGTGAATACCGTGTCTCAACATCTGCTCAAATATTTTAGTAAACTATTTAAATGATAAAAACTCACAACTGTGTTGGAGTATATTTATTCCCTAGTGCGGGGAGACTGACCCGTGGTTCAATTTCAGCGGCTCCTCCGGGAGTGAGCGCTACAAATGTATTACAAAGCCTTATTACATTTTAGAAATGATTTTTATTTGCCTTTTATTTCTGTAAAGCGGCTTTAAGAATAAATCCTCAAATTGTTTTGGTACCCCCTGTGTCCTGTATTTCATTGGCAAAGGAGTCCACGTCTGCACAGGAATCCCAGCACCCAGTGTTTTTGGTTTGATTATATTATTGAATTTATTTCCATTATTTTGGATAATTATTTTTGGGATAATAAATTATTTCAGGTTTCAAACCTTCACTGACGCCGTGTGTTTACTTGACTCTTGTTTGCACGGATTTCAGTGAGTTATTCCTACGGATTAGAGGCTTACTATATAAAACTACAGAAAAAATGGCGTCGCGCCCATACTCACTTATTTTCGGAGGGGCAGCAACTGCCAGGAGTAACAGCCCAGTCAATGTATAAAACATAACAAGGAAGAAGAGTGTCATCTGCGCTCGCTCCTACGTGTTCCATGTACAACAAAAATGAGGTTTTGTTTGTTTCAATGGCCATTGCAACGTAAGCCCACTCGCCACTTCAAGGCACCTCTTTAGAGTGGGTACCTAACAATTGTGACCAAAAGGCCGCTCTACTGAGCAGCTCCAAGCCCCTCCAGCTGCTTTTCAGCCAAGGAGAGACAAAGATGGTGGGTTTTATTTATACACGCACCAAGCACTTCCCATTTGGGATCAAAAACAAAAACATGGAAAGAGGAACAGCTGCAGAACGACGGACTGGTGTTACAAGCATGATATACATAAATACAGAAAAAATGGCGTCGCGCCCATACTCACTTATTTTCGGAGCGGCAGCAACTGCCAGGAGTAACAGCCCAGTCAATGTATAAAACATAACAAGGAAGAAAAGCAGCTGGAGGGGCTTGGAGCTGCTCAGTAGAGCGGCCCTTTGGTTACAATTGTTAGGTACCCACTCTAAAGAGGTGCCTTGAAGTGGCGTGTGGGCTTACGTTGCAATGGCCATTGAAACAAACAAAACCTCATTTTTGTTGTACATGGAACACATAGGAGCGAGCGCAGATGACACTCTTCTTCCTTGTTATGTTTTATACATTGACTGGGCTGTTACTCCTGGCAGTTGCTGCCGCTCCGAAAATAAGTGAGTATGGGCGCAACGCCATTTTTTCTGTATTTAAACAGATCTTTTCTATTCATTTTAAGGTTTCAAGTTAGGTCTGGTGAGTAAATTAGGTTAGGCTGGTGACTCATTTTCATACTGATTAGCATACAATTGGAATCAATTGGGTGGTATTTGCTTCAGGTTTAGCTTGTCCACTCCTTGCTGGGGAGGTGTTCTTAGGTGATTATATAAAGCTTGTGGAATATTAGCTTGGTCTAATTGAGCTTGGGAAGCCTTCTAAGTGAAGTCTTCAAAGTGAGCACTTAGAGATCTTCTGGAGATACTCTGGAGGTAGTCTGAGGTTAGACAGGAGGTAGAAAACCTACAAAAAGGTAAGATTTGCTGGTTTTAAATCCATTCTTTTATAATGGCAGGCTTGGTCCAGTGTAAGAGCTGTCATGCATTTGTTTTTAGATCCAATTTTTGGAGGTTTGGAGTGTGCCTGATATGTAGGCAGCTCTCTTTATTGCAGCAGGAAATTGCCTGTTTGAAGTCTGAGATTTGTAAATTATCTGTTAGAGAAACTCAGGCTATGACTGTTACTAAGCCACTGCCACAGAGGCCTCCTAGGAGCGGCAGATGGACTACTGTAGGATCTGGTAGACTTAGAGTTGTGGATAGAAGGCATGTCCCACAATCTGTGGCTCTTCTTAATTCTTTTGAGGCACTTTCAGAGTGTAGTGATAAGACGGATGTAGGCTCAGACACCATAGTTGAGGAATCACCATCCACTATGCCTAAGGTATGCAGCACTGCAACCAAGGACAAAAATGAAAAGGTGGGACTTGATAGAAGGCAATTGTTGCTGGGTGATTCTATCATAAGAGGTGTTGAGCTGGAGAGTAGTGGTTTGGTGAGATGTCTTCCTGGGGCTACTGCTCGTAGAGACAAGAGACGTATTCTCAATATTGTCAAACAAGCAAAGCAACAAGGGGAAGTGGACGTTCTAGTCCATCTAGGGACAAATGACTTGGCTAGCAATGAGGTTTCTGAGATTAAGGAAGATTTTTGTGTTCTTGGAGGTGAAATACAGCAGATTGCGTCCACTGTGTCATTCTCTGAAGTTTTGCCTTGCATAACATTCAAGATAGGCAGATGTGCAATAGGGAATTCAATTTGTGGCTTCGGGAATGGTGTCGGGAGCAAGGATTTGGCTTTGTGTCCCATGATAGCTCTAATTGGAGCAGAAAGGAACTGTATAAAAAAGATGGTTTGCATCTTACTCATAGGGGAACATATGTTCTCAGTGAGAAGTTCAAAGGTTTCGCAAAGAAATATTTAAACTAGGAGGGGGGGGACAAAAGGGTAAAAAACAATCTGCCCGATTGTCCCCCAAAACTAAATCGGAGGGTGCAAGCAACATGCGATGTAAAAAATGACAAGCTCAGAGTCGTGTCTACAAATGCTCGCAGTTTAGTCAATAAAATCAATGAACTAGAGGCAATGATGGCAGCTGAAAAAGTAGATTTAGTGGCGGTTACTGAGACATGGTTCAGTGAGAAAAATAACTGGGACATAACAATACCGGGGTACACTTTATATAGAAAAGACAGAGAAGGTAGGAAAGGAGGAGGAGTGGCCCTGTATGTGAAAAACAACATAAAAACGAACCAAATAAAAGTGAGCGAGGTGAACATAGAGTCAGTTTGGGTTACGCTAACATTTGGCAATCATACAGTAGCTTGTGTAGGTGTGATCTATAGACCCCCTGGACAAGTAGAAGAGCTAGATAATCTGCTGGTTGAGGAAATAGCCAAAATGGCAATGAAGGGGAAGTTATTATCATGGGGGACTTTAATCTTCCTGATGTGAACTGGAAAACCAAAACAGCTGGGTGCACCAGGAGTACAAATATTCTAAACTCCCTACTGGGATTATCTCTAACACAAGTAGTTGAGGAGCCGACCCGTAAAGAGGCCATATTGGATTTAATACTCACAAATGGAGGTTTGGTATCAGACGTTGTTGTAGGTGAAAATTTGGGATCTAGTGATCACCAGTCAGTATGGTTTAATATAACAACAGGGATGGAGCCGCACCACACAAGAACGAAAGTTTTAGACTTTAAAAAAACAGATTTTTCTAAAATGAGATTTTGTGTGAAGGAGTCATTATCAGACTGGAGGAGTTTAACCCTTTCGCTGCTGAGGCTTTTCCCGCCCCTGTGCTGAGGTCATTTTTTACCATGTTTAAACGTGTTTTGAAGGCTTATTTTAGTATATGACACTGACATATTATATATCGTTCTTTCCGTCAGACTCGGTAGATTCATAATATGTCATTATTATATGTATACGTTATGTCATGTCTGTATATTATAACAAAAAATGCAATAAAATATGTATTTTCAATAATTTACAACGTGTAAAGTGTTTTTTTCCACATTTTAACATGCGAGCAATTGCGGTTATATTTTGTATGGGGTGCGCTTGTTAAAAAAATTAGAGATGGAGTCTCGTTACATTTTTTTTGGGGAAAATGACACTATTTTTAACAAACGCACCGCATACAAAAATCGTTAGTGCAGCATCATTGTTCACATTATAATTGAAATGGGAACAATATTGCTGCATTAACAAACCAAAAAAAAGAAAAAAAAGTGTTTTTTTTTTTTTTTTTTTTTTTTTACAACATTTTTAACTTTCATGTTTGGTATCGTTGGAACGGCCATGCTCTGGCCGATCCAACGATATCAAAATTTAACCCCTAGCTGCCACGGATCGGGAGATAGAGAGTTCATTGGAACTCCCTATCTCCACAGTTGGTGGCAGTTAGGGGTTAACTGTAGGACTGGCGTCATCGTGCTACGCACGATGACGCCAGTCCTCTGGGGGAGCTCCCGGAAGCTTGGCCGACATCCAAGATGTCGGCCAGCTCCCGGGAAGGATCGCGAATCGGCGCTTTTCAGCGCCGATTTGCGATCCAGCTCCCCAGGGGTTAATGCCAGGCATCATTTGGAAGGGCAGGCTGTGCCCTTCCAAATGATGCCTGGGTTAACCCCCTGTGCGCCGCCGATCGGGAGGGAGAGAGGTCCGAAGGACCTCCCCCCCTCCCTTTCAGGCGCCTCCTCCGCACATGCGGGGGGGCGCCTGAATTAGGTGTCATCGCGCCCCCGCGATGACACCTAATAATGGCGGCTGCTGGTCCGGATGCCGGGCTGACATCCAGGATGTCAGCCCGCACCGGAGGGGCCAGCGATCGGCCGGAACCCGGCCGAACGCTGACCCCAATGTGAGGACGCGCTCAGCGCGTCCTCAGCACACCAGCGGTAATGCTGAGGACGCGCTGAGCGCGTCCTTAGCATTGAAGTGGTTAAAGGGAGTCCAGGAGAAATGGGATTATTTAAAGGAAGCATTATTGAAGGCCACAGGAAATTGCATTCGGCTTGTTAGCAAAAACAAAAAAGGGAAGAAACCACTGTGGTACTCTGCAGAAGTGGCCAAAATAGTGAAGAACAAAAAGATAGCATTCAATAATTATAAAACAACTCAGTGAAGAAGATAGGCAAACCTATAAGATTAGGCAGAAAGAGGCAAAGCAATTTATAAGAGCTTCCAAAGCACACGCAGAAGAGAAAATAGCTCAGTCAGTAAAAAAGGGGGACAAAACATTTTTTAGATACATAAACGAGAAAAGAAAAGTAAAACAAGGATTAGTTAGATTAAAAACAAAGGAAGGAAGGTATGTAGAAGAGGATAAAGGTCTCGCTGACTGCCTCAATGAATATTTTTGTTCAGTCTTTGCAGAAGAAAAGGAAGGAAAGGGACCTCAGTTAGGAGAGAACACTAAAGAGACATTTACATATCAGTTTACAGAGGAGGAGGTTCTACAGCAGCTGTCTAAAGTAAAGACAAATAAGTCAATGGGGCCTGATGGGATCCACCCTAAATTATTAAAAGAGCTCAGTGATGTAATAGCAAAACCATTAACAGATTTATTTAACCAATCCTTGTTAACGGGAGTCGTCCCAGAAGACTGGAAATTAGCAAATGTTGTGCCCATTTACAAGAAGGGTAGTAGGGAGGAATCGGGGAACTATAGGCCAGTTAGTCTTACGTCAGTAGTGGGGAAATTAATGGAAACCATGTTAAAGGAAAGGATTGTTGAACATCTAAAAACACATAGATTACAGGATCAGAAACAACATGGGTTTACCTCAGGGAGATCATGCCAAACTAATCTTATTGATTTTTTTGATTGGGTAACAAAAATAATAGACACAGGTGGTGCAGTAGACATTGCTTATTTAGATTTCAGTAAGGCTTTTGATACTGTTCCGCATAGAAGGCTTATCAATAAATTGCAATCTTTGAGTTTAGATTCCAATATTGTTGACTGGATTAGGCAGTGGCTGAGTGACAGGCAACAGAGGGTTGTGGTAAATGGAGTTTATTCGGCACAAGGTCTCGTTACCAGTGGGGTACCTCAGGGGTCAGTACTTGGACCCATTCTCTTTAATATTTTTATTAGTGATATTGCAGAAGGTATTAATGGAAAAGTATGTCTTTTTGCTGATGACACAAAGATTTGCAACAGGGTTGACGTTCCTGGAGGGATCAGCCAAATGACAAATGATTTAGGTAAACTAAAAAAATGGTCGGAGCTGTGGCAATTGAGTTTTAATGTGGATAAGTGCAAGATAATGCACCTGGGACGTAAAAACCCAAGGGCTGAATATAGAATATTTGATACAGTCCTAACATCAACATCTGAGGAAAGGGATTTAGGGGTTATTATTTCAGAGGATCTAAGGGTAAGTAGTCAATGTAATAGAGCAGCAGGAAATGCTAGCAGAATGCTTGGTTGTGTAGGGAGAGGTATTAGCAGTAGGAAAAGGGAAGTGCTCATGCCACTGTACAGAGCACTGGTGAGACCTCACTTGGAGTACTGTGTGCAGTACTGGAGACCGTATCTCCAGAAGGATATAGACATCTTAGAGAGAGTTCAGAGAAGGGCTACTAAAATGGTGTACGGCTTGAAGGAGAAAAGTTACCAGGAAAGGCTTAATGATCTTAACATGTACAGCTTGGAAAAAAGACGAGACAGAGGAGATATGATAGAAACATTTAAATACGTAAAGGGAATCCACAAGGTAGAGGAAGGGAGTATATTTAAAAGGAAACAAAGTAGCAAAACAAGAGGACATAGTCTTCGATTAGAGGGGCAAAGGTTTAAAAGTAACATCAGGAAGCATTATTTTACTGAGAGGGTGGTGGATACATGGAACAGTCTTCCAGTAGAAGTGGTAGAGGCCAAAACAGTAATTGAATTTAAGCAAGCATGGGATAGGCATAAGGCTATCCTAAACACAAGATAAATCCAGGTAAAGTATCCATGTAATTGGGCGACTAGATGGGCCGGAAGGTTCTTATCTGCCGACATTTTTCTATGTTTCTATGTATATCATGCTTGTAACACCAGTCCGTCGTTCTGCAGCTGTTCCTCTTTCCATGTTTTTGTTTTTGATCCCAAATGGGAAGTGTTTGGTGCGTGTATAAATAAAACCCACCATCTTTGTCTCTCCTTGGCTGAAAAGCAGCTGGAGGGGCTTGGAGCTGCTCAGTAGAGCGGCCCTTTGGTTACAATTGTTAGGTACCCACTCTAAAGAGGTGCCTTGAAGTGGCGAGTGGGCTTACGTTGCAATGGCCATTGAAACAAACAAAACCTCATTTTTGTTGTACATGGAACACATAGGAGCGAGCGCAGATGACACTCTTCTTCCTTACTATATAAAACAACACATTTCCTTCCTAAAAAATTGAAACGCTTTTAGATACAAAATTTTGAAAAAATTAGACCGCCAGGGAGGTTAATCTATTCACAATGAACAGCAGAGAAATGTCAGTGAAATACGGTGCTGTTCGGCGGCAGTGAAATCCCCCATAGAGAAGCAATGGTTAATCTATTCACATTGAACAGCAGAGAAATGTCAGTGAAATGTCCTGATGTTCAGTGGTTTCATTCGGCAGGTTTATTCGGGGGAATCCCTTAGGTTTCAACGTAATTTTTTATCTATTTAACCGTTTATGCTTTTAATTTGCAGCGAAAAGTCTCTTAATTAATTAATTTATTTAGAATCTTTTGTCATTTTTTCTGCACAATTTTTGAATCCGATCTTTTTTAAATGGCTTTTTTTTTTTTTTGTAACAGACATCATTATTACTTCTATATTATTTTCATGCATTATTTTTTTTAAAAAAAGGACTTTTAAAAGTTGTAGGTTTTCCTTTTTAGCCTTGTTCGGCAGCTGGTCAGCTTTTTCAGCGACAGGTGGAAGTCGTTCGGTGGTCTGTCTGGCAGATCCGGCTGCATTCAACAGGTTTGCAACCGCGTTCAGTGGTTCATTAGATTGGTTCAATGATTTTAGGCCGATCGATTCAGCTTGCTTCAGGGACCCTGCGGTTAATGCTGAATCCACCGCAGGGTTGGCCAGTGGCGTTACAAGGGGGGGGGATGCGGCCCGCACCGGGTGACACCCTAAATTATTATTATTTTTTTCCCATAAAAATATTTTAGCAGGAAGGATACATTGAGAATTCTCTCATTTTCAGTATGTCCTGTGTAGGCAAGGCCAGGGCTGGCACTTTCCAGAGGGCAGCAAAAAAACCACCACTATTAGGGATATTCAGAGCAGCGAAATGACACAGACATTTCAGTGTTCTGTTGTTCCCCGCACTTTGAAGAATCAAATTTCCCTGGTGAATTCACTGCGGGGTCCCTGAAGTGCAGGGAATCAGCGCCGCAAACCCATCGCCCGCTGTTTTAAAAAAAAAAAAACTACTGAAGAAGTCTGGCATTAACATATAAGATCCTCTGAATGATAATAAAAAGGGCTGTTACAGAAAAAAAAGCTATTAGAAAGAAAAAAAATGGATTTTTAAAAAAAAAATGCCTAATAGATAGTAAGAAAAATCTATTAAATAAAGAGACTTTTTACTACAGATTAATGGATTAAACGTTTTATTAGATATTGGGTAAAAACGGGAATATTTTTAACATTGAATCCTATGCAGGGTTATTCAGAGAGGTGAAAACCTTGAGAATGACTGGCGAATTGAAAATTCTAGTTCAAAACAGTCAAACCAGAAAAATTGTCCCATTTATCTCACTTTCCAAATTGGCTATTTGGTCTAGATTGTTCATTCTTCTGGCAATTCTCAAGGTTTTCACCGCTCTCTGAATAGCCCTGATGGTGTTTGCCTGATTAAACCTGTCACATGAAACCACTGAACATCAGGGCATTTCACTGACATTTCTCTGCTGTTCAATGTGAATAGATTAACCATTGCTTCTCTATGGGGGATTTCACTGCTGTCGAACAGGCACCGTACTTGCTGGCAGTTCACCAAAAATTTGTGTGTGAGTATATGAGAGAGCTGCACAGCAATAAACCTCACAGTAATGTGCACCGGGTATTATGAGCATTCAGTGTTATATGGGAATACTGATTTATGAGTAAGAGTAGTTTATAACAAAACAAAACGTAAAACTCAGGGGGGGGGGGTGACACCAGGAGTTACCGCACCGGGTGAAACCAACCCTAGTGACGCCACTGGGGTCGGTGACTTGGTTCTGCAGGGGTTAATCAAAAGGAGAAATATCTAGACACCGTCAGAACAAAAGCCAAGAGACAAAAACCAGAGTAGGTAGTCATACAATAGCCAGGGATCAAAATCCAGAGCAGGTAGTCAAACAATAGCCAGGGATCAGAAACCAGAGGGGACGTCAGCACAAGCTAGGAGTCGGTACACAGGAAGTCCAGGAGGACAAGGGTTAATACGATAGAATGTGTATGACCCCTGGCTTTGCTTTCTGACCAGAGTATAGCAACCAGAGACTATGGGAAAACCACAACATAAAGCATACAGGAGCAGGAGAGGGAAATAGCAGGGAAAACAAATGTTTGTGACGCACACAGGCAGGAAACAGACACAGGCAGGCAGCAGAGACACACAGGCAGCAGAGACACAATCAGGCAGCAGATACACAATCAGGCAGCAGATACACAATCAGGCAGCAGACACACAATCAGGCAGCAGACACACAATCAGGCAGCAGACACACACAGATACATGCAGCATTCACATACAGATGCAGCAAACACACACACAGACTTTGCAGCGTACGTGTGCATAAACAGTGTGTGTGTGGCTTCAGTCACGCACAGATCACTCCACCCGCAGTATGGCGTTTGTCAGGCTCGTCTGTTGGTCTGCCTGGTTGCCACTGTCACCTCCCAGCCGGGACAGGAGGGGAGGAGCAACTCTTACCCCGATGCAGCCGGAGACCAGACGCTTGAAATGGTCTTTCCGCTTTTTAAAGGCCATTTTCTGTTTTGGTGCGAGAAGCTTCGAGTCGAATTGGTCCAGCGCCGGGATCTGGATCTCGGGGATTTGCTCCATGACCGTGCGTAGCACCGGAAACTGGGGACGCTGCAAGGGACATACAGACATGCGTTGGACAAACCCAGAAAACTGACTGAGCAGCACAAGCCCCACGAGCCACGTCTGTATCCGACACAACCGACTTTAACCACTCGGGGTTGTGTTGTTATTCCCCGGTGTCTGGGGTTGTATTGTTATTCCCCTGTGTCTGCGGTTGTGTTATTCTTCCCCTGTGTCTGCGGTTGTGTTATTCTTCCCCTGTGTCTGCGGTTGTGTTATTCTTCCCCTGTGTCTGCAGTTGTGTTATTCTTCCCCTGTGTCTGCAGTTGTGTTATTCTTCCCCTGTGTCTGCAGTTGTGTTATTCTTCCCCTGTGTCTGCAGTTGTGTTATTCTTCCCCTGTGTCTGCAGTTGTGTTATTCTTCCCCTGTGTCTGCAGTTGTGTTATTCTTCCCCTGTGTCTGCAGTTGTGTTATTCTTCCCCTGTGTCTGCAGTGGTGTTATTCTTCCCCTGTGTCTGCAGTTGTGTTATTCCCCTGTGTCTGCAGTTGTGTTATTCCCCTGTGTCTGCAGTTGTGTTATTCCCCTGTGTCTGCAGTTGTGTTATTCCCCTGTGTCTGCAGTTGTGTTATTCCCCTGTGTCTGCGGTTGTGTTGTTATTCCCCGGTGTCTGGGGTTGTGTTGTTATTCCCCGGTGTCTGGTTGTGTTGTTATTCCCCGGTGTCTGGGGTTGTGTTGTTATTCCCCGGTGTCTGGGGTTGTGTTGTTATTCCCCGGTGTCTGGGGTTGTGTTGTTATTCCCCGGTGTCTGGGGTTGTGTTGTTATTCCCCGGTGTCTGGGGTTGTGTTGTTATTCCCCGGTGTCTGGGGTTGTGTTGTTATTCCCCGGTGTCTGGGGTTGTGTTGTTATTCCCCGGTGTCTGGGGTTGTGTTGTTATTCCCCGGTGTCTGGGGTTGTGTTGTTATTCCCCGGTGTCTGGGGTTGTGTTGTTATTCCCCGGTGTCTGGGGTTGTGTTGTTATTCCCCGGTGTCTGGGGTTGTGTTGTTATTCCCCGGTGTCTGGGGTTGTGTTGTTATTCCCCGGTGTCTGCGGTTGTGTTGTTATTCCCCGGTGTCTGCGGTTGTGTTGTTATTCCCCGGTGTCTGGGGTTGTGTTGTTATTCCCCGGTGTCTGGGGTTGTGTTGTTATTCCCCGGTGTCTGGGGTTGTGTGTTATTCCCCGGTGTCTGCGGTTGTGTTATTCTTCCCCTGTGTCTGCAGTTGTGTTATTCTTCCCCTGTGTCTGCAGTGGTGTTATTCTTCCCCTGTGTCTGCAGTTGTGTTATTCTTCCCCTGTGTCTGGGTTGTGTTGTTATTCCCCGGTGTCTGGGGTTGTGTTGTTATTCCCCGGTGTCTGGGGTTGTGTTGTTATTCCCCGGTGTCTGCGGTTGTGTTATTCTTCCCCTGTGTCTGCAGTTGTGTTATTCTTCCCCTGTGTCTGCAGTGGTGTTATTCTTCCCCTGTGTCTGCAGTTGTGTTATTCTTCCCCTGTGTCTGCAGTTGTGTTATTCTTCCCCTGTGTCTGCAGTTGTTGTTATTCTTCCCCGTGTCTGCAGTTTGTTATTCCCCTGTGTCTGCAGTTGTGTTATTCCCCTGTGTCTGCAGTTGTGTTATTCCCCTGTGTCTGCAGTTGTGTTATTCCCCTGTGTCTGCAGTTGTGTTATCCCCTGTGTCTGCAGTTGTGTTATTCCCCTGTGTCTGCAGTTGTGTTATTCCCCTGTGTCTGCAGTTGTGTTATTCCCCTGTGTCTGCAGTTGTGTTATTCCCCTGTGTCTGCAGTTGTGTTATTCCCCTGTGTCTGCAGTTGTGTTATTCCCCTGTGTCTGCAGTTGTGTTATTCCCCTGTGTCTGCGGTTGTGTTGTTATTCCCCGGTGTCTGGGGTTGTGTTGTTATTCCCCGGTGTCTGGGGTTGTGTTGTTATTCCCCGGTGTCTGGGGTTGTGTTGTTATTCCCCGGTGTCTGGGGTTGTGTTGTTATTCCCCGGTGTCTGGGGTTGTGTTGTTATTCCCCGGTGTCTGGGGTTGTGTTGTTATTCCCCGGTGTCTGGGGTTGGGTTGTTATTCCCCGATGTCTGGGGTTGGGTTGTTATTCCCCGGTGTCTGGGGTTGGGTTGTTATTCCCCGGTGTCTGGGGTTGGTTGTTATTCCCCGGTGTCTGGGGTTGTGTTGTTATTCCCCGGTGTCTGCGGTTGTGTTGTTATTCCCCGGTGTCTGCGGTTGGGTTGTTATTCCCCGGTGTCTGGGGTTGGGTTGTTATTCCCCGGTGTCTGGGGTTGGGTTGTTATTCCCCGGTGTCTGCGGTTGTGTTGTTATTCCCCGGTGTCTGCGGTTGTGTTGTTATTCCCCGGTGTCTGCGGTTGGGTTGTTATTCCCCGGTGTCTGGGGTTGGTTGTTATTCCCCGGTGTCTGGGGTTGGGTTGTTATTCCCCGGTGTCTGCGGTTGTGTTGTTATTCCCCGGTGTCTGCGGTTGTGTTGTTATTCCCCGGTGTCTGCGGTTGTGTTGTTATTCCCCGGTGTCTGCGGTTGTGTTGTTATTCCCCGGTGTCTGCGGTTGTGTTGTTATTCCCCGGTGTCTGCGGTTGTGTTGTTATTCCCGGTGTCTGGGGTTGTGTTGTTATTCCCCGGTGTCTGGGGTTGTGTTGTTATTCCCGGTGTCTGGGGTTGTGTTGTTATTCCCCGGTGTCTGGGGTTGTGTTGTTATTCCCCGGTGTCTGGGGTTGTGTTGTTATTCCCCGGTGTCTGGGGTTGTGTTGTTATTCCCCGGTGTCTGGGGTTGTGTTGTTATTCCCCGGTGTCTGGGGTTGTGTTGTTATTCCCGGTGTCTGGGGTGTGTTGTTATTCCCCGGTGTCTGGGGTTGGGTTGTTATTCCCCGGTGTCTGGGGTTGTGTTGTTATTCCCCGGTGTCTGGGGTTGTGGTTGTTATTCCCCGGTGTCTGGGGTTGTGTTGTTATTCCCGGTGTCTGGGGTTGTGTTGTTATTCCCGGTGTCTGGGGTTGTGTTGTTATTCCCCGGTGTCTGGGGTTGTGTTGTTATTCCCCGGTGTCTGGGGTTGTGTTGTTATTCCCCGGTGTCTGGGGTTGTGTTGTTATTCCCCGGTGTCTGGGGTTGTGTTGTTATTCCCCGGTGTCTGGGGTTGTGTTGTTATTCCCCGGTGTCTGCGGTTGTGTTGTTATTCCCCGGTGTCTGCGGTTATTCCCCTGTGTATTCGTTGTAGAGTGTCGTGTTGTGTACACGGTGCTGTTTTCCCGATGTGTATCTGTAAGTAATGGGTCTTGGTCTTTCCCTGCTTCCATCAAAACAACCCTTGGGAACTGGTTTAAACTAGTTCTCCCTGCTCCCTTGCTTTAACCTTTTGTTTCTCCAGGGCGTGTGTGGGAGGGGGAGGCTATTGGGAGGCTCTGCAGCATGGAAACGCGGGAGCGTGGTTTTCTCTGCATTCCCCCCGTCTGTCTGTGTAACTGTAAACCCTGTAAATAAAGTTTTCACCCTGCGAGCAGCTTATGGGATTCTGACGGTGAGGGGAGCCTCTCTACACGTTGCTATGGGGACCCCACGGTACAGTCTGCAAGTCCAGGTGGAGCCACACGAGACATCGCCGTATCCGACACCATCAGCTTTAACCCCTCCCGCCACTCACCAGAGCCTCGTATGTCTGGAACGCCAGGTGGAGCAGAGCGGCCAGGCAGCCATCGTGCTGTCCATGTGTCTGCAGACCGCGCAGAACATTCGAGAAGACGCAAACAGCTGCGTCCGGAGGGAAAGAGGAGGAGACCACCTGTGGGACAGGAACATCAGCATGAAGCGCACACACAGACAGGCGCGGCAGCGCACACACAGACAGGCGCGGCAGCGCACACACAGACAGGCGCGGCAGCGCACACACAGACAGGCGCGCAGCGCACACAGACAGGCGCGGCAGCGCACACACAGACAGGCGCGGCAGCGCACACACAGACAGGCACGGCAGCGCACACACAGGCGCGCAGCGCACACACAGACAGGCGCGCAGCACACAGGAGAAACACAGACAGTAAGAAAGGGACTGTATTACTGGGGCGCAGGGGGCTGAGCATCAGCAGTGACGCCGGATCTCACAGCATCACTCCATGCACAGAAATAAAACCCGGCTCTGCAGATTCTAAACGGACACAGCGCGACGCATTTACACACAACCAGGCGGCTCCTACCTGCTTGAGCAGCGGCCAGCAGAGCATCAGCGCGGCTTTCTGGCAGGCGGCGGTGTCCTTCCACACCAGGGGGCTGTACACAGTGACCAGCAGCACCAGAGACATGTCCTGACAGCAGACAACAGTATTATGCTCTGCATGTGAAATCTCCACCCACCACTCTGCAACACGCTCTGCACGTGAAAACCTCACTCAGAATGTGACACGCTCTGCATCTGAAAACCCCGCTCAGAATGTGACGCGCTCTGCATGTGAAAACCCCACTCAGAATGTGACACGCTCTGCATGTGAAAACCCCGCTCAGAATGTGACATGCTCTACACCTGAAAACCCCGCTCAGAATGTGACACGCTCTGCATGTGAAAACCCCGCTCAGAATGTGACACGCTCTGCATGTGAAAACCCCGCTCAGAATGTGACACGCTCTGCATGTGAAAACCCCGCTCAGAATGTGACACGCTCTGCACGTGAAAACCCCACTCAGAATGTGACACGCTCTGCATGTGAACACTCCACTCTGCAAATGAACCCTCCACTTATCACTATGCGACACGCTCTGCATGTGAACCCTTTGCAGAGCTCTCTGCTCACCTCGTTGCTCATCAGGAACCTCCCCAGCTCTGTGAGCTCCAGTGAGGCTGGGGCCGCAGTTTCAGTCGCCATCATCTCCTCGTCTAGAATGGAGACAGAAGACTCGTCACAGAGTGCCTTGGCACCCGGGACAGGGGGAGATTGCCGCTGCGGCGCCCCGGACAGGGGGGTTTGTTACTAGGTATGTGATGTCATGGCTCAATGTGATGTCATGGCAGAGGGTCTACAAACTCCAAGGGCTCTATTCCAAACCTGACCGGAGCCATTATAGTCTATGCTTAAGTTGGCACCAAGTATGGAACAGAGACCCAAATGTTTAGCGTCTGATCCTAGAAAGACGAGACAGACGGGGACGACGTCCTGTACACATTATATTGCTGAAAGCTTACCCTCAGCCTCAATCTGCACCGCGTTTACAGCGTCCCCGCTGGCGTGAGAGCTCGGCGTCTTCTTGGTGAGACAGCAAGAAACTGCAAAGACATTGAAACAGAAAAGCGAGAGCTGAGAGGGATCCACCAAGAAAGGGCAGAGGAAATCCACTGGATCCGCCTACATTTACTGCACATACAAAATAATCAGCGCGTCGTCCATTAGAAAAAGGTCACAACCGGGCGATCACTGGAGAAACGCAAGGTCCAGCGATCAGGCCTTCAGGAGATAAAATCCCATCCTGAGAGGTCCTGAGTCTCTCCCGGTGATCAGGCCGGCAGGAGATGAAGATCCGTCCTGAGAGGTCCTGAGTCTCTCCCGGTAATCAGACCGGCAGGAGATGAAGATCCGTCCTGAGTCTCTCCCAGTGATCAGGCCGGCAGGAGATGAAGATCCGTCCTGAGAGGTCCTGAGTCTCTCCCGGTGATCAGGCCGGCAGGAGATGAAGATCCGTCCTGAGTCTCTCCCGGTAATCGGGCCGGCAGGAGATAAAGATCCATCCTGAGAGGTCCTGAGCCTCTCCCAGTAATCGGGTCGGCAGGAGATGAAGATCCGTCCTCGGTCTCTCCCGGTGATCCCCAGGGACTAGGATTCAATCACGCATTGAAACACTTTGCTGCCCCCTTTCTGAGACCCCCACACATTACGCCTCGTTTTTCCCAGCAGACTCTGTTACACATTGGTATCCTGCGCCCATTGTGATACACCGCAGATAACAGAACGTTTGCTCCGTCTTGTCGTGTAAAAGAAAGAGGCGGCTAAATATCAAATATAGAAAAAATGTAAAAGATGTCGAGCATTTAACACGTTATGAACCAGGAGTAAATAAACAAACGCCGATCCGGAAACTGCACCAACCGTAATCATGCAGGATAAAAATCACAAAATACTCTGTTTATACACTCATTAATCCTGAAACCTGCCATCGTTATAACCCTTAAATATATTTAAAGGGCCGGTACCACCACATGTAACATATCAGCAACATAAACACAATAAGGACACGTGCTTTCTTTATCTCTTGAATGTTTTTATATATGTCACAGCAACACATAACAGAACATGTAAACATTCACAGTGCAGGGTGGAAAAAGTATGTGAACCCCTAGCCTAATGACTTCTCCAAGAGCTAATTGGAGCCAGGAGTGAGCCAACCTTGAGTCCAATCAGTGTGATATTATTGGATGTGTTGCTGAAAGCTGTCCTGCCCTTTAAAAACACACACCAGTTTTGGGTTTACTGGTTTCAAGAAGCACTGCCTGATGTGAACCAGGCCTCGCAGAAAAGAGCTCTCAGAAGACCTACGATCAAGAATTGATGACTTGTAACCCTTTCCAGCTTCATGCAATAGTATCTCCAAAAGCCTTGATGTTCATGTGTCCACGGTAAGACAGACTGTCTACAAATGGAGAACGTTCAGCACTGTTGTTACTCTCCCTAGGCGTGGTCGTCCTGTAAAGATGACTGCCAGAGCACAGCGCAGAATGCTTAATGAGGTAAAGAAGAATCCTAGAGTGTCAGCTAAATACTTACAGAAATCTCTAGCACATGCTAACATTTTTGTTGACACATCTACAATAAGGAAAACATTAAACAAGAATGGAGGACATGGGAGGACACCACCGAGGAAGCATTGCTGTCCAAAAAGAATATTGCAGCACGTTTGAAGTTTGCAAAAGAGCACCTGGATGTTCCACAGCACTACTGGCAAAATATTCTGTGGACAGATGAAACCAAAATTGAGTTGTTTGGAAAAAACACACAACACTATGTGTGGAGAAAAAAAGGCACAGCACACCAACATCAAAACCTCATCCCCACTGTAAAACATGGCGGAGGGAGCATCATGGTTTGGGGCTGCTTTGCTGCCTCAGGGCCTGGACGGATTGTTGTCATTGATGGAAAAATGAATTCCAGAGTTTATCAAGACATTTTGCAGGAAAACATAAGACCATCTGTCCGCCAACTGAAGCTCCGCAGAGGATGGGTGATGCAACAGGACAATGACCCAAAGCATACAAGTAATTCAACAAAAGAATGGCTTCAACAAAACAAAATACGCCTTCTGGAGTGGCCCAGTCAGAGTCCTGACCTCAACCCCATTGAAATGCTGTGGCATGACCTTGAGAGAGCGATTCACACCACACATCCTAAGAAACCAGTTATTAAGTCCAAAGGTTCACATACTTTTTCCAC
Source organism: Leptobrachium leishanense (assembly GCA_009667805.1). Taxonomy (NCBI): domain Eukaryota; kingdom Metazoa; phylum Chordata; class Amphibia; order Anura; family Megophryidae; genus Leptobrachium; species Leptobrachium leishanense. The sequence goes on along the minus strand of CM019066.1, from coordinate 389,519,678 downwards.
CCTGCACTGTGAATGTTTACATGTTCTGTTCAATAAACACATGAAAACATATGTTTGTGTTGTATTATTTTAAGCAGACTGTGTTTTTCAAATTGTTGTGACTTAGATGAAGATCAGAGACATTTTATGACCAATTCATGCAAAACTCCACGTAATCCCAAAGGGTTCACATACTTTTTCTTGCAACTGTATGTGTCACCGGGTGCATCCATGGTGTGATATTTTCCTCTATATGTGTCACTGGGCGCATCCATTGTGTGATATTTTCCTCTATATGTGTCACTGGGTGCATCCATGGTGTGATATTTTCCTCTATATGTGTCACTGGGCGCATCCATTGTGTGATATTTTCCTCTATATGTGTCACTGGGTGCATCCATTGTGTGATATTTTCCTCTATATGTGTCACTGGGTGCATCCATGGTGTGATATTTTCCTCTATATGTGTCACTGGGCGCATCCATTGTGTGATATTTTCCTCTATATGTGTCACTGGGCGCATCCATTGTGTGATATTTTCCTCTATATGTGTCACTGGGCGCATCCATTGTGTGATATTTTCCTCTATATGTGTCACTGGGCGCATCCATTGTATGATATTTTGTATCTCTCCATCACTTGCTCCTCACTGTGTGGTTTTGGCCATAGAATGGAGTGAATGGGTCAGTCACCGACTCACCGGGGGGGGTAGAGTAGAATTATTTTAAGATCCCTGTTTGATCTCATTCAGCTACCAGCTCTTATCTCAGGTAGCCTGGAGAACAATACACCCCCTGCAGCCTTCTCTAAACATTACCTCCTCCACCTCATTAACTGATAAATATTGTATAGGATAAAGCACAGCCACAAAGTAAAGCATTTGCACAGATTTTGGTAAATGTTGCATCGTGGGAAAAATCCACAAAACGGAAACAGTAGATAATTTGTTTTTTACATGAAATTACTTCAAAGAAAAAAACCAGCAGCAGCGCGTGTTTTATGTTTCACTAGGTGGAAAGCCTGCCCAGAGGGCAGTCTATTGATAAGTGATGTGCGCATGAATGTTGGTGGAAACGAAAACACAGCAGCGTCAAGAAAAGTTAAATATTTTTAGTGACTATTTTGAATAAATTTCTTTGAATACAACATTTTTAGTGACGCATCAGTCCCTGGTAATAAGTAGCCTTGTTCATGTCCATCGATGACTTTGATTTTAACGTCCGCAGAGCTCTTGACTCGAGAGAATGCAACATATGGTTGTCCATGGCTGAAGACTGGTTCTGGTAAATAGATGCCAACTCTGTCCAAGGTTTGTCCTTGGGATTTGTTAATAGTCATTGCAAATGCCAATTTAACAGGAAATTGTCTCCTTCGTAAAACAAATGGAAGTTCGGGGTTACTTGGGGCTGAATCAATTCTAGGAATGAAAACGGTTTTTCGTTCTGAGGTAGGTGTCAATACTTGAGCAATCATTAAATGTTGTTGCATAGCTGTCACAATCAGTCTTGTTCCATTACACAGGCCTCTCTTTGTATTCAGGTTACGCAGGAGCATAATAATACAGCCAATTTTGAGTTTCCGTTTATGAACTGGCATCCCAGAAGGAGCCAATTCATTTAAGAACTCAATGGGGTAATTATCCTGGTCTTCCTGGGATTCATCATCAATAGAATCAGTGCTTATATAAGTGTAGCTCTCACCTTCTAACAAACTAAGCACTTCTTCATTGAGGTTGTCCACATCACAATTTTTGGGGCATAAAATTGTGTTTATTTTTCAAAAGATGAAATATCGTCAGGGTGTAAATGGTCACCATAAATTTCCTTGACAATGGGAGTTTTTGCAGATCATTTTGGATGGTATCCGAAAAATATCTTGATGGAAGCCATGTTCGTTTGTGAGTTTTCCATCGCAAGTTTTATTAGCCAAGAGCTGAACTCTGGATCCACAGATCTTACATTTATTTTTAGCTTTATATTTTTTTTTATGTAGTTGTAAAATTACAAAGAGAAAAATAGAATTCACGAAATGAAACTGACAAAGATATGGCCTCATTGGGCCTGCATAACCAAAAACGGGTAAACAAGCATAAAAACAACTAATGAGGGGCCAGAATTAAGCGTCGGGTCTTAGCGCTATGCTAGGAAGCAAACAAAAGACAAGAATTGTCCATGGGACCGCCAGAAAAAGCTCAGGAAGAGACCCAGTCATTAGAAACAATCAGTTCAAAAAGTCCAGAGAACCCGCATGCAAATATAGTGGAAGGGGGGGGGGGACTAGCATCAATCTGGCTGAACCGTCGTGGCGTCCAGCGGGATACCCGCTTGTTCAAGGACATTCAGAGCCGTGGCGTGGTCGGTGATCGTATGGGCGACATTGGCGTAGGTCACAACAAGGGAGCCAGCTAGGCCCCATCTATAGCGGATCCCATTCCGTCGAAGGATAGCCGTTACGTCTCGGAACCGTCTGCGGGCCACCAAGGTCAGGAACGGGAGGTTGTGATAGAGGGCGAGAGTAGAACCTTCAAACTGCACAGGTTCCCGAACGCTGGGAGTAGTCATGATCTTCGCTTTCAGGGCTATGTCACGAAATGCCACTACGACATCCCTAGGTGCTCCCTTGGCAGACGCTGCGGGTCTCCTGACCCTGTACACCGAGCCAACCACATCAGGCGTAGTAGAAGGCAGTCCAGATACCTGTAGAGCAAGGCGGGTCACATAAGGCTGTAGCTCGTCCTCCACTATCGAATACGGGATGCCGCTGACCCTGATATTGCGCCGCCGATGCCAAGTTTCCAGTGTTTCTATAGAATGGGACAAGATTTCAACCTGCGAGCGGAGGGCGGTCACCTGGCCAGCTAGTTGGGATTGTTCCGTTGCTACTTCTGCCATCTTTGTCTGCACTTCCATCACCTGTGCGCGTACCTCTTGTACCTCTGCCCGAACTGCTGCCACCTCAGGTTTCCACATGTCCCTTATCTCATCCATGAGTTTGCGCAGGTCAGGGGCGGATCCAGGGGGGGGGCAACGGGGCAATTGCCCCCCCCGAGAAAATCTGTGTTTACTGTGTGTGAGGACTCCGCTGTGGACTGGACAAGGAGAGCAAAAATATCTTCTACTGGCACAGCATCCCCGCCAGGGTGTGTGTATCGTTTGGAAAGGTCTATACACCTGAGCGCTAGGTGCTCGTGTGTATAGAATTTTGCGAGCGTTACACACACCCTGTTGGGGATGCTGTGCCAGTATAAGGTATTTTCTCCCTCCTTGTTATTATCTTATACTGGCACAACATCCCCACCAGGGTGTGTGTAACACTCGCAAAGTTCTATACACGCGAGCACCTAGCACTGTGCGCTCGGGTGTATAGAACTTTGCGAGCGTTACACACACCCTGGCGGGGATGCTGTGCAGGTCAGACCCCAGCCCTCTGCCTCTGGAGTAAAGGGGACAGTGCAGAGTGAGAGGCTGGTGTGCATGCAGGGGCCCAGCATTACCCCATATGCCAACACATCAACACCAGGTCCCCTCCACAGCTCACTGAGGCAGCTTCCCGGTGAGTACATAATTCTGCAGGGGCTGGGATCTCTCTCTCTCATCCTGTCTCTACCAAGATGTAGACAGGGTGAGGGGAGAGAACCAGTACCGGGAGAACAGGATAAATCCCCCCCCCCCCCCCAGTGAAAAGTGTGCCTTGCAGCACAAGCTGCACAGTGGGGGAGAGGGAGGGGGGGATCTGAAGCTGTGTGTATCTTTGCTGATCTGTATGAGGTGGCCCTGTGTGAATACAGAGCTGCCTCATACAGAAACTGACATGCACATTTAGCTGATTCATGGAGAGGAATCTGCCCTATATACCTATAGGCAAAGCACATATCTGTATATAAGGCTGCTCTCACTCTCTGTAAGGTATTCTCTGTATAGGGCATATAAATAAATACAAAGCCTGTGCCTTATACAGAGAGCAAGGGCTGCCTTATATAAAGCTATATGCACTGTATTTTGGTGTATAACATAGAGAGAGTGTGAGCGGTCTTTATATACAGATATGTGCTTTGCATTTCATTCTATATGCTTTACACATTGAGAGAGAGCTGCCTTAAATCAGCACATATCTGTATATAAGTCCTATACAGAGAGCAAGTGCTGCCTTATATAAAGCCATATGCATTGTATACCTTACAAAGAGTATGCTCTTTGTAAGGTATACAATGCATATGGCTTTATATAAGGCAGCACTTGCTCTCTGTATAGGACACGTAAATAAATACAAAAGCCAATCTCTGTATACACATATCCTTGTATTTACAGCAGTGGCACATTGTGTGTGTGTGTGTGTGTGTGTGTGTGTGTGTGTGTGTGTGTGTGTGTGTGTGGTGTGTGGTGTGTGTGTGTGTGTGTGTGTGTGTGTGTGTGGTCAGAAAAGTGTATAAGCGTATTACAAAGCTCAACATAATGTGTGCTGTGTATGAGCATATCACAATAAAACGAACGATTCACAGTAATGTGCGGTGTGTACGAGGCGTGAGCTTTATTGTAATATGCTCATACACAGCACACATTATGTTGAGCTTTGTAATATGCTTATACACACACACCGTACTGTATCTCAGAGCTCCGCAAGAGTAAAACTCACAGTAATATTATTTATTTATTTATAAAGGATTTTACCAGGAAGATACATTGAGATTTCTCTCGTTTTCAAGTATGTCCTGGGTTCAAGAACATTGAAGTGTTACAGTTACAGAAATACAAAGTAATACAATGTAAGATATTAAAAAAAAAAAAAGCTCTTAATCAAAACTGGTAGAATGCCCCCCCCCGAAACCTGTGTCTGGATCCGCCCCTGGCGCAGGTCTCGTTTTGTGGAAGGGAAATGATCATCCCCCTCATGGGTCTGGGCTGCCATTAACTGTGCACCAGGTACGGATGTTCCGGCCTGAGTTCCCGACACTTGCTTCGACTCAGGTCGTTGTTCCGACTCCACACTGCTGTTAGCGGAGAGTTGACAATCGTTAGCCGATTCCCCCTCAGAGGAATCCCGGGCGGCCAGCGAAGAAATTGAAGACGCTGCTAAAGCGGCCTTGCATTTTTTTGTGCTCTTTTTTTTGCCGCTGCAGAGAGAGGCCGTTATCCCTGCGCCTGGGACGGCGGGGTAAGCCAGGACATCCCAGCATCCCCACCAAGAGACCAGGCGCTGTCCTCATCATCAGACGACCCGATGCCTGGAGGGAGAGACGCAGAAACGAGCCCCCTACCATAGAAACCCAGATGTCCTGTTGGCGGGGACCACCTTTCTGAGTAGGCTTCTTAGGCATGGTCGACCTCCTCCAGTCCGGAGTTAGATATCAGGGCTCCAGAAGACTCCGCAGGAGCACACAAGGTCATCCAAAATGGCCGCCGTCACTAGGCCCAAGTTTCTCCTGGGGAGTAGGTCCGCCACGGAGTTTGCTGAAGGGAAGCTGTTAAGTCCCCCATGACGTGCCAGGGCGTCCAGGCTCAGTCAGGAGCTGTGTCAGGGCAAACGAGCGGGTGAAATCCGGGTTAAAGCCAAAGCTGCAATGGAGCTGATCAGAAACGTGACCGCTCGTTGCCGTGGTTAGCTGCGCCCCCCCCTTTTAGCTTTATGATCTTAAATGTATCCCACAGTGGATTTGATTTAATGCTGGATTCAACGATAGCTGATCGACTGCCATGTGCCACAACTGGTAGAGTTTGTCGGAAATTGCCTCCAAGGATAATTGTTTTACCGCCAAAAGGTTGTTTTTCATGAGCTCTTGCAGGAGTTTGTCAACGCATCTGAGAGCATCACTTGGAGCCATGGTTGATTCATCCCAAATTATAATTTTTGTTTTTCTAAGGATTGTGGCATCATTAGAGGTTTGCCTCATTGATGATGTTGAAGTGTCCAACAAAGTTACAGGCAGTTTAAATTGTGAGTGATATGTGCGTCCACCCTCTAGCAAATTAGCAGCAATTCCAGTAGAAGCAACAGCTAATGCTACCTCTTTGTTTCCTCTAAATGAATGCAATAAAGTTTGGTATAGGTATGTTTTGCCACTACCTCCAGGACCATCGAGAAAGTAACACCTTTGGGGTAATGTATCGTTTTGGGTGGCAGAAAGAATGTCTTCAAAAGTTTCTCTTTGTAGATCGTTTAAAGCCGCCTGCATTTGTACTCCGATGTGACTTTCAAGAACTGCATCATAAATGTCTGTTGTTTTGACGGTTGAATAGTCGGTAGGCGTTGGTAAACCGAAATCCTGACATTTTTTCCCGTTAACAATTAAAATGTCTTGAATGTCTAATAGTGCATTATTGAGACATGTTTGGCAGTCTGGTGTGTGACCAGAGTGTCTAGATAAGTCTTCAATGAGTTGGTGTTTATATTTTTCAAATAGTTGTTTAGCATTGGGTGGAGATGCAAGGGCACAAATGTTGGCAAAAAGCTCTCGAAGCAGTTGAGGCATCATCTCACTTGAAGCTTTGTGAAGAGTCAAGTCCCATAATTCATCATCCTGAAAAAGACCGAGTCTTTGAGCAGCTTCTTTGAATGTTGGACAATGCACACCACCAACTGTTCGGATATGTTCAAATGAGGTGGCTCCTTTAACATGGAGTAAAAGTAATCTCAAGCAAAATCTCTCAACATCTGAATTTATGTTAACAGAGTACATTCGCCCAATCGTGTTATTCTCTCGATGTCTCAATCTCCTTTCCCATGTGGTATTTTTCCGTTGAAATACAAAATGTTGTGGAATATCAGTATAGAGGAATTCGCGGGCAGCCACATCTTCTCTGTTTAAGGTGAACCAAGCTGTCAATGTTGTGTCTCTTGTTTGGGTTCTTTCTATAGCGTTCCTGAGGTGATCTTCATTAAAGTATACCGTCTGTTCGCCAGGAAGATGGATTTGTAAGCGCACGATGGTATGTGTTTGATGGTGCATTTTGAAATCAAGAAGGCGCCATGCTGCTTCTGGAGCTGTCACATATCTGGAATCCATAAAGGAGGTGAGCTCTTCATGATGGAGCGTTGCATGTTCTTTGATGGCAATATTTGCGCAGTCATGTCCTTTATAGATGTATTTGAATAAGTACTTTACACTTTTTATAGAAGCGCAGCTCTCAACGTTTATATGGCGGTTGTATTTTAAAGCTAATAATGGGTTGTACGGCACAACCCAAGCGTTATTGATTAATTTTCCATTTACTTCAATTGAAGCAGCTACTGTATTTGTGTTCTCCGGTACAGTGGATAGCCGTCCATGTTTGGCAAAGTTTGGTCTTGGTATGGTTTTGGGAAGTTTTTTGAGCAAACACCATCAGCCATGCATGGCGATTTAATGTTAGGAGGCCCACATGGTCCATGTATCATGTGTTTGATGACTATTGCATGTAATCGGGGTTGTGCGTGAATGTCCGGGATTTCTGCTGAAATGAACCTATCAATAGCATCAGCATCTTTAAGCTTATCTTGAGGTGATAATATGAGTAAAATATGTCCACGTTTTGAAACTCTATTACATGAATTTTAGTGACAGCTTTACCTAACGCATGTTTGTTTGTGATGTCGTGTAGTAGTTCTTTTAGCTTTAAGTTGAAAACTTTGGCACCAAATCAGGGCGGTATTCCACTGCTTGCCCTTCTGTAATATTTTCTATAATTTCTGGCCGTTTTGGGTTGCATGTCATTGTTATGAAGAAGTCAGGCTTACCATATTTTCGTACAATAGCCATGATGGCGTCTTGGTAGTTTTGCAGCATGTTTCTGGGACTACCCTGGAATGTTGATGGAAGTATTACTGCTTTTCCTGGTATCAAGCCCTGTTCTTCGGCAGCGTTTTGTAGATGGTCCATGAGACCTGTGTATTTTTCAACTCGTAATTTGGACTGATTTTGTCGTACATAGTTTAGACGGTTACCTTCGGTCTTAACATATGCGTCTACAAAGTACTGGTGAGTTAATTTGCCTGCATTTAAATATGGGTTAAAGTCATGTCGGATGGAAAGCATGTAGCCATAAAATTGCATTTGAGTGACCCTTTCTCTTGGCTTAGCAGACGAATGACTGCGTATGGTTTTTACAGTAGTAGGGGTGTAGTTAAGTTTAATGCGAGGTGACCAACTTTGGTCCCCAAATGGAAATAAAAGTGGATAGAGCATCGGCTCAAAGTTTGGATCTAAAAATGCTTATCCTTTCTGTTTTTCTGTCTGCGTTTTGAGTTCGTCAATGAATAATAAGATCTCTTCTTTCGAGAGGAGGTTCTCCATCATTTTGAAAAATAATAGCTACTTCATTACTGCGAGGTGCATTGTATCTGCGTTGATCGTCCGTGCGATCTTGTACTATCGCCATGGTGACAGTTGGTGTTATAGTGCCATTTTGTATAGCCTCCTGTAAGGATTCTTGTTCTACCTCATATAACATCTTACAGGCCTCAGCAAATGGATTGTTTTTATCCATAAAAGTGCTTAACTCTGTCATGAGCTCAGGGTTGCATTTTGAATTTTCATTAATCATGAGGCGTTGTTTAGCGCCTCATCGGGATCAAGGATATATAGTTGTGCAAACTTTGGGTTCTCCTCATTGTGAGGATGAAGAGATGCAGTTCGGTGGTAAATCTGGCCATTAATTCTAAAGCAGTAAGGTCCATAACCAGGAGGAGGAGTAATGTTTACCCCCATTGAAGCAAATGCTAATGAACTGTTGATTGAGCGAATATTTTGTTTGAAATTTTTGGAATGTTTATGAGCGCCTGTCATTAGACTTTCTATCAAAGGAGCAACTTTAATGGGCTCCATGTATACTTTTCCTTTGCCGCAGCATTGAGTGAATAGTCTGATGGCTGCTGTGTATTAAAATGTAGGGCATTGCAGTTGGTGCCCAGAACATGGAGTTTTCCACAGAACATGGAGTTTTCCACAGAACATGGAGTTTTCCACAGAACACGGAGTTTTCCACAGAACACGGAGTTTTCCACAGAACACGGAGTTTTCCACAGAACACGGAGTTTTCCACAGAACACGGAGTTTTCCACAGAACACGGAGTTTTCCACAATAATGTTGTTGTAATGAATCATCAATTTTTGTTTGATAGTTAATAAGTGTTAATTTATACATTTGTCCTTCACATTCTTCATTGTTAATGTGGTTTTTTTGTGCACGTTGCATTTTGTGTGTTAAAGTGTTTGATGTTTCGTGACATTTCGCATTTTCATCCATATTAGCGCTCTCCTTTGTTCTTGAATTTTCTTTTCTTGTCGCCTGGCATGTCGTGTGTGCTACTTTCATTTCGTCGCCTTTTAGCGACCGATTTTATTTGTAAATCCATCTTTAATTATTTTTTGTTGTTTTTTTTTCTTTTTGTGTGATTTTTGCGTGAGTCTCTCTGATGGGGGTTCTGATTGATCGGACGCTCTGGTGGGCTCTGAGCTGGTGGTGGTGATTGCTGGTGCAGTGGTGGGTAAAGTTTCGGTGATTTCTATTTTTGCTTGTTTAATTTTTTTTGGACTGGGCTTTGTGTTCCCTGTGTATAAGGGACGCAGAGTTAGGGTGGGCAATTTGTTTTTTATTTTTAATCAGGTGTGATGTAGGACAGTTGGCAATTTCTTTTTTTTATGTTTTTTTTGTTTGTCCTGGCGTTTTGTGTGGTGCCTGAAAGCTGCAGGGGCTCTATATTTTGGCCCTCTCTGGGTCGCTGAGTGTTGGGGGTGTTCTGAGGTTTGGGGGCTCTTGTTTGGGTGGAGGCACATTTTTTTTATATATATATTTTGTTGGAGCAGGGTCTCTGTTGTTTGGCCCTGTGACCTATGTGCGCTCTGTGGTCAAGGTGCCCTGAGCTTTGGGGGCTCAGTGGTGTTGGTGAGGGCACAACAGTTTTTTTGTTTTGTGGCCGGGTGCTCTTAGCTGGGGTGGTGGAGGTGCCGTTCGCGGTGGGGGCTCAGTGGTGTTGCGTTTTTTGACGCTGCAGGGGCTGCTTGCTCTTCAGTGGGGTCCGGAGTCTGTGCTGCCTTTGAAGCACGTAGGCGCGTGCTGCGGCGGTTGGCTGAGTGCGCACCCAGCTGGTTGCGCACGCATTTAACCCTCCGCCATCTTAGGCACAGCTGTGCGCGTGCTGCGGCGGTTGGCTGCGTGCGCACCCAGCACTACGCCGGGAGCGCACGCATTCCACACTCCGCCGTCTAACAGTTTCGGCGGTTGGATGCGCACGCAGCCAGCAATACGCTGGTTGCGCGCGCATGCGCAGAAGGGTTTTTGGCAACAGACACACCGGCCCTTACTGTTTTATAGTAGAGATAAGGTGCTTTATAGGCTGTTTTAGGAGTTTCTGTTTGTAATTCACAAGTAATCTAGTTACAGTTTAAGTGGTAGCGTCTATAAGACTGAGCCCTTCCACAAACCCACGATAAAATGAATTGGGAGGTTACTGGGGGCAGATCCCTATCACTGCGATGGTCACATGATGCACACTCCTGTGTTTAGCTGTAGGATGGGAAAGTAACGCGTTTTACTCCTGCGCCTCGCGCTGCCTCCAGCTCATTTTCACTTTATTTCACACATTTCTCGTATTTTCTTAATCTATTGTTGCACAGACTTGTCATTGTGTTACAGTGATAACCCGTTGTGGGATTGAGTGCGACGTATGGGTTGTTAGACTGTAACAATGTATGGTGTGTGTGTGTATTGTGAGGTATGGACTGTTGGCTGTGAATGATTCATTGCTTTTCTTCTGCCTCTCTATTTCCTGTTCTACTCTGAGGGGGTTTACTCACTTCCTGTCCTGCTCTGCGGGGTTTACTCACTTCCTGTCTGTCCTGCTCTGCGGGGTTTACTCACTTCCTGTCTCTCCTGCTCTGAGGGGTTTACTCACTTCCTGTCCTGCTCTGCGGGGTTTACTCACTTCCTGTCTGTCCTGCTCTGCGGGGTTTACTCACTTCCTGTCTGTCCTGCTCTGCGGGGTTTACTCACTTCCTGTCTGTCCTGCTCTGAGGGGTTTACTCACTTCCTGTCTGTCCTGCTCTGTGGGGTTACTCCCTTCCTGTCTGTCCTGCTCTGCGGGGTTACTCACTTCCTGTCTGTCCTGCTCTGAGGGGTTTACTCACTTCCTGTCTGTCCTGCTCTGTGGGGTTACTCACTTCTTGTCTGTCCTGCTCTGAGGGGTTTACTCCCTTCCTGTCTGTCCTGCTCTGCGGGGTTACTCACTTCCTGTCTGTCCTGCTCTGAGGGGTTTACTCACTTCCTGTCTGTCCTGCTCTGCGGGGTTACTCACTTCCTGTCTGTCCTGCTCTGAGGGGTTTACTCACTTCCTGTCTCTCCTGCTCTGAGGGGTTACTCACTTCCTGTCTGTCCTGCTCTGAGGGGTTTACTCACTTCCTGTCTCTCCTGCTCTGAGGGGTTTACTCACTTCCTGTCTCTTGCTCTGAGGGGTTTACTCACTTCCTGTCTCTTGCTCTGAGGGGTTTACTCACTTCCTGTTGTCAGTTGGGGGGGAATGTTCTGGTATAATGGCGGCTGAAGCAGAGCAGTGTTATGAGGCAGCTCTGTGAGGAAACTGGTCTACACCGATTAATAAACTACAACTTGCTTATACAGAAGTGACTGTTTTTATACAACTCAACCAGTTAAGTAAGAATATAAACACGGTTGTGAATAACGTCACATTGGGGGGGGGGGGGTGTCTCCCCAGCCTTTATTTGTGCTGTCATTTTACAGATAAGCCAGTGGATTTTGGTACATTGTTTTGTGTTACTATGGACGCAGCGGATAGTCAGTCAGTGTGTTTGCCGGTGATGTGCACACTGCAGAAAATCACCGACAATTGCCAGTGTTTCACACACAAATTCCAGAGCGTCAGGCATTGCACAGGCAGCGCCTCCTCTTGTTCTTTGGATTTTACCTTCCTGAAATGACGGCGTTTGCTGGCGCTGCCGCTGCACATGTGTGAAACGATGCCCTGCGCCCAAATACAAACGGCAAGAAATGATAAACCAGCAGCGAGCCGCAGGGACGTGTGCAAGTGCGACACGGGGAGCATGAAAAAGCAATACCGGCGATTTTAAGTAGGGTTTACAACACCGGCACTTACTCCGTAGGCCTGTTTGTCTTTTGTGTTCAGATAAACCATAGAGTACATGCGCCTTAATGCTGCTCCATCTTATTTTCCCATTGCATGGCACAAGCTCCGAGGCATTGCAGCTCTGTGCCCCTGCGGCTCCGTGCCCCTGCAGCTCCGAGGCATTGCAGCTCCGTGGCATTGCGGCTCTGTGCCCCTGCGGCTCCGAGGCATTGCAGCTCCGTGGCATTGCGGCTCTGTGCCCCTGCGGCTCCGAGGCATTGCAGCTCCGTGGCATTGCAGCTCCGAGGCATTGCAGCTCCGAGGCATTGCAGCTCCGTGGCATTGCAGCTCCGTGGCATTGCAGCTCCGAGGCATTGCAGCTCCGAGGCATTGCAGCTCCGTGGCATTGCAGCTCCGTGGCATTGCAGCTCCGAGGCATTGCAGCTCCGAGGCATTGCAGCTCCGAGGCATTGCAGCTCCGTGGCATTGCAGCTCCGAGGCATTGCAGCTCCGAGGCATTGCAGCTCCGTGGCATTGCAGCTCCGTGGCATTGCAGCTCCGAGGCATTGCAGCTCCGAGGCATTGCAGCTCCGAGGCATTGCAGCTCTGTGCCCCTGCGGCTCCGAGGCATTGCAGCTCCGAGGCATTGCAGCTCCGTGCAGTCTGTGCTGCTGGGCACTGTGTATGCTTGTGCACGCCGCGCTCTCAGGCTCACATATAAGGGTTTCGCTTTTTGCTGTCTGTCACATGAGCCAGTCGTTACACTCCTCTCGATATTATTGCTCCCCGTGTCGCACTTGCACACGTCCCTGCGGCTCGCTGCTGGTTTATCATTTCTTGCCCTTTGTGATTGGGCGCAGGGCATCTTTTCGCACATGTGCTTTTTCAGTATTTGGCCTGTGACGGATGCCTGATACGCTGCGCTCTAATCCTCTGGAGAGCTCTAATCCTCTGGAGCGCTCTAATCCTCTGGAGAGCTCTAATCCTCTGAACGCTCTAATCCTCTGGAGAGCTCTAATCCTCTGGAACGCTCTAATCCTCTGAACGCTCTAATCTGGAGCGCTCTAATCCTCTGGAGAGCTCTAATCCTCTGGAACGCTCTAATCCTCTGGAACGCTCTCCATTTTCCCGCTGCAGTGTTCTGACAACCGCGTACAACTGATTCCGTGTTTAGGGAAGGTGCTTGGTTTTATTGTGGTGTTTGACGGTAGAGCTGAATCAGAAGCATCACACGCGGACCGGCTGCTGATAAAGGACGCAACGTGATCCCGTCAGGGTGAGAGACTTTCACTTAATTTCTGACAAGCAGAATTCTTTTTCCCCCGGACTCGTGTCTGCCGGCTCCCTGCCCAGAACGTCACACCACAGATCATGCATCACATCCCTCCACTACACAGGGAGCAGAGTGGAAAGGAATGCACGGACGCGTCCCACATGTCCTTATCACTGAAGAGACGAATACACAGTAAGGGATTAGAGAGAAATTTAAGAACATTCTGACTCACTGATCAGGTCCATCAACTCCCGACTAAGCAACCGCACCAGCTGGTCCTCCAGCACCTCCTGGCACTCGCTGTTTTCCTCCTCACTACAGAATCGAGAAAAACCAACATTTATTAAATGAACAACTCTCCTGCCCCTCGCCGCCGCGCGTCCTCCACCAACATCGCAGCCGCCGCGCGTCCTCCACCAACATCGAAGCCGCCGCGCGTCCTCCACCAACATCGCAGCCGCCGCGCGTCCTCCACCAACATCGCAGCCGCCGCGCGTCCTCCACCAACATCGCAGCCGCCGCGCGTCCTCCACCAACATCGCAGCCGCCGCGCGTCCTCCACCAACATCGCAGCCGCCGCGCGTCCTCCACCAACATCGCAGCCGCCGCGCGTCCTCCACCAACATCGCAGCCGCCGCGCGTCCTCCACCAACATCGCAGCCGCCGCGCGTCCTCCACCAACATCGCAGCCGCCGCGCGTCCTCCACCAACATCGCAGCCGCCGCGCGTCCTCCACCACATCGCAGCCGCCGCGCGTCCTCCACCAACATCGCAGCCGCCGCGCGTCCTCCACCAACATCGAAGCCGCCGCGCGTCCTCCACCAACATCGCAGCCGCCGCGCGTCCTCCACCAACATCACAGCCACCGCGCGTCCTCCACCAACATCACAGCCGCGCGCGTCCTCCACCAACATCGCAGCCGCCGCGCGTCCTCCACCAACATCGCAGCCGCCGCGCGTCCTCCACCAACATCGCAGCCGCCGCGCGTCCTCCACCAACATCGCAGCCGCCGCGCGTCTCCACCAACATCGAAGCCGCCGCGCGTCCTCCACCAACATCGCAGCCGCCGCGCGTCCTCCACCAACATCACAGCCACCGCGCGTCCTCCACCAACATCACAGCCACCGCGCGTCCTCCACCAACATCACAGCCACCGCGCGTCCTGCACCAACATCACAGCCACCGCGCGTCCTCCACCAACATCACAGCCAGGCTGCCGCCCCCTTGGACACATGCACACAGAATACACAGACTCGGCACACTTACCTCACCAGTTCCCGCTGGTTGACGTACAGCCACTTTTTTGACAACCTCTGCAAGAGATAAGGGTAGAGCAGGTGTCACTGAGTGCAGCCACTGCGCCATAAACCTGCAACGAATGACTCAACCTCACCGGGATCAGTACAAAAAAAACATACAGGCTGCCGCAATATCTGACCTCCCATTGCGTTACGCTATCACACAAAGATAAAAAAAGTCCAGCCAGCGAACAACGAGGGAAAACGGGACTGTCCTGGCAGCGCACAACGTGGGAAAACGGGACCTTCATGGCAACGCACAACGTGGGAAAACGGGACAGTCATGGCAGCGCACAACGTGGGAAAACGGGACCTTCATGGCAACGCACAACGTGGGAAAACGGGACAGTCATGGCAGCGCACAACGTGGGAAAACGGGACCGTCATGGCAGCGCACAACGTGGGAAAACGGGACCGTCATGGCAGCGCACAACGTGGGAAAACGGGACCGTCATGGCAGCGCACAACGTGGGAAAACGGGACCGTCATGGCAGCGCACAACGTGGGAAAACGGGACCGTCATGGCAGCGCACAACGTGGGAAAACGGGACCGTCATGGCAGCGCACAACGTGGGAAAACGGGACCGTCATGGCAGCGCACAACGTGGGAAAACGGGACCGTCATGGCAGCGCACAACATGGGAAAACGAGACCGTCATGGCAGCGCACAACGTGGGAAAACGGGGCCGTCATGGCAGCGCACAACGTGGGAAAACGGGACCGTCATGGCAGCGCACAACGTGGGAAAACGGGGCCGTCATGGCAGCGCACAGCGTGGGAAAACGGGACAGTCATGGCAGCGCACAACGTGGGAAAACGGGACCATCATGGCAGCGCACAGCGTGGGAAAACGGGACTGTCAGGGCAGCGCACAATGTGGGAAAACGGGACCGTCATGGCAGCGCACAACGTGGGAAAACGGGACCGTCATGGCAGCGCACAACGTGGGAAAACGGGACCGTCATGGCAGCGCACAACGTGGGAAAACGGGACTGTCAGGGCAGCGCACAACGTGGGAAAACGGGACCGTCATGGCAGCGCACAACGTGGGAAAACGGGACTGTCAGGGCAGCGCACAATGTGGGAAAACGGGACCGTCATGGCAGCGCACAACGTGGGAAAACACAACAGTCATGGCAGCGCACAACGTGGAAAACCGGGACCGTCATGGCAGCGCACAGCGTGGGAAAACGGGACCGTCATGGCAGCGCACAATGTGGGAAAACGGGACAGTCATGGCAGCGCACAACGTGGGAAACCGGGACCTTCATGGCAGCGCACAATGTGGGAAAACGGGACAGTCATGGCAGCGCACAATGAGGAAAGAAGGTTAGAATGATGGGGTTCCACAAGCCCCCAGGTTAGGAGGGGTCAGTAGCTGCGAGCACTCCATTTTTTAGGAGAAAGCATGGTGCAGTTTCATACCTGCTGCAGATAATTAAGGAGGGGTCCAAGGATAGGGATGACGGTGGTTCCATACTTTTCAGACGGACAGAAGAGAATGAACGGCTTCACGAATGCTCGTATATGACGGGTTAAGGAAACCACTGCAGGATATAAAATGAGAGGGTCTGGCAGGCGCGGTCACCTTGTATGTATAGGAGGGGGGGGGGGGGAGTAACCAGCAAAAACAACAATTAGTGAATTTTCACAATTTATGATGGAAAGTTACAATTTTAATAATGACTCTGAGGCGAGTATTTACTTCATCCTTATTTCTTTGCTGCTGGAGCAATAAAGAAATGTAACTTTAAGAAAAAAAATCACGAACAAACCATCCCCAGCATTGGGGGGGGGCCCTACCAAGCAACCTGGTCCCATCCTGATCCCCTCTACGAAAGTCCACTCCGGGAGCAGCAGTTACTCTTTCGAGGCTGCCAAGTCCAATTTGGGGGGAAAAAAGTAAAATTAACTGAGGAGTCAAATCCAAATAAGAAAACTAAGAGAAAAACACATCAACACAACACACGCACCAGCATGCGCAACACACAAGCCGACAAGGACGGAAACTGCGCAAAAATCTGAAGCAAGATAGAAAACCACAAATGCACGTGTAGTGATGCAACGACTTTATGATGCAACGACTTAACGCCAAGAAAATAGAGTTTCATTTTGGTTTTTTTTTGTTCTGCCACACAAAAACAAAGGCACAAATACAAAGAGGGAGGGTAAATACTCGCCTCAGAGGCATTAATAAAATTGGGAAAATTCATCAATTTAATGCACAACTCGTAGGCTCCTATTTGCAAGTTTAAAATCACAACAACCACGTCCGCCCACATAGCAATTGGTTTAAAGTAAAAGGTCCGGAACGTAGATTCCCAAGGCCAATCCGCTGCATTCATGATGTCCTCCAAGTGACACTCCAACGTCACAGCTTCGGAAGCTACGGCGCTGCACATGGAATGAGCCCCAAAGCAGGAGACATTCACACTCGCCAAGGCTATAAGCCAGCGGAACCATCTGACCAAGGTAGCAGACACTTTTGGCAAGTGTGGAGGATGGAAGGACAAAAACTGAGGTGATGTCTGCGACATCTAAACGAAACCTAAACGAGAAAATGACGTGGAGGAAAAAATGACAATATTGAACGTCTTCGTACGACGCAAGATATGAAACGGCACCTTGTCCGGTAAGTATGAACGAGCACCAAAGTCCAGAGCCTGAACATCACTCACCTGCTTGCAAGCAATCAGCATGAGAAGTTTAATCAAAAGAGCCTGCAAGAACAGCTCGTCATTATCCAGCCACCTGTCCAAAAATACCAGAACCAAGTAGACGAGTACCCAGGCAACAGGGACCCTATCGAAACCCGCATGTCCCGGTGAAATCGTGGAGCGCACCACAGCAACAGTCTGGTTGACTCCGGAATGGAAAAAACTAGAGTGAGAAAATCCAGAAATACAGCGACAGGAGCCGAAAAGAGATCTCTAACCCATGACAAACACCAAACTTGTCTGTAATCAAAGCTCCCTCTACCTCTGTGCCCTCACCCTCCTTGGTACACTTGCCCACAATATACATGACCTCTCTGCCTGTTGGAGAAATGTGGATGCTGACCTCCTGCCAAGGGATCGCAAACCAATGTGGTAAAGCCATTTCTCAAGGACAATGGGCATAAGTGGGCACCTAAGGGTTAATCTATCTTGAAACTGTATTTTAGGAGTCGGTTTGTGTTAGTGATATAATGTTGACGTATTGTTCTTGCTATCGGTTTGTCCTTAGATTGATCTGATGCTGTGTGTTTGCTAATCTGGTCTAGTGTAATTGATCAGGTTTCTGCGTCTCCTGAAGGAATTCACCCCCATCATGTACACAATGTATTCTGCTGAATGTGTCATGTTACCCCCCCCCCCTCTCTGTTTCCCTTATAACTGCTCCCATTAAAGATCAATCTTCTCCCCTGCATTAAGCCGTGTCTGGTGTTTGGGGAGAGATACATAGAATATACCGCACTCACTCAAGTTTTGGCTGAAAGTTGTGAGAAGGGTCAGCTTGGCTGGAGAGAAGGGACGGACGCTGTAACAGGTTCAGGTCTGGTCCACAAGCCGGAGACCAGTAACCCCGGTTGCTGTTACATAGTCCATATGTACCATGCTGATTTGTAAGAGCCTTGAGTCCTAAGATCGGAGAAGGATTTTCTAAGCCCTCGCCAAAATTCCCGAGGTATGAGCAGATCGCCAGAGATCAACCAAGCCAAGAGGTGATTCTTGAGGACCAGCGGGTGAGGTTGCCTGGACGGACCCTGGAGCAGGAAGAGACTGCGGGAGCAGACGAGGCAGATCCATCGCAAGTATATTGGATCACTTAGATCCCAAGTGAATGGCGCTTTCTAGTAATAGGTGGCAATATTATCCTGATGGTGCTGCTCATACACACACGTGAATCCCACACAACGCAAATTGACACAATAGTTATTTTGGACAACATGTTCTCGTGACAGCGCACTTGGACATACAATGTGACGATTCCTTATGCCCAGAAACAAATACACTATAATTTATAAATGGTTTCCCAAATAGCGTCCCTTGGGCAGTGGAGCCAAGGTCATTGGTAAAGGGAGACCAATTGCGGATCAATCTGAAGGAGTCGATTTTTTCCTCCGTTCAGCGGCGATGGTGGTGTTCGCATTGCCCAAAAGGCAGAACGCACGTTATAGCCAACCGCCAACTATGGTAAGGTCCAGTTTTGTCTTTTCCGTTTATGCCTTTTCCACCACTTCAAAAAGTCAAACCAAAGGGCCAGCCACATCTAGGACTTTATCATGGCCGTTTCTCAGAGCATGGTCTATTCCCTTTTCAGGGGACCAGACACGTCTAATTATAGATTTTTGAAAGCTAGGGTCGACGATTGCGCTTAAATACGTCGTCCCAAAAGAGGTGTGTCTTGGACATTCGGCCCTTAATTTGGCATGGTCTGCACCTTCAAGAGGCCGGCGCATGTGCGCAGCAACCCATTGCTCAATGTACCATGTAGGGCCAAAACAACCAATCGATTAATCGCCAGCTAATCGTTAATGAAAATAGTTGACAAGTAACGGGTCGGCGGACTGACGGGTCGGCGGACTGACGGGTCTGTGTTCGCACACGCTGTTTAGAGTCAGACGGAGTTCTAGGAAAATAGGTGTCGCTGCTTTCATCTGTATGATTTAGTTCTAGGGTTTTGTTGGACGTCACCTGCTTGTTCTTATTTAGTTTACGACAGGGGTCAAGTCCTGGGGGAACTTGGGGGAACTCCGTTCCTGCACTATTTTTGCAGAGGAAACTGAGTTCCCTTTGGTCCCATACACCATAAAGCTTGTATTCAGGTGTTCTATCATATTTTTTCCCGTTTTGTCACAATAAATATAGGAGTTATCTTAGATTTTCATTAAAATCCACATATTTGCACAAATAGATCAGATTTGAGGGTGTGTATGTGTTACGTGCTGGATGATAAATGATAAGTGGGGGACAGAATCTTGGCGAGTTCCTGCAGTACTTTTTTTTAGGACATGATCCCTGGGGTTTTAAGACAGTAGAAGAACTATCACACAGACTGTGGTACTACTATTACTGGGTGGTTGGAGCTGTATCGCTGGAGTTTCATACCACCACCCCATCCTCCCTGCCTCCCTCCCTCTTCCTCGCAAACTCCCTGCCAAACGTGGGTCCAGTCTCTTGCCAAACTCCCTCCCTCTCCTCTCCAGTCCCCCCCCACACTCTGTTCATGAAATCATTTTAGAAAGGGACACACTACACACCCTGACCACTTTAATCTCATTAACATGGTCAGGCTCCATGGAGTGCCCCCCCCCTCTCACCCCACTTTGCGTGCTGACATCATAATGTCTATATACGACAGTTTGTAGCAGCGTTCGTTTGGCAACAAAGCAGACATGAGCTTGAGCTCTGCACGCAGCATCAATCCATCACTCTGACCAGGCGCTTGCGTACCTTGTGTGTGAAAAGTACCCAAGTTACATAACGTGTGTATGTACGCACAAAAGTTACTTACACTGCGCAAACTGCAAAACAAGAGAGAGATTTCTTTATTATCCGATGAATCGATTAATCGAAAAAATAAAATCGGCCAACTAATCGATTATGAAAATAATCGTTAGTTGCAGCCCTAGTACCATGCGTGAGACCGAGGGTAGGAGAGGTCCTCCGGCTCAAATAAAGGATCTCCCTGAGGGTCACCAGACCCCAGTGCTGGGATTGATGGTCCAAGGTATTGGAAACCATGAGGTCGGGGTCTGCAGGATCGCGGACATTGCCTTCATCCGTCATGAGATCCTCACCCTCCTCTTGGTCAGTGTCCGTGGAATTGGGCAAAACTGGTGCCGGAGCATAGTTTTTGGTGGCCACTGCCTGAGAAGCCGCACGGTCAAGGGCTGGTTTGTGAGAGATCAGCTCGCCGCTGGGACACGGCAGACCCTCTGCTGCAGTCTGCACACCCAATGGCAGCAGTACCGCGTCCCCGAGGCGGCAGGCACTGGCTCCGTGGAGGGGCCTGGGGGGTGTGATTATCCCCCGGAAGGTTGGAGCGAGGTTAAACAGAGCGAGGCGAGGTTTGGGAAGCATTAATGACTTTTGCCATGAGTCAGCCTGCAGGGACGCTTCCATATGGGAAAAACGTCTTGAAATGATGGGAACGCGATTTTTTGGCCCCTGTGGCTTGATCATTAGAGAGTGGAGATGCATGGAACCAGAATCTTAAGCCCTTCCTGAAGGAAGCAGACTCCGAACCCCCAAATGCTGTCACGGATCCCCCTGATACTAGAGTGGTGGTCCCTATACGCAGGACTCTCTCTACCCTTCCGATCCTTAGAGTGGTCGGCACGACTAGACAGACATAGGATGATACACAAGACCTTAGAACAATTAGCTCTTCCCAAGACCCTAACAACACAAGGGGTAGTCTGATGTGTGCTTAGGGTGCCACACAGACTGACCTCAATACCAGAATTAGAAGAGTTAATGCCAATACCAGGGGTTACGCACAGAATGGTTCGTTCGCCAATGCCAAGGGTCATACACAGAGTGGTTCGTTCGCCAATGCCAAGGATCATACACAGAGTGGTTCGTTCGCCAATGCCAGGGGTCATGCACAGAATCGTTAATTTGCCAATGCCAGGGTCATACACAGAATCGTTAGTTTGCCAATGCCAGGGGTCATACACAGAATCGTAGTTTGCCAATGCCAAGGGTCATACACAGAATCGTAGTTTGCCAATGCCAAGGGTCATACACAGAATCGTAGTTTGCCAATGCCAAGGGTCATACACAGAATCGTAGTTTGCCAATGCCAAGGGTCATACACAGAATCGTAGTTTGCCAATGCCAAGGGTCATACACAGAATCGATAATAGCCAAAATATATTCAAGAGCTCTGCGGGAAGTAACTACCACGTCAGGGCACCGGCGTCTCTGTGAGTCTGGGCTTTAAACCCGGCGGGTCCGCGTCTCGCCGCCAGGCCCCGCCCCCGGCGTCTCACGTGTGCGGAAGCGTCCGCAATATCACTCGGCGCCTGGCCAGCGAGCAGCGAGGAAGCTGCTGCCAGGCGCCGGGGGGCGCGGGGGCCACCGTGACAGCACCCCCCCCTCTACGGGCGGCCACTGGACGACCCCCAGGAGCGCGGGGATGAGCCACGTAGAAGGCCTTCACCAACCGAGGCGCATGGACCTCAGCAGCCGGGAGCCAAGAACGATCCTCCGGCCCGTAGCCCACCCAGTCGACCAGATACTGCAAAGTGCCCCTTGAGACCCTGGCGTCCAAAATGGCCCGGACTTCAAACTCTTCCTCACCCTCCACTGAGATAGGAGGAGGTGGGATACGGGCCCTGGTGTACCGATTACATAAGAGAGGTTTTAAGAGGCTCACGTGGAACACGTTGTGTATCCGGATATGGGGAGGTAATGCCAAAGCATAGGAGACGGGGTTGAGTCGTCGTAAAACCTTGTAAGGGCCTATGAATCTAGGTGCCAACTTCATGGAAGGCACTAGGAGCTTAATATTCCGCGAGGAAAGCCATACCCTGTCCCCAACCTGATACACGGGTGCCTGCCTCCTGTGTCTGTCAGCCTTGATTTTCTGGATGGCACTACTTTTCTTGAGTGCCTCCTTGACTTTCCCCCAGGTGTCCTTCAAGGACGCCAAATGGTCATCCAAAGCAGGTATCGTGGTATCCGAAAATGTAGTCGGTAACATAGGAGGGTCGAAACCATAAACGGTGAAGAAAGGGGAATGTCCTGTGGATTCGCTCACCGCGCTGTTCAAAGCATACTCAGCCCATGGTAGCAGGTCTGACCAGTTATCTTGCTGTTCTGAGATAAAGCACCTGAGATACTTTTCTACATTCTGATTTGCACGTTCTGCTGCTCCGTTGGTCTGGGGGTGATAGGCCGAAGAGAAAGACAAGTCTATCCCCACATTCTTACAAAACCCTTTCCAAAACCTGGAGACGAATTGGGTACCCCTATCGGAGACAATCCCAAGAGGAATACCATGTATGCGGACCACGTGGTTAATGAATATGGGCACCAGTTCGGCTGCCGACGGTAGCTTACGAAGAGGAACATAGTGACCCATCTTGGAGAACCGATCGATGATCGTAAGTATAACTGTGTTCCCTCTAGAATCGGGTAACTCCACTATGAAGTCCATAGCTAGGTGCGACCATGGTCGTTCTGGGATAGGCAGAGGTTGGAGCAAACCAATGGGTGCTGTCTTGGGATTTTTATGTCTTGCGCAAACCTCGCACACAGCTATGTAATCCTGAACATCTCGGCGCAACGTGGGCCACCAAAAGATTTTATTAATACTGGACACCGTTTTGGTGATTCCCATATGCCCGGACGTTTTATTATCATGGTAAAGGTTTAATATTTCTTCTCTTTCACATTCAGGTACAAAGAGTTTCGCGGGAGGTTTCCCTTCAGGAGCCGTGCCCTGCACGGTTTTGTAACCTTTGCAACAAGGGAGACGAGACATTGATTGTGGTAGAGGCTATAATCCTTTCTTGGGGTACAATGGGATGCTGATCTTGGACGTTAAATTCGTAGGACTCATGTTGTCTAGATAAAGCATCTGCTTTAACGTTTCTGGACCCGGGTCTATAGGTCAGTACGTAATTAAAGCTTGAAAGAAACAACGACCATCTTGCTTGTCGGGAATTTAACCGTTTAGCATCTCCAATGTATGTGAGATTTTTATGATCGGTTATGATAAGGATGGGGTCACTAGACCCTTCCAGTAGGTATCTCCATTCTGCCAAGGCTGATATGACTGCTAACAACTCTCTGTTTCCTATGTCATAGTTCCTCTCTGCCGGGGAGAGTTTCCGGGAATAGAAGCCGCATGGATGCAATGGTTTGTCGGGTGCCTCCCTCTGGGACAAGACTGCACCAAGACCTATCTCGGAGGCATCAACTTCCACTTGGAACGACAGAGCCGGATCCGGATGTCTGAGTACCGGGGCCGTAGTAAACGCTTGTTTGAGTGCTTCAAAGGCTTGACTGGCTTGGGGTGTCCATTTCTGATTACCCACCCCTTTCCTAGTCATGGCCGTGAGGGGAGATACCAAAACCGAAAACTCTTTAATGAACCTCCTATAATAATTTGTGAATCCTAGAAACCTTTGGATGGCTTTAAGTCCTTGGGGTAGAGGCCAGTCTAGGATTGCTGTAAGTTTCTTAGGGTCCATCTGGAACCCCTCCGGTGTTATTATGTAGCCAAGGAAATGTACTGTCCTTATGTCAAATAAACATTTCTCTAATTTACAATACAATCCAGCTCCAACAATTTTTTCAGTACTATTTTCACGTGGACATGATGGGTTATGATATCAGGCGAGTATATCAGGATGTCATCAAGATATACTATGACAAATACTTGCAGGAATTCTCGTAAGGTATCATTAATGAGGTCTTGAAAAACAGCCGGCGCATTGCATAGGCCAAAAGGCATCACCAGGTACTCATAATGCCCACTTCTAGTATTAAAAGCCGTTTTCCATTCGTGTCCCTCTTTAACCCTTACGAGGTTGTAAGCCCCGCGTAAATCAAGTTTAGTATAAATATTGGCCCCTTTTAGGCGATCGAACAGTTCTGTGATAAGTGGTATGGGATAGGCGTTCCTTATGGTAATCCTGTTCAAACCTCTATAATCTATACAAGGCCGCAGGTCTCCCTCTTTTTTCGATACAAAAAAGAAACCTGCCCCTGCTGGAGAAGAGGACCGTCTGATGAAACCTCGTTCCAGGTTCTCCCTTATGTACTCCTCCATAACGTCATTTTCTTTTTGGGACAAGGGGTATACATGTCCCCTAGGAGGCATAGTACCAGTGTAATGCCCCGAGACGCCAGCGCCGCAGGAAACCTAAAAGCAAGCCAGTTTCCTGTAAGGAGACTGGTAATTCCTCTACAACCAGGCTGATCCAGCAACCAGGTGCTGGCTAATGCACCCTTATTCCCCTCTACAAAAAGGAACCACTCCCAAGGTCCAATGCTTCTGCATTACCTTGGTAAACACCAAGCTGACAGGGAGCTACCTCCTGTTCCTGCCTAAGAACATTAATCTATTTTGTTTCCTCCAGCATTTCTTGCCCGCTGTGCCAACATTCCACAGATTCCTCGGAGCCTGCTGCCCTGCACCTCGCAGAATCTTCAGCCGCTGCCGAATCCTCAACCGCTGCCCTGCACCTCGCAGAACCCTCATTCCGTTGCCCTCTGTTCCTGCATTCCTCGGAGCCTGCTGCCCTGCACCTCGCAGAATCTTCAGCCGCTGCCGAATCCTCAACCGCTGCCCTGCACCTCGCAGAACCCTCATTCCGTTGCCCTCTGTTCCTGCATTCCTCGGAGCCTACTGCCCTGCACCTCGCAGAATCTTCAGTCCGCTGCCGAATCCTCAACCGCTGCCCTGCACCTCGCAGAACCCTCATTCCGTTGCCCTCTGTTCCTGCATTCCTCGGAGCCTGCTGCCCTGCACCTCGCAGAATCTTCAGCCGCTGCCGAATCCTCAACCGCTGCCCTGCACCTCGCAGAACCCTCATTCCGTTGCCCTCTGTTCCTGCATTCCTCGGAGCCTGCTGCCCTGCACCTCGCAGAATCTTCAGCCGCTGCCGAATCCTCAACCGCTGCCTGCACCTCGCAGAACCCTCATTCCGTTGCCCTCTGTTCCTGCATTCCTCGGAGCCTGCTGCCCTGCACCTCGCAGAATCTTCAGCCCGCTGCCGTATCCTCGACCTGCTGCCCTGCACCTCGTAGAATCCTCTTCCCGTTGTCCTCTGTACCTGCATTCCTCGGAGCCTGCTGCCCTGCATCTCGCAGAACACTCAGCCCGTTACCTTGCATTCCCAGGAACACCTACAGACCCAAGACCCTTTGCCTACCAAGACTCTTCTGCCTTTTGTTTTCTATTTTTCTCTAACGATCTCCTTAGCCTTCATTCTCATATTGTCTCCTTTCTATAGTTTAGAGTAGCTTAGTACTATCCTTCTGTTTACTCTTTTCTCATCTTGCTTTCAGTTAATTACACATATATATATTCAGTGTCTTCCCTTCCTCCTCTTATCCAGCTCCTTCATATATATTTGTTTATTGCCTTTATGTTACTCCAAATAAACCCTCTCTTGTATATGTTTATCTGAATCTTTGTTTCCCTTATTGCATATTGGGCTCAATCCTACCACCCCAGAACCAGCACCTGACAGAATGCAGAAGCCTACACCAATTGAGCCCGCAATGATTCAAACCATCACAGGGTTAATCCAGAAAGCCCTTCAGGAGTTCCTGACCCACCTGATTCAGCTCCTAAATCTGCAGCTTCATAGACTATGGAATCCATCAGCAACAGACAACATTCCTGCTAACAAGGTAACCCATGGTCCTTTATCTCCAACAGAACGTGCCAGGAGATTAAATGCCAACCTCTGCATCTATTGTGGGGCACCAGGCCATTATCTTCCACTCTGCCCCTCAAGACCACCTAGGAGGACCCCGGCATCTAAGCCTAAAGCCACTCTTGCATCCAAACCCGGTCCTAAGAAATCCACCCCATTTCAGAAGCCTGCAAATGTCCCTGATTCTATGTATAGAGAACTTTCTACCCCTATGCCGTCTCCTCTGTCTCTACCTGTATCTCCAAGATCCACCAGTTCACAGATATCAACGCCTACACCCTATGAACCCATGGAATGTGAACTCTCAGACCCCAGGACATGTGATTCATCTATGGAGACTGAACCTGTGTATTGTAACAGCACCCTCACGCACAGCCAGCGACCCTGGAATCCAACAACCGTTCCAAATCAGGTCAGTTACTTATTATCAAAGCCTGTACCCCCAGACTGTGCCCGCTCCTCAAACGGAACCGTGGTCCGTAAGAAAGATCTAGTCATGTTTAAAAAGGCTTTAGAGGCCAGGAAAAAGAATTGTTGTCAACCCAAGAACGTGGTTATGGCTTCTAGTACTACTCCCCCACCATCAGCCACCATGGTAAAACACCACCTCCGGTTATACATACTGCATATGACACTGATTCAGAAGGCTGGGACTCTGAAGACTCCATGGACATGCCGCTGCAAGTCGCACGACATTCTAATGGTGGTCCTGGACGGCGTAATGGCCTCCTTGGAACCACCACAACCATTCCCCACAGGGATCCAGAAGAGTATTTTGTGCCTTCTGACTGCTCCCTATCTGACGAGTTCACTGACAGAGTATATACACCTTCCTCACCTATCTATGGTACAGCATTGGCAACTATGACGAACCATTTCTATCAAGGTCCTCAAGATACAGATTCCGGTACCCACGACCCAGTTCCCTCTATACTCATTCCAGAGGCTAAGCCGAGAGGTCCTGGTTCTCCATTTACAGAACGACTTCAACTGAAGACCCTTGCCAAGATAGCAGTGCCCGCTACCGGAGCGTCGTTTCAAGCCAAAGCGCCTGTTGCCGATACTTTAGTTCCTGCTAAAGTGTTCGCTGCCACATCGCCTGCTGACGAAGTTCCTGGTTACGCCAAAGCGCCTGCTGCTAGGGTACCAATTGCTGAAGTGCCATCAGTCAATATGCCTGTCACTGAAGTGTCATCAACGCACGTCTCTGCTCTGAAGGCACCTCCGGTTGATGGCAAGGTGCCGAACGATACACCCACTACCGTGGACTTACCAGCTGAGTTGTGTAAGACAGAGACTTCGACCCGTGCTATGACTGATCCCATACCTGGTGTCATATCCACCATGGTGATACTTGCTGAACAAGTTACCAAGGTGGCTCAGACTGTGAGCGGACAACAGTTAATCATAGAATCGCTGCAAAACCGATTACAGGACACTCGTGACTATATGTCGCCCCACTTCTTATTACCTCTGCTTCCAAACAGGATCCTGTTGCAGAACCGAACGGACCAGTTGTTCCCATAGGATACCATGGGATGGCTAAGGTGGAGACTCCTATCCTCAACATTAAGAAGATCAAGTCGGGAAAACCCCTACTCCTGGGTGCAATTCTAACATCCCCCATCTCATCAGAACCAGAGAATCTTTCTGACTCTATGACCACCGACGCTGATCCCGACACACCTGACACCATCTTGGTCACCCAGAGGGTGCCCTTAGAGGGGGGCGTCTGTAATGCCCCGAGACGCCAGCGCCGCAGGAAACCTAAAAGCAAGCCAGTTTCCTGTAAGGAGACTGGTAATTCCTCTACAACCAGGCTGATCCAGCAACCAGGTGCTGGCTAATGCACCCTTATTCCCCTCTACAAAAAGGAACCACTCCCAAGGTCCAATGCTTCTGCATTACCTTGGTAAACACCAAGCTGACAGGGAGCTACCTCCTGTTCCTGCCTAAGAACATTAATCTATTTTGTTTCCTCCAGCATTTCTTGCCCGCTGTGCCAACATTCCACAGATTCCTCGGAGCCTGCTGCCCTGCACCTCGCAGAATCTTCAGCCTGCTGCCGAATCCTCACCGCTGCCCTGCACCTCGCAGAACCCTCATTCCGTTGCTCTCTGTTCCTGCATTCCTCGGAGCCTGCTGCCCTGCACCTCGCAGAATCTTCAGCCGCTGCCGAATCCTCAACCGCTGCCCTGCACCTCGCAGAACCCTCATTCCGTTGCCCTCTGTTCCTGCATTCCTCGGAGCCTGCTGCCCTGCACCTCGCAGAATCTTCAGCCGCTGCCGAATCCTCAACCGCTGCCCTGCACCTCGCAGAACCCTCATTCCGTTGCCCTCTTGTTCCTGCATTCCTCGGAGCCTACTGCCCTGCACCTCGCAGAATCTTCAGTCCGCTGCCGAATCCTCAACCGCTGCCCTGCACCTCGCAGAACCCTCATTCCGTTGCCCTCTGTTCCTGCATTCCTCGGAGCCTGCTGCCCTGCACCTCGCAGAATCTTCAGCCGCTGCCGAATCCTCAACCGCTGCCCTGCACCTCGCAGAACCTCATTCCGTTGCCTCTGTTCCTGCATTCCTCGGAGCCTGCTGCCCTGCACCTCGCAGAATCTTCAGCCCGCTGCCGTATCCTCGACCTGCTGCCCTGCACCTCGTAGAATCCTCTTCCCGTTGTCCTCTGTACCTGCATTCCTCGGAGTCTGCTGCCCTGCACTCGCAGAATCTTCAGCCGCTGCCGAATCCTCCCCTGCCCTGCACCTCGCAGAACCTCATTCCGTTGCCTCTGTTCCTGCATTCCTCGGAGCCTACTGCCTCTGCACCTCGCAGAATCTTCAGTCGCTGCCGAGATCCTCCAACCTGCTGCCCCTGCACCTTGCAGAACCTCATTCCGTTGCCCTCTGTTCCTGCATTCCTCGGAGCCTGCTGCCCTGCACCTCGCAGAATCTTCAGCGCTGCCGAATCTCAAACCGCTGCCATCTGCACCTCGCAGAACCTCAATTCCGTTTTGCCCTCTGTATCCTGCATTCCTCGGAGCCTGCTGCCCTGCATCTCGCAGAACACTCAGCCCGTTACCTTGCATCCCAGGAACACCTACAGACCAAGACCCTTTGCCTACCAAGACTCTTCTGCCTTTTGTTTTCTATTTTTCTCTAACGATCTCCTTAGCCTTCATTCTCATATTGTCTCCTTTCTATAGTTTAGAGTAGCTTAGTACTATCCTTCTGTTTACTCTTTTCTCATCTTGCTTTCAGTTAATTACACATATATATATTCAGTGTCTTCCCTTCCTCTTATCCAGCTCCTTCATATATATTTGTTTATTGCCTTTTATGTTACTCCAAATAAACCCTCTCTTGTATATGTTTATCTGAATCTTTGTTTCCCTTATTGCATATTGGGCTCAAATCCTACCACCCACCAGCCCCAGAACCAGCACCTGACAACCAGGGAGTAAATTTATAGCACAGTCGTACGGGCGGTGCGGCGGTAGGACCTCAGTCCTGGACTTAGAGAAGACCTTTTCAATCCCAAATATTGTTCAGGCACCTCTGTAGACAAGGGAGGGGCTGTGGCAACGTTGAGGCTAGCGATTACGTTGACCCTGCCCAGACAGTGCGATTGACAACGAGGACTCCAGTATTTTATGTCTCTTTGGACCCAATCAATAACCGGGTTGTGTTCTGCCAACCAACGGAAACCCAAGCACGACAGGACAAGAAGGGGACTCAATGATTTGGAAACATATGTATTCGTGGTGCAATACTCCTGTTTTCATACATACAGAAACAGTGTCGTGGGTGATATGGGGGCAGGATAGAGGGTTACCATCTATAGCTTCCACCATAAGAGGTCTGTCCTTGAGGACCAGAGGTATGAGACATTTAGCAGCAAACTGTTTATCCATAAAATTGCCTGAGGCCCCAGAATCTAAGAAGGCCTCAGTCTTAATGTGAACCTTGTCCCAGGTCAATGATATTGGTACCAGGATCCTGGACTTTTTCTTTTCGTTGTTTACGAAAGAGGCATAAAGAGAACCTATAACCTGGGTATTGGCTGGTCTCTGGCTTGCTCGGCCACTCTCACCCCTGCTCCCCCTAGGTCTCTGAGGACATTGAAGGCGGAAGTGGTCTGCCCCGGCGCAATAGAAGCAGAGTCCCTTCTCCCTTCTGTGAGCTCTCTCTGCCTCCGATATACCAGTCTTTCCTATCTGCATAGGCTCAACAACAGGTAGATCAGATTTAACGTTTTCCTGGTTACCGGAAGTAACGGTGGTTCTGGATGATAAGGGTAAAGGAGGCAAGAGCCTTCTAGGTCTATCCCTGGGGTGTCTCCTTTCCCTAATTTGATCATCCATAGCGATACAGAAGTCAATCAAATGATCAAGAGTCTCTGGCAATCTTAGAGGAGCCAACTCGAACATAAACGCGTCGTTCAGCCCTTCAGTAAAGGCCAAGGTTAGGACATCGTTCGGCCAGAGGACCTCTGAAGTCAAGGTCTTAAATTCTATTGCGTATTCCGCAACCCTCCTATTACCTTGTTTAATATGAAACAATGACCTCCCTGCATTGGTAGCCCTTCTAGAGGGGTCAAAGGTGCGTTTAAGCTCTGAAGTAAAACCCTCATAATCGTATATGATGGGTTTTTTGTTCTCCCACAAGGGAGTAGCCCACAATAAAGCCTTCTCCGTTAAATGACTAATTAGATAGCCCACCTTAGCTTTATCTGACATACATGAGCCTGGGGTGTTCTCGAACAATATTTCCAGTTGGGTCAGAAAGCCCCGCACAAGTTTGGTGTCCCATCATAGCGTACGGGTGCTTTCATACTGAGCCTGCATCCCTCAGGAGAGGCCGGACTGATCCTAGGCACTACTGGGTCTGGAGGACTTGCAGTCCCAGAACTAGATCGGTTTAACAGGGTCTGCAGGGCAAGAGCAATCTGGTCCATCCTATGGTCCTGCTCTTCTTGTCTGGCTGCAATACGAGTCAACTGATTAGAGAGGTCTGCGGGATCCATTGGCCCTGACGTAATGTCACGGATCCCCCTGATACTAGAGTGGTGGTCCCTATACGCAGGACTCTCTCTACCCTTCCGATCCTTAGAGTGGTCGGCACGACTAGACAGACATAGGATGATACACAAGACCTTAGAACAATTAGCTCTTCCAAGACCCTAACAACACAAGGGTAGTCTGATGTGTGCTTAGGGTGCCACACAGACTGACCTCAATACCAGAATTAGAAGAGTTAATGCCAATACCAGGGGTTACGCACAGAATGGTTCGTTCGCCAATGCCAAGGGTCATACACAGAGTGGTTCGTTCGCCAATGCCAAGGATCATACACAGAGTGGTTCGTTCGCCAATACCAAGGATCATACACAGAGTGGTTCGTTCGCCAATGCCAGGGGTCATGCACAGAATCGTTAATTTGCCAATGCCAGGGGTCATACACAGAATCGTTAGTTTGCCAATGCCAGGGGTCATACACAGAATCGTAGTTTGCCAATGCCAAGGGTCATACACAGAATCGATAATAGCCAAAATATATTCAAGAGCTCTGCGGGAAGTAACTACCACGTCAGGGCACCGGCGTCTCTGTGAGTCTGGGCTTTAAACCCGGCGGGTCCGCGTCTCGCCGCCAGGCCCCGCCCCCCGGCGTCTCACGTGTGCGGAAGCGTCCGCAATATCACTCGGCGCCTGGCCAGCGAGCAGCGAGGAAGCTGCTGCCAGGCGCCGGGGGGCGCGGGGGCCACCGTGACAAATGCTTAGAATGAGACATGACGCAGGGAAACCAGCGCTGCCAGAAACCTCTGCTCCGAGAAGCCGGTATTGTGTGAAAACAAGATGGCGGCTCACAAATCTCACGAGACTGGCCCCGAGACCGCTCAGGAGGAATGAGATTTTGTGAGGTCTGCAAGGCCGCGTGTAGCAACAGAGAGGAGGGCCGCAAAGGGGGAAGCAGGCGGAAAGAGAGACGGCCCCATTGCCAGGGTGCAGCCCGCGGCTAACACCGGGCGACAAGGGTTAATAAAGAAATAAAAAGGGAAGAAAATTGGAAGGAAAGGGTGAAACAAAGCGATGAAATGTGCACAAGCGCAGAACACTTGCCCTGTGTCGGAGGAAGTGCTGCTCTTGGAGTGGACTTTTGTAGAGGGATCGGGGCGGAACCAGGTTGTTTGGGAGGGTCTCCCCATGTTGGGGTTGGGTTGGTTCGTGTTTTTGGTTATTAAAGTTCCACTCATTTCTTTGCCGCTGTTGGAGCAATAAAGCAGTTACTCCCAGAGTAAACACACGCGCACACCGGTCACTGTATTACAGCGCAGGAACAGAAACACGAGACACAGGGAGGCACAAGGAGCGACAGGGAGGCACGAGGAGCGACAGGGAGGCACGAGGAGCGACACAGGGAGGCACGAGGAGCGACCAGGGAGGCACAAGGAGCGACACAGGGAGGCACAAGGAGCGACAGGGAGGCACGAGGAGCGACACAGGGAGGCACGAGGAGCGACACAGGGAGGCACAAGGAGCGACACAGGGAGGCTCAAGGAGCGACAGGGAGGCACGAGGAGCGACACAGGGAGGCACAAGGAGCGAGACAGGGAGGCACGAGGAGCGACACAGGGAGGCACGAGGAGCGACACAGGGAGGCACAAGGAGCGACACAGGGAGGCTCAAGGAGCGACAGGGAGGCACGAGGAGCGACACAGGGAGGCACGAGGAGCGACACAGGGAGGCACAAGGAGCGACACAGGGAGGCACAAGGAGCGACACGGGGAGGCACAAGGAGCGACACAGGGAGGCACAAGGAGCGACACAGGGAGGCACGAGGAGCGACACAGGGAGGCACAAGGAGCGACACAGGGAGGCTCAAGGAGCGACACAGGGAGGCACAAGGAGCGACACAGGGAGGCACAAGGAGCGACACAGGGAGGCACGAGGAGCGACAGGGAGGCACAAGGAGCGAGACAGGGAGGCACGAGGAGCGACACAGGGAGGCACGAGGAGCGACAGGGAGGCACAAGGAGCGACACAGGGAGGCACGAGGAGCGACACAGGGAGGCACGAAGGAGCGACACAGGGAGGCACGAGGAGCGACACAGGGAGGCACGAGGAGCGACACAGGGAGGCACAAGGAGCGACACAGGGAGGCACAAGGAGCGACACAGGGAGGCACGAGGAGCGACACAGGGAGGCACGAGGAGCGACACAGGGAGGCACGAGGAGCGACACAGGGAGGCACGAGGAGCGACACAGGGAGGCACAAGGAGCAACAGACCGAGGCAGGAGGTGTAGCAAAGGAAGGCAGGAGGGCGGCGCACAGGATGGCAGGAGAAGGAGCACAGGATGGCAGGATGAGCAATGGAGGAAGGCAGGAGGGCGGCGCACAGGATGGCAGGAGAAGGAGCACAGGATGGCAGGATGAGCAATGGAGGGAGGCAGGAGGGCGGCGCACAGGATGGCAGGAGGGCGGCGCACAGGATGGCAGGAGAAGGAGCACAGGATGGCAGGATGAGCAATGGAGGGAGGCAGGAGGGCGGCGCACAGGATGGCAGGAGGGCGGTGCACAGGATGGCAGGAGGGCGGTGCACAGGATGGCAGGAGGGCGGTGCACAGGATGGCAGGAGGGCGGCGCACAGGATGGCAGGAGAAGGAGCACAGGATGGCAGGATGAGCAATGGAGGGAGGCAGGAGGGCTGCGCACAGGATGGCAGGAGGGCGGTGCACAGGATGGCAGGAGGGCGGCGCACAGGATGGCAGGAGGGCGGCGCACAGGATGGCAGGAGGGCGGCGCACAGGATGGCAGGAGGGCGGCGCACAGGATGGCAGGAGGGCGGCGCACAGGATGGCAGGAGGGCGGAGCACAGGATGGCAGGAGGGCGGAGCACAGGATGGCAGGAGGGCGGAGCACAGGATGGCAGGAGGGCGGTGCACAGGATGGCAGGAGGGCGGCGCACAGGATGGCATCACACTGGAAAAAGGATATGCAGCATGGTGCGAAGGCGGAAGTCGGGCACATTATCCATGTTGGTAAAGAGAGATTCCAGCAAATGAGGGACCAGGTCAGGAATGGAGTAAAAGTCCTGCTGCAGGTTGGGGCCACATTCTCCCAAGATCTGGTAACTGAAAGAGACAAAGTGACAAAGGTGAGGAAGCTTCGTACCACACAGGAGAATGGGACTCCCCGATGCCACCGTATAGAGGGCGGGACCCCCCGATGCCACCGTATAGAGGGCGGGACTCCCCCGATGCCACCGTATAGAGGGCGGGACCCCCCGATGCCACCGTATAGAGGGCGGGACTCCCCCGATGCCACCGTATAGAGGGCGGGACTCCCCGATGCCACCGTATAGAGGGCGGGACTCCCCCGATGCCACCGTATAGAGGCGGGACTCCCCGATGCCACCGTATAGAGGGCGGGACTCCCCCGATGCCACCGTATAGAGGGCGGGACTCCCCCGATGCCACCGTATAGAGGGCGGGACTCCCCCGATGCCACCGTACAAAGAGCGGGCGGGACTCCCCCGATGCCACCGTATAGAGGGCGGGACTCCCCGATGCCACCGTATAGAGGGCGGGACTCCCCCGATGCCACCGTATAGAGGGCGGGACTCCCCCGATGCCACCGTATAGAGGGCGGGACTCCCCCGATGCCACCGTATAGAGGGCGGGACTCCCCCGATGCCACCGTATAGAGGGCGGGACTCCCCGATGCCACCGTATAGAGGGCGGGACTCCCCGATGCCACCGTATAGAGGGCGGGACTCCCCCGATGCCACCGTTATAGAGGGCGGGACTCCCCCGATGCCACCGTATAGAGGGCGGGACTCCCCCGATGCCACCGTATAGAGGGTGGGACTCCCCGATGCCACCGTACAAAGAGCGGGCGGGACTCCCCGATCCCACCGTATAAAGAGCGGGCGGGACTCCCCAATCCCACCGTATAAAGAGTGGGCGGGACTCCCCAATCCCACCGTATAAAGAGCGGGCGGGACTCCCAGATCTCCAGCAGTACAAAGCGGAGATTGAGCTCTCAGTATAAGGAGGGGAAAGTACTTGTAGACCCCCCCCCCCCCCCGCACAAGGAGAGGACTCACCAGTTTTCATACAAGGTGCAGAAGAATCCCTGCAATCTTTCCTGCAAACTTTTATGAACTGGAAGCTCTGTGGGATCCGACATCTGTGGCATCAGACCTAGAGGAGAGAGCGCGTCATCACAGGGCACATACCATCATCATTACATCATCCAATCAAACAGCCATAGACCAAGGGGCAGTTACCCAGAATGCATTTCCTATCTGCCTCCATGATGTCCAGCGCTTTGGATAAGTCGCCCATTTTGGTCAGGATGTCAGGACGGTAAAGACCATCGAGTGTCCTGAGAGGAAACAAAAACGTTTCGTTTACCGAGTCGATTCAGCGCCAAATCCAAAAAAACGAATTCAGCGCAAACTCCCAGAAACCCGAATTCAGCGCAAACTCCCAGAAACCCAAATTCAGCGCAAACTCCCGGAAACCCGAATTCAGCGCAAAATCCCAGAAACCCGAATTCAGCGCAAACTCCCGGAAACCCAAATTCAGCGCAAACTCCCAGAAACCCGAATTCAGCGCAAACTCCCGGAAACCCGAATTCCGCGCAAAATCCCCAAAATCCGAACTCGGCGCAAAATCTCCAAAACCTGAATTCTGCAGCTTCGTGAAAGCACCAGATAAAATACTTTCAGGGCGGCCACTTGACCAACAAAGGAAAAACTGAAGAGCTCTCACCTCACCAGAGCGAACACGCTATCCAGTTGCTTCAGCAGAGATTCGCTGCACGGGTGCCGGTACATGGCGCTGCCGGTGGCAGTGAAGCCATATAAAAAGCCTCCAGCTTTAGCTTCGTCCAGGTCACTTGGCCAATGGGCTCGGATTAAGATCCGCAGGGTGACGCATGAGCAGAACGAGAGCTGCAAAACGGCAAAGACAGTGGTAAGCAGCAAGCGGGCCCAGCACCCCCCAGACAGCCACCGGCAGCTCATACACGCGCACACACACCCTCAGCAGCACATACATGCACGCACACGCCCACCGGCAGCACGGACACATGCCCAAGAAGGGGAGGAGCCTGCAGGATTGGCGCTGCACCACACTCACCCGAGTTCGGTTCATCCGGAAAGAATCCTCCTCTGTATCTATAGTGGCCGGTGCCACCAACCCGACATAAGAAAGCAGCGCGTCGGGGCTGGAGATGGCTCTGTGGACACAACATGCGCAGAATGTAAGCAGCAGGGTTTGCTTTCCCAGAGTTTACCCCTTCACTGCCGAGTCATGTCGCCCCGTGTGCTGAGCTCCACGTGTGCGGTCACGGTTAACGCAGGATCCAGACTTTTTAATGAAGACTCGGAGCCTCCTGTTTGCATTACTTTCTCACTTTCATCAGGGGGGTACAACCAGCACACTTGTAAGAGGCCCGGCAGGTCGGGGGGCCCCTGCAAAACCCGGAGGTATTTAGACAAGCTGTCGCTAGGCGTCCGGGCCCCCTGGACCCCCGTGATGTGCTGCTATTTAACTGGCTGCTCAGTTGTCCTTTGTGGAAGGAGATTAGGATCTCCACTCCTCTCAGACGCTGACCCAGAAGCTGCTATCGATCACACTGGGCGCTCTCAGCAGGAGTCATAGCCTGTGACGTCACCGCTGAGCCTCCAGCACCCAGAGGAAGGAGCAGTAGCTGGAGGTCCTGGACTATTACGGGAATTTGCAGGGCAGAGATCATGAAATCGGGTTTGGAGGGCTCTACAAGCAGATCCCGAGTCCTGACCTCCATGCATTCCCCAGGCTTCAGCCACAAAGTTGTGGGTCATTGCACACAACCATAACCAGCTGCAGACACAAAACAAATGACATCTAAAGTAGGGCTGAAACAACTAATCAATGATTAAAAGAGTTGTCAACTATTTCCGTTATGTATTAATCGGTGATGATTAATGGTCCTGTGTTCAGCTCACACTGTTAAGAGTCAGACTGAGTTAAACGTAAAAACCTCAGCTTCGGAGCTGATTGGAGAAGACGCGCCTCTGCTTTACTAGCTATGATTTAGTTCTAGGGTTATGTCAGACACAACCAACCAGTTTATTTTATTCTGTTTACAACAGTAGCAGAACTAGAACACAAACAATAGGATACTGTCACTGGGTGAAGGAGCTGTATGCCTGTGTTTTATCCATACTTGAAGCTGGAGTCCTGTGCCACCACCCCACCCTCCCTGCTACACCCTCTTTGGTTGGGAGCTGCCATTTCCTCCCTTTTGCCTGGTCCCTTTCCCCAAACTCACTCCCACACTCCGATCCGGTCTCTGACCAAGCGCACGCAGCATCAACCCATCCCTCTGACCAAGCACTCGCAGCATCAACCCATCCCACTGACCAAGCACTTGCAGCATCAACCCATCCCTCTGACCAAGCGCTCGCAGCATCAACCCATCCCTCTGACCAAGCGCTTGCAGCATCGACCCATCCCTCTGACCAAGCTCAGCAGCATCGACCCATCCCTCTGACCAAGCGCTCGCAGCATCAACCCATCCCTCTGACCAAGCGCTCGCAGCATCGACCCATCCCTCTGACCAAGCGCTCGCAGCATCAACCCATCCCTCTGACAAGCACTCGCGAGCAACAACCCATCCTCTGACCAAGCACTCGCAGCATCAACCCATCCCTTCTGACCAAGCGCTCGCAGCATCAACCCATCCTACTGACGAATCACTCGCAGCATCAACCCATCCTCTGACCAAGCGCTCGCATCATCGACCCATCCCTCTGACAAGCGCTCGCAGCATCGACCCGTCCCTCTGACCAAGCGCTCGCAGCATCAACCCATCCCTCTGACCAAGCGCTCGCAGCATCGACCCATCCCTCTGACCAAGCGCTCGCAGCATCAACCCATCCCTCTGACCAAGCGCTCGCAGCATCAACCCATCCCTCTGACCAAGCGCTCGCATCATCGACCCATCCCTCTGACCAAGCGCTCGCAGCATCAACCCATCCCTCTGACCAAGCGCTCGCAGCATCAACCCATCCCTCTGACCAAGCGCTCGCAGCATCAACCCATCACATTACTGTGAGTTTTATTGCAGTGGAGCTCTGTGATACAGTAATGTGCAGTGTGTATGAGCGTATCACAGAGTTCCACAGCAATAAAAACTCACGCTCATAACACCGCACATTACTGTGAGTTTTATTGCTGTGGAGCTCTGTGATATGCTCATACACACTGCACATTACTGTATCACAGAGCTCCACTGCAATAAAACTCACAGCAATGTGCAGTATGTATGAACGTATCACAGAGCTGCACAGCAATAAGACTCACAGCAATGCGATGCCCAGGGGGCCGTCCCACAGCAAGGGCTGATGTCAGCCCGCTGTGGCTAAATTCCCAGCTCTGAGCAAGATCGGCACCAAGCAGGGACAGTACAGGAATCCCCCCAACTGAGCAACTCTGACACAAGCAAGTGTGTCACAACAATCGCTGAGAGTAACACAAGGGGAGCATGCCGTCTGGAAGGCTGTTTGTGCACAGCTTGCACACCCCAAAAGCCGCCCCTGCTCTCCGTCATCACAGCAAGAAATACGTTATATATATATATACACACACACATAAAATGCACGGTTTCTGACACGGTTGTTCGGTTACTGTCTTTGTTGCGTGGTTTCAGATTGCACTGCTTCTGTCTTGGTTGCGTGGTTTCAGGTTGTACGGTTTCAGGTTGTGCGATTTCTGTCTTGGTTGCGTGGTTTCAGGTTCTGCGGTTTCAGGTTGCGCGGTTTCAGGTTGCGCGGTTTCTGGTTCTGCGGTTTCTGGTTCTGCGGTTTCTGGTTCTGCGGATTCAGGTTCTGCGGATTCAGGTTCTGCGGATTCAGGTTCTGCGGATTCAGGTTCTGCGGATTCAGGTTCTGCGGATTCAGGTTGCGCGGTTTCAGGTTGCGCGGTTTCTGTCTGCGCGGTTTCTGTCTTGGTTGCGTGGTTTCAGGTTCTGCGGTTTCAGGTTCTGCGGTTTCAGGTTCTGCGGTTTCAGGTTCTGCGGTTTCAGGTTCTGCGGTTTCAGGTTCTGCGGATTCAGGTTCTGCGGATTCAGGTTCTGCGGATTCAGGTTGCGCGGTTTCAGGTTGCGTGGTTTCAGGTTCTGCGGTTTCAGGTTCTGCGGTTTCAGGTTGTGCGGTTTCAGGTTGTGCGGTTTCAGGTTGTGCGGTTTCAGGTTGTGCGGTTTCAGGTTGTGCGGTTTCAGGTTGTGCGGTTTCAGGTTGTGCGGTTTCAGGTTGCGCGATTTCTGTCTTGCTTGCGCGGTTTCAGGTTGCGCGATTTCTGTCTTGCTTGCGCGGTTTCAGGTTGCACGGTTTCGGCTTTTGCATCGCAGTGGTGACCGCAGAGGTCGCACTGGCAGTTTCTGCGCTCATAACACTGTGACCCTCAGACTGGCGCTTGTGGTTGCCGTTACCGCGGGCGCGATGCGGTTAGACTGCGTCCCTCCCAGTGGTGCGGCAGCTTCGGCATTAGATGACACTGTGCATAATAACGCACCGCGCCATCTCCCGGCGTGAGGAAAGGAGGAGGTGGCTTATCGCAGCACCGCCGGTCACTTTTCAATTGAAAAGCTGTTAATGTTGCTTTCAAGATGTTCCATCGTGTTCTATGATTACATTTCACATGGTGGAGTTTGGCCTTTCCAGTGACACCCCACCTGACCTTGTGTAGTCATGGAGATAAAGGGGTCCACTAATAAATCCTGTCCAGCTATGCTGGAGTTACAGGGGGGGGGGGGGGTGTCAATAGTGTGTCCACCCCCCACCCGTGATTCTCCTGAACCGGCCGGACTTTCCACTGGCAATTCTGGGGTGGGACAAGACAGTGATGGGGGGGGGGGGGCAGGAGTTCAGAGAGGGGAGTTTAACGGATAAAGCAGGTGATTCGACAACTGCAACAAAAAGTGTTAAACTCCGTTATCTGTAAAGTGAGCGCGCAGAGCAGCATCAGCGCCCGCTATTAGCGCGTCATGTGGCTTTCAGAGAGTCTAACCGGAACGCGCTCCCAGGGTCAGCAAAGTGCCGTACATACCACAGAACACACCGGACGGCCCGGGCCCCAGAGAGCCAATCAGACATTAGGAGCCTGTGTCTCCTGAGGGTCTGGAGAGCCCCCCCCCCCTTACCTCTGCACTTCCTCAGAAAGCCAGATCGACACCGAGGAGTCCATGAACTCGGCCAGGAAGGATTTCTGCTTCTGGAAGTCCTTTAACTGGTTACAGACCAGGACCAGAGCTTCGATGACTGCGCACTTCTCCAACTGACCCAGGGCCCACTCCTCCTCCAGCAACTGCTTTATCTGGGTGTACAGCAACTCATAGTGCGGCTACAAGGAGAGGGAAGAGACATGGCGGTCACTGCGGCTCACATACTCTCACACCATCATTTAGGGGTGTATCCCCAACGTTCAGAGCTTGCAGGGGCCGAATACG
Source organism: Leptobrachium leishanense (assembly GCA_009667805.1). Taxonomy (NCBI): domain Eukaryota; kingdom Metazoa; phylum Chordata; class Amphibia; order Anura; family Megophryidae; genus Leptobrachium; species Leptobrachium leishanense. The sequence continues at coordinate 389,479,208 of CM019066.1, read as the reverse complement.
GCTCACAAAGCGACGGAGACAAACTGAGGCCCCCAACACAGACTGGCCGGGCCCCCCAACACAGACTGGCCGGGCCCCCCCAACACAGACTGGCCGGGCCCCCCCAACACAGACTGGCCGGGCCCCCCCAACACAGACTGGCCGGGCCCCCCAACACAGACTGGCCGGGCCCCCCAAACAGACTGGCCGGGCCCCCCAACACAGACTGGCCGGCCCCCCAACAAGACTGGCCGGCCCCCCCAACACAGACTGGCCGGCCCCCCCACACACAGACTGGCCGGCCCCCCCAAACACGGACTGGCCGCCCCCCAAACACGGACTGGCCGGGCCCCCCAACACAGACTGGCCGCCCCCCAACACAGACTGGCCGCCCCCCCACACAGACTGGCCGGGCCCCCAACACAGACTGGCCGGGCCCCCCAACACAGACTGGCCGGGCCCCCCAACACAGACTGGCCGGGCCCCCCAACACAGACTGGCCGGGCCCCCCAACACAGACTGGCCGGCCCCCCCAACACGGACTGGCCGCCCCCCCAACACAGACTGGCCGGCCCCCCAACACGGACTGGCCGCCCCCCCAACACAGACTGGCCGGCCCCCCCAACACAGACTGGCCGGCACCCACCAAACACAGCTCGGGGTAATTCCCGCAGATCTTGATCAAAGAGCAGCAGGCGTGACGGCGGACGTTCTTCATTGCGCGGGTCTGAAGGTCCTGAGGAGACAGCACGGTTACTATACAGAGACGGCTGCCGGTGTCACACACACAGTGCCGGGGGGGGGGGGGGGGGAGGAGCCGGCTGCCCGTGTCACACACACAGTGCCGGGGGGGGGCGAGGAGACGGCTGCCGGTGTCACACACACAGTGCCGGGGGGGGGGCGAGGAGACGGCTGCCGGTGTCACACACAGTGCCGGGGGGGGGGGAGGAGACGGCTGCCGGTGTCACACACACAGTGCCGGGGGGGGGGCGAGGAGACGGCTGCCGGTGTCACACACACAGTGCCGGGGGGGGGGGGGAGACGGCTGCCCGTGTCACACACACAGTGCCGGGGGGGGGGCCGTGGAGACAGCGTGGTTACTATACAGAGACGGCTGAGGCGCTTCTTACCTTGGAAAATGAGGCCTGGAAGGTGACCGCAGCGAGTAACTGTAAAGAAAGACACAAGGTTACTTGCAGTCAGGCTGCGCAGCCGGTACGCGCCGTATTGCGGCATCACTTACTGTTCGGCGGCTGTGCAATACGTGACGGGGGGATCCACATAAAGGGATTTATTTTCAGGCTTCGGTTTTAGCTCGTGACTCGGAGGCGAGTATTTGCATCTTTTATTCCCACAGCAGCAAATAAATCCCCCCCCAATATGAAAGTCACTCCCCAAGCCCTGCCCCCCCAGCACAAGAGTCCCCACACAATGAGGCGTGCGCGGCTCTCTGCGCGGCTCTCCGAGCTGGCCACAGCTAAGGAAACCCTTGTTGTTTCACCATGCTCTGTTCTGCTCGTCCCGGGCTCAGCCGCAGAGGGCAGGCTCCCTGGCTATGTTCCTGCACCGGAAGGGTTAATCTCGCATCAGGCATGACCCGCTTATTTCTGGCGTTTGTTTTAAGTGTGTGCTAATCTTGGTACATTTCTTCCCCGTCCTCCCCCCTCACTAGCGCATCAAAAGCCCTCTCCTTCAGCCCGCCTCTTTTCCCATGCATTGTGTGAGATCGGCTGGGCGCCATCTTGACTTTCTCTGACCCGCAAGTGCTACACACGTTGGCGGCCCGAATGAGCCCATCTAACTCAAGGGAGGACACCGATATGCACGCCATCCACTTCGCAGTCCTAATGGATCGTACTACATGATCAGTGCCCACCAAACACCAGCGGCCCTCTACCAGGAGGCCTCTCTACAGGCCTCAATCTCCACGGCTGCCATCTTTAATCTGTCATAATCCTGGCAGAAATCCCTCCCGGCCAACATAGTGGCTGCCGCACCCTGCCCCCCACCACTATAAATCCAGCCCCACTAGATCTGGCCCCTCCAGGGAGCCGGCACTTATCCACAGTAAGTGACTGTCACAGGATCTTCAATATGGGAAGAGGACAGTACCAGTCACTTACTATCCTCCTCCCATATTGAAGATCCTGTGACAGTCACTTACTATCCTCCTCCCATATTGAAGATCCTGTGACAGTCACTTACTATCCTCTTCCCATATTGAAGATCCTGTGACAGTCACTTACTATCCTCCTCCCATATTGAAGATCCTGTGACAGTCACTTACTATCCTCTTTCCATATTGAAGATCCTGTGACAGTCACTTACTATCCTCCTCCCATATTGAAGATCCTGTGACAGTCACTTACTATCCTCTTTCCATATTGAAGATCCTGTGACAGTCACTTACTATCCTCTTTCCATATTGAAGATCCTGTGACAGTCACTTACTATCCTCCTCCATATCGAAGATCCTGTGACAGTCACTTACTATCCTCTCCCATATTGAAGATCCTGTGACAGTCACTTACTATCCTCTTCCCATATTGAAGATCCTGTGACAGTCACTTACTATCCTCTTTCCATATTGAAGATCCTGTGACAGTCACTTACTATCCTCTTTCCATATTGAAGATCCTGTGGCAGTCACTTACTATCCTCTTCCCATATTGAAGATCCTGTGACAGTCACTTACTATCCTCTTCCCATATTGAAGATCCTGTGACAGTCACTTACTATCCTCTTCCCATATTGAAGATCCTGTGACAGTCACTTACTATCCTCCTTCCCATATTGAAGATCCTGTGACAGTCACTTACTATCCTCTTTCCATATTGAAGATCCTGTGACAGTCACTTACTATCCTCTTTCCATATTGAAGATCCTGTGACAGTCACTTACTATCCTCCTCCCATATTGAAGATCCTGTGACAGTCACTTACTATCCTCTTTCCATATTGAAGATCCTGTGACAGTCACTTACTATCCTCTTTCCATATTGAAGATCCTGTGACAGTCACTTACTATCCTCTTCCCATATTGAAGATCCTGTGACAGTCACTTACTATCCTCTTTCCATATTGAAGATCCTGTGACAGTCACTTACTATCCTCTTTCCATATTGAAGATCCTGTGACAGTCACTTACTATCCTCCTTCCCATATTGAAGATCCTGTGACAGTCACTTACTATCCTCTTCCCATATTGAAGATCCTGTGACAGTCACTTACTATCCTCTCCCATATTGAAGATCCTGTGACAGTCACTTACTATCCTCTTTCCACATTGAAGATCCTGTGACAGTCACTTACTATCCTCTTTCCATATTGAAGATCCTGTGACAGTCACTTACTATCCTCTTCCCATATTGAAGATCCTGTGACAGTCACTTACTATCCTCTTTCCATATTGAAGATCCTGTGACAGTCACTTACTATCCTCTTCCCATATTGAAGATCCTGTGACAGTCACTTACTATCCTCTTTCCATATTGAAGATCCTGTGACAGTCACTTACTATCTCTTTCCATATTGAAGATCTGTGACAGTCACTTACTATCCTCTTTCCATATTGAAGATCCTGTGACAGTCACTTACTATCCTCCTCCCATATTGAAGATCCTGTGACAGTCACTTACTATCCTCTTTCCATATTGAAGATCCTGTGACAGTCACTTACTATCCTCCTCCCATATTGAAGATCCTGTGACAGTCACTTACTATCCTCTTCCCATATTGAAGATCCTGTGACAGTCACTTACTATCCTCCTCCCATATTGAAGATCCTGTGACAGTCACTTACTATCCTCTTTCCATATTGAAGATCCTGTGACAGTCACTTACTATCCTCTTTCCATATTGAAGATCCTGTGACAGTCACTTACTATCCTCTTCCCATATTGAAGATCCTGTGACAGTCACTTACTATCCTCTTCCATATTGAAGATCCTGTGACAGTCACTTACTATCCTCCTCCCATATTGAAGATCCTGTGACAGTCACTTACTATCTCTTTCCATATTGAAGATCCTGTGACAGTCACTTACTATCCTCTTTCCATATTGAAGATCCTGTGACAGTCACTTACTATCCTCTTCCCATATTGAAGATCCTGTGACAGTCACTTACTATCCTCCTCCCATATTGAAGATCCTGTGACAGTCACTTACTATCCTCTTCCCATATTGAAGATCCTGTGACAGTCACTTACTATCCTCCTCCCATATTGAAGATCCTGTGACAGTCACTTACTATCCTCTTTCCATATTGAAGATCCTGTGACAGTCACTTACTATCCTCTTTCCATATTGAAGATCCTGTGACAGTCACTTACTATCCTCTTCCCATATTGAAGATCCTGTGACAGTCACTTACTATCCTCTTCCCATATTGAAGATCCTGTGACAGTCACTTACTATCCTCCTCCCATATTGAAGATCCTGTGACAGTCACTTACTATCCTCTTTCCATATTGAAGATCCTGTGACAGTCACTTACTATCCTCTTTCCATATTGAAGATCCTGTGACAGTCACTTACTATCCTCTTTCCATATTGAAGATCCTGTGACAGTCACTATCCTCTTTCCATATTGAAGATCCTGTGACAGTCACTATCCTCTTTCCATATTGAAGATCCTGTGACAGTCACTTACTATCCTCTTTCCATATTGAAGATCCTGTGACAGTCACTTACTATCCTCTTCCCATATTGAAGATCCTGTGACAGTCACTTACTATCCTCTTCCCATATTGAAGATCCTGTGACAGTCACTTACTATCCTCTTCCATATTGAGATCCTGTGACAGTCACTTACTATCCTCTTCCCATATTGAAGATCCTGTGACAGTCACTTACTATCCTCCTCCATATTGAAGATCCTGTGACAGTCACTTACTATCCTCTTTCCATATTGAAGATCCTGTGACAGCACTTACTATCCTCTTCCCATATTGAAGATCTGTGACAGTCACTTACTATCTCTTTCCATATTGAAGATCTGTGACAGTCACTATCCTCTTTCCATATTGAAGGATCCTGTGACAGTCACTATCCTCTTTCCATATTGAAGATCCTGTGACAGTCACTATCCTCTTTCCATATTGAAGATCCTGTGACAGTCACTATCCTCTTCCCATATTGAAGATCCTGTGACAGTCACTATCCTCTTCCCATATTGAAGATCCTGTGACAGTCACTTACTATCCTCTTCCCATATTGAAGATCCTGTGACAGTCACTATCCTCTTCCCATATTGAAGATCCTGTGACAGTCACTATCCTCTTCCCATATTGAAGATCCTGTGACAGTACTGTCACACCAGTAGCACCAACTGAGGAAGCTTTTTATGCGAAACGCGTTTTGTTATATTGTATATTTTACTAGTAATAAAATCTGCCTTCTTTTACGCCTATCCCGGGTCCTGGATGTTTATATACGCCGAGGAGGTGGCTGAGGCTGATAGGTGATCCGGTGCACCTTCTGAAGTCACCGGCTGCGTACAAATCCGGTGTCTGATCGATAAGACACCAGTAAATATGAGTACGACATATTCTTCTTCTCCTTTGTTTACACTCCATTTCATACAATATTGCTCTACGTGAGTCATTTTATATTTTGAGGGACACGGGGGATGGTAACCCTGTAAGGAAACCACACTTCTGAGCCACGGGGTGCAGCAGAAGGAACCACTAACAGGACAAGAAGCGCCAGCTCCAGCACATCTTACTGACTTACAAGGTGGGAGAGGGATATACCACCAAGCGGCCAGGAGAGGCAGCTGACTCCACTAATACCAGATACTGTATGACTTTTATTTCTATTCTTCCCTTCACTGATTATTAAGACAACCCGGAGATCACAGGATAAGACTGTAACCGTCACATTACTTTGTTTTATCCTATTTGCACCATTTTACTTGTATTTTATTTGATTGTATTGAGGTTGTTTATTTGCCATCACCACCGGGTGGCGCCAGTGGTACAGATTATCACCACTGACCTCAGAGAGCCGGCACTGAAACAGGACACACTCACCTTGGAGAACACCACTGGCATGTAGGAACTCATGTATCGGATGAACGGGAAGCAGGATGACAGGTTGGTAAGGACACTGGACAAGACGACCGGATCCTTCGTCTCATAGGTCAGGATGGCCTGTAGAAGCTTGGTCCCCTCTGCGATATGCCTCTCCTACAGGAAAAGACGACACGATGGGGGGGGTCCATGACATCCAGCCCACATTTTCCAGTTTTGGCACCTCGCCTGCTGCGGACAGCCACGTCATGACAGACAACAGTAGCTATAATGGTAGAGAGTGAGCAGCACTCGCCTTACCTCCTGGCAAAGAGCACTAAACGACGCCCGGATCACGCACTCACAGAAAAACGTCATAGCATCCCACTGCGTGTGTTCCGGAGACAAGGGGCCCCCGGGGCCGTTCCCAGGGTGCGGATCTGAGAGAGGAACCAGAATAACAGAGTTGCTGTAAGGCGAGTCACGACACTCGCACAGTGATCACTCAGCACTTCCTCCACTCGCAGTGATCACTCAGCACTTCCTCCACTCGCATAGTGATCACTCAGCACTTTCTCTCGCACAGTGATCACTCAGCACTTCCTCCACTCGCACACAGTGATCACTCAGCACTTCCTCCACTCGCACAGTGATCACTCAGCACTTCCTCCACTCGCACAGTGATCACTCAGCACTTCCTCCACTCGCACAGTGATCACTCAGCACTTCCTCCACTCGCACAGTGATCACTCAGCACTTCCTCCACTCGCAGTGATCACTCAGCACTTCCTCCACTCGCACAGTGATCACTCACCACTTCCTCCACTCGCACAGTGATCACTCAGCACTTCCTCCACTCGCACAGTGATCACTCAGCACTTCCTCCACTCGCACAGTGATCACTCAGCACTTCCTCCACTCGCACAGTGATCACTCAGCACTTCCTCCACTCGCACAGTGATCACTCAGCACTTCCTGTACTCGCACAATGATCACTCATCATCCAGCAGTGGGCACGAGCTTCTGGATCAGACTGTGCAGGATGTGATCCACTTACTGCTCTGGGACTCCGGTTTCTTTGTGGCGGTCAGAAGGAAGTTCAGCCAGTTTCTGGCCATGTGGAATCCAGTGAGTGGATCCAGGAGACACGCAGCCTTCAGGATATTCCCCATCCAAGCTCTGAAAGCTGTAAAGAGATCCAGTCAGTCTGGAGAAAAGCCACCAACCCACAGGCAGACGGGAAAGCACGAAACCCCCCAGGACAACCACTGGTAACTCACAGCTATAGGCGCCGCTGAAATCCTCATCCGAGTCATAATCCAGGCGGGAATACTCACAGCTCGGGTTGTCATTCTTGGAGGGGAATCCCACCTGAAATAGCAAAACCACCACAACATGTTCTACTGGGTAAACCCTTACCGCAGCATTACGGGGGCCCTCACCGCAGCATTACGGGGGGCCCTCACCGCAGCATTACGGGGGGCCCTCACCGCAGCATTACGGGGGGCCCTCACCGCAGCATTACGGGGGGCCCTCACCGCAGCATTACGGGGGGCCCTCACCGCAGCATTACGGGGGGCCCTCACCGCAGCATTACGGGGGGCCCTCACCGCAGCATTACGGGGGCCCCTCAGCGCAGCATTACGGGGGCCCCTCACCGCAGCATTACGGGGACCCTCCATACAGGCTTCTGCTGCGGCCCTGGTATATAAATAACCCCAATAATCCACCGGAGAAAGACGCATCTCACCTTCACAATGTTGTTCATGGCGATTTGCATAAACCTGGGCACTGTGGCCAGCATCTGGGGGTCTTTGGACAGGAGCTCATGTCTAAAGAGAGACCCCCACGTCAAGAGAGTAGAATTTCTGAGAAACTGGAGAGAACAAAAATGGTCAGAAGTGCCACATGTCCACTAACCCCACCAGGGGGCAACAGGAGGATCACTCACCAGACTGGGGTGTCGCGTGAAGGCAAGTAAGGCATCCAGGTACTTCCCAAAGTTCTCTGGGGCCGTGGCCTGGGGATCCGTGACCTGTACGGAAAGCAACAGTCAGACCCGACTCCTCGCTGACTCGAGAGAAACCGGCAGAGAAATCCGTGCAGCTCGAGGTGATCCAAAGTCTGCTGCCCCCCCATCAAACCCCCATAAACAAACAAACAGCAACACAATACCAAGATTACCGACCTACCGGGCCATGAACACAATACCAAGATTACCGACCTACCGGGGCCACGAACACCAACCAACGCTCAAAGCGAGCACACAGTGAACGCCAAATGCACTTATTACTGTCATTAATGTTTATTCAAATAAGAAATTAATCCAAGATATAAACAATAATAAACTATCTCGCCAATATAATTTCTCAGAAACATCTCCTGAGTTTGTTTTCACTTGTACGTTTATTCAAAAATACATATTTATCACGTATGCAAAAATGACTTATTCTCACAACCAGAAATCAAAGATTTATAAAAACAACAACCTTCAGCACACAGGATTTCTAACTTATAAAACTGGACCATGTTAGTAATATCAGCACATATGATTCGTACGATTTACTTAGATCAAGTTAGTAACTAAACATAAATGATTAGTACAATTTAATAAACGTTTCTGCTTAAAGAAAACAGTTAACATAAAATTCGGAAGTAGAATACAAAAGTAATCAAAATAGGACGCACTCCAGGATTTAGGTAAGTTTACCCAAGTCCTGGAGTGCGTCCTATTTTGATGAGATATATATATATATATTCTACCTGGATCAACAAAAAGATGAAGCTATCACTTATTCTATTTAGAATAAGAAAAACTTAGTGAATCCTCCCCTAATAACAAGAATTAAGCTTCTAATCTTATGCTTTTTAAACTGTGTATATTATAAAATCCCTGCTTAATAATTCAATCACATTAACTCTTCCATTTACAATATATATGTATACATTGCAACAAATAATTAGGATAAATGAATATCCTTTTATCAGACTCTTATTATTAGGGATGCACCGATACCGATACTAGTATCGGTATCGGGGCTGATATTGCCGTTTGCACGAGTACTTGTTACTCGTGCAAACGGCCCGATACATCCCGCCGATACCGGAAGCCGGCGCTGGGCCGGCTTGCCGGTATCCGCGGGGCTGGGGAAGCTGGCCGCGTGCATGAAAAGCACGCGGCCAGCGTTCCCCTTCGGCGCGCCAAATACTCACCCTTCCTGAAGTTCCGGTCTCTGGGCAGTGATGCGGTCACGTGGCCGCCGGGCGCTCCTGTGACGCGGCCTCTCGGCTGGAGGCAGCGTCACAGATGCGCCCGGCGGCCACGTGACCGCATCACTGCCCAGAGACCGGAACTTCAGGAAGGGTGAGTATTTGGCGCGCCGGAGGGAACGCTGGCCGCGTGCTTTACATGCACACGGCCAGCTTCCCCAGCGTTCGAGCGGGGGGCCAATCCATGAAAGCTGCGGGGCAAATCCATGAGAGCTGCGGGGCAAATCCATGAGAGCTGCGGGGCAAATCCATGAGAGCTGCGGGGCAAATCCATGAGAGCTGCGGGGCAAATCCATGAGAGCTGCGGGGCAAATCCATGAGAGCTGCGGGGCCAATCCATGAGAGCTGCGGGGCCAATCCATGAGAGCTGCGGGGCCAATCCATGAGACCTGGGGGCAAATCCATGAGACCTGGGGGCAAATCCATGAGACCTGGGGGCAAATCCATGAGAGCTGGGGGTAAATCCATGAGAGCTGGGGGTAAATCCATGAGAGCTGGGGGCCAATCCATGAGACCTGGGGGTAAATCCATGAGAGCTGGGGGCCAATCCATGAGAGCTGCGGGGCCAATCCATGAGACCTGGGGGCAAATCCATGAGACCTGGGGGCAAATCCATGAGACCTGGGGGCAAATCCATGAGACCTGGGGGCAAATCCATGAGAGCTGGGGGCAATCCATGAGAGCTGGGGGCCAATCCATGAGACCTGGGGGCAAATCCATGAGACCTGGGGGCAAATCCATGAGACCTGGGGGCAAATCCATGAGACCTGGGGGTAAATCCATGAGAGCTGGGGGCCAATCCATGAGACCTGGGGCAAATCCATGAGAGCTGGGGGCAAATCCATGAGACCTGGGGGTAAATCCATGAGACCTGGGGGTAAATCCATGAGAGATGGGGGCAAATCCATGAGACCTGGGGGCAAATCCATGTGACCTGGGGGCAAATCCATGTGACCTGGGGGCAAACCCATGTGACCTGGGGGCAAACCCATGTGACCTGGGGGCAAACCCATGTGACCTGGGGGCAAACCCATGTGACCTGGGGGCAAACCCATGTGAGCTGGGGGCAAACCCATGTGAGCTGGGGGCAAACCCATGTGAGCTGCGGTCAATCTCATATAAATTTTTATGAGGTCTGTTCCTATTGGAAAGCGTCACATGACATTAAATAAAAGTATCGGTACTCGGTATCGGTGAGTACTTTTAAAAAGTATCGGTACTCGTACTCGGTCTTAAAAAAGTGGTATCGGTGCATCCCTACTTATTATATTTTTATACTGCAGGTTAGATATATATCAAAGATCTAACTGTATCTGAGATAAATCTCAGTCTATATCCATTGCAATATACAACACACACATATATATATATATATATCAGTGGCAAGAAAAAGTATGTGAACCCTTTGGGATTACGTGGAGTTTTGCATGAATTATTGGTCATAAAATGTGCTCTGATCTTCATCTAAGTCACAACAATTTGAAAAACACAGTCTGCTTAAAATAATACAACACAAACATTACATGTTTTCATGTTTTTATTGAACAGAACATGTAAACATTCACAGTGCAGGGTGGAAAAAGTATGTGAACCTTTGGACTTAATAACTGGTTGACCCTCCTTTGGCAGCAATAACCTCAACCAAACGTTTCCTGTAGTTGCAGATCAGACCTGCACAACGATCTGGAGTAATTTTGGACCACTCTTCAGAAAACTGTTTCAGTGTAGCAATATTCTTGGGATGTCTGGTGTGAAATCGCTCTCTAAGGCTGGCGGCACACGAGCGTTAACAGAGAGAGGAAGGAACGTCCGTGAAAGTGGGCGTTCCTTCCACTCTCTGCGCTCAGCGTACAAAGCGCGATCCTCCTATGGAGAATCGCGCTTTGTATCCTGTCAGCGTCCGTTTAGCTTTTTGACGGGGAGGGCTTTTTCACGTCCGGTGGATGGCTTTCCCCGTCAAACACGCACGGACGCAGGGAATTGCGGGCGCACATGAGCCGTAAATACGCTCGTGTGCCGGGGGCCTTAAGGTCATGCCACAGCATTTCAATCGGGTTGAGGTCAGGACTCTGGGCCACTCCAGAAGGCGTATTTTGTTTTGTTGAAGCCATTCTTTTGTTGAATTACTTGTATGCTTTGGGTCATTGTCCTGTTGCATCACTCATCCTCTGCGGAGCTTCAGTTGGCGGACAGATGGTCTTACATTTTCCTGCAAAATGTCTTGATAAACTCTGGAATTCATTTTTCCTTCAATGACAACAATCCGTCCAGGCCCTGAGGCAGCAAAGCAGCCCCAAACCATGATTCTCCCTCTGCCATGTTTTACAGTGGGGATGAGGTTTTGATGTTTGTGTGCTGTGCCTTTTTTTCTCCACACAGTGTTGTGTTTTTTCCAAAACAACTCAATTTTGGTTTCATCTGTCCACAGAATATTTTGCCAGTAGTGCTGTGGAACATCCAGGTGCTCTTTTGCAAACTTCAAACGTGCTGCAATATTCTTTTTGGACAGCAATGGCTTCCTCCGTGGTGTCCTCCCATGTACTCCATTCTTGTTTAATGTTTTCCTTATTGTAAATGTGTCAACAAAAATGTTAGCATGTGCCAGAGATTTCTGTAAGTCTTTAGCTGACACTCTAGGATTCTTCTTTACCTCATTAAGCATTCTGCGCTGTGCTCTTGCAATCATCTTTACAGGACGACCACGCCTAGGGAGAGTAGCAACAGTGCTAAACGTTCTCCATTTGTAGACATTGTCTTACCGTGGACACATGAACATCAAGGCTTTTGGAGATACTTTTGTAACCCTTTCCAGCTTCATGCAAGTCAACAATTCTTGATCGTAGGTCTTCTGAGAGCTCTTTTCTGCGAGGCATGGTTCACATCAGGCAGTGCTTCTTGAAACCAGTAAACCCAAAACTGGTGTGTGTTTTTAAAGGGCAGGACAGCTTTCAGCAACACATCCAATAATATCACACTGATTGGACTCAAGGTTGGCTCACTCCTGGCTCCAATTAGCTCTTGGAGAAGTCATTAGGCTAGGGGTTCACATACTTTTTCCACCCTGCACTGTGAATGTTTATATGTTCTGTTCAATAAAAACATATAAGGTTTGTGTTGTATTATTTTAAGCAGACTGTGTTTTTCTAATTGCTGTGACTTAGATGAAGATCAGAGCACATTTTATGACCAATTCATGCAAAACTCCATGTAATGCCAAAGGGTTCACGTACTTTTTCTTTCAGCTGTAATATATATATACACACTTAAATTGCTCTCATATTTCACCTGTTCAAAATCTGGATTCAATCCTTTCTGCGAAATTCTTCATAGTTAAAGTAGCAATGATTGAAGTGATATCAGTGGATGTAATGAGTTAAATGGAGAGTGAGAACTTGTGAGAAAATTTTCTTCTGATGTTCGTGAGAAAGTTATAAAAACAAATTCTAAAAGTGGTTATGAATATATGTCCATCTTAGTTTGTCTGAGTCTCTCCTTGAGCACGACTCGTCTCTACATATTCTTTGTTTATGAGATGAGTAAGAGAGAGGAAGAATGAGTGACTGCGTGAGAGATTAAGAATGAAAATGAATACCCCAATGCTCTCTGTGGTTAGACAGATATAGGGTGTTTGACATCACTGATCACGTGACTTCTAATTAACATATACGTATATGTTCCTACAGATTCAATAATACCTGCCAACTCATAATATAACACATCCTCAAGTGGCATTCTTAAGTGGACGCGCAGAGTTGATTCCTGGAGTTGCGGGACTGGAGGAAGGAACTGCAAGGCCCAATTTTACTCTGGGTAAACGCACGTCTATATCATGCTTTCTCTCACGCTTCTGCTCTTTACTTCTACCTTTCTCCTTAAATGGAACTCCTGCCACTCTACCACCGACCCCTACACTATCTGCATCTCTCCCTCCCTCCTCTCGTCCCACATGATGGCCTCGCATGAGCTCCTTTGTTTCCTCAGAACATGGTCTCCCTCTAACTCTCGTGCTGCCAATCACTCCCACTCCCACAAATCCCATTCCCACCTTCTCTTTCTCACCTTCCTGCTGTTACTCTATTCAGGTGACATATCCCCTAACCCTGGCCCCACAACACATCCAATACTTCCATCTCATCCTATCTCCATCGCACATAAATCACCTCCCTGCAAGCCCAGCAACCTCATTCCCATAATCCCTCAGCGCCTGTCCTCTTTCTCCTGCGCCCTCTGGAACGCTCGCTCTGTGTGCAACAAACTCACAGCAATCCATGACCTCTTCCTTTCAAACTCCTTCAACCTCCTAGCTTTAACTGAAACCTGGCTAACTCCCTCTGACACGGCCTCCGTTGCTGCTCTCTCACATGGCGGTCTACACTTGAGCCATACCCCCAGACCGGGTGAGAGAAATGGTGGCGGGGTTGGAATCCTGCTCTCTCCCAACTGCACCTACCAGCATCTCCCTCCACCTCCATCCCTCTCCTTCTCCTCCTTCGAGACACACTGCATCCGCCTGTTCTCTCCTCTGGCTCTCAGGGTGGCAGTCATCTACCGCCCACCGGGACCAACCTCCCAGTTCTTTGACCACTTTGCTACCTGGCTTTCTCACTTCCTGTCTTTTAATCTTCCATGCCTAATTCTCGGCGACTTCAACATTCCCATTGACGATCCTTCCGCCCCTGCTGCCTCCAAATTTCTTTCACTCACATCCTCCCTTGGACTCACACAATCCTCCCTCCTCCCTACCCACCGCGATGGTCACGCTATTGACCTTGTCTTCTCCAACCTCTGCTCCATTTCTGAGTTCAACTGTCGCCCTTTCCCCATCTCTGACCACCACCTTCTCTCTTTCAACCTATCTGGACTTCCTAAACACCCTGCTCCCCCACCCCGCACACACACTCGCAGAAATCTACATGCTGTGGACCCCCATCAATTCTCCAACCTACTTCACCACCTCCCTCATACCTCATCCTTCACCTGCCCTGATGCTGCCACTAATCACTACAACACTACTCTTATCTCTGCTCTAGACACTCTTGCTCCTCTTCGACTCTGTAAGGCCCCACGCCGCCAGCTTCAGCCCTGGCACACCCTCCAGACACGCTACCTGCAAAGATGCTCCCGCACTGCAGAGCGTGCCTGGAGGAAATCCCGCTCTGAAGCTGATTTTGTTCACTTCAAGTTTATTCTCCGGTCATACACCTCTGCCCTCCACTTGGCCAAACAATCCTTCTTCTCATCTCTTATATCTACGCTGTCCTCCAACCCTAAACGGCTCTGGTCCACCTTCAACACCCTCCTCTACCCACCTGCACCTCCCCCCACAGCTGCCTTCAGCGCTCAAGACCTGGCAGACTACTTCCTCAGTAAAACTCTAAATATCAGACGCAACATCCCAACACAAGATAGTTATCTGCCACCTCCACTCCCACAGGTCCCCTCTGCCACCCTCTGCCGCTTCCTCCCAGCCACTGAGGAGGAAGTCAATTCCTTATTGTCCTCCTCACATCTCACCACATGCCCGCTCGACCCCATTCCCTCACATCTAATTCCTCCCCTCTCCTCCTCCCTCACCCCTGCTCTCACACACATCTTCAACCTATCTCTCTCCACTGGCTCCTTTCCATCCGCCTTCAAACACGCGCTAGTTACCCCTTTACTAAAGAAACCATCCCTAGATCCCAACTCTCCATCCAACTACCGCCCTGTATCCCTGCTTCCCTTCACATCAAAGCTCTTAGAAAAACTAGTCTTCAACCGCCTCTCCCTCTTCCTGTCCTCCAATTCCCTACTTGACCCCCTGCAATCTGGCTTCCGTCCCCTACACTCAACTGAAACTGCCCTCAAAGTCACCAACGACCTCCTAACTGCTAAAAAACACGGCCACTATTCTATTCTCATCCTGCTTGACCTCTCGGCTGCTTTTGACACTGTTGACCACCCCCTCCTTCTACAGACGCTCAACTCTCTGGGTCTCGGTGACACTGCACTCGCTTGGGTCGAATCCTATTTATCCAACAGGTCCTTCTGTGTGTCCTTTGCTGGTAACTCCTCCTCCTCATTGCCTCTATCTGTTGGTGTACCTCAAGGCTCTGTCCTTGGTCCTCTGCTCTTTTCCATCTACACCTCCTCCCTGGGCAAAATCATCAACAGCTTTGGCTTCAATTACCACCTCTACGCTGATGACACTCAGATCTACCTCTCTACCCCTGATCTCTCTCCCCCTGTCCTTTCAAAAGTCAGTGACTGTTTATCTGGCATCTCCTCCTGGATGGCCTCCCACCACCTAAAGATCAACATGTCGAAGACTGAACTCCTACTTATTCCTCCCTCCAATGCCTCCCCACCTCCTGACTTCTCTATCACGGTGGAGGGTATCACCATTTCCCCATCAAACCAAGTTCGCTGTCTTGGAGTTACACTTGACTCTGCTCTTTCCTTCATCCCCCACATCAAGTGTCTTTCCTCCTCCTGCCGATACCAACTGCGTAATATTTCCAGAATTCGGCCATTTCTTACCGCTGTCGCCACAAAACAACTCATACACGCCCTGGTAATCTCCCGACTCGACTATTGCAATAATCTCTTATCTGGCCTCCCTCTGTCCCGCCTCTCCCCCCTACAATCCATCCTGAACGCCTCCGCCAGACTAATTCACCTCACCCGCCGCTCTGTCTCTGCCGCTCCCCTCTGCGAGTCCCTTCACTGGCTCCCCATCCACTGCAGAATTAAGTTCAAAATCCTTATCCTTACCTACAAAACCCTCACTAACTCAGCTCCCCACTACCTGTCCTCACTAATCACCAAATACACCCCAGCCCGCTCCCTAAGGTCAAACAGTGACCTGCGCCTAGCTTCTCCCCGCATCACCTCTTCCCATGATAGACTGCAGGATTTCTCACGCGCAGCCCCCACTCTCTGGAACGCTCTCCCTCGTACTGTCAGACTTTCCCCTAACTTCTCTTCCTTCAAACGCTCCCTTAAAACGTTCCTATTTAGGGAAGCCTACCACCCAACTCACTGACGCAACCATCAATCACTCTCACCTTACAGTCCTCTCCTCCTGTTTCCAACCCCAACCCTCCCAGATTGTGAGTTCCTACGGGAATAGGGCCCTCATCTCCTCCTGTACTGTTTGTCAAATGTTGTTCAATGTATTGTAACCCTGTCTATACTGTGCTTATTGTACAGCGCTGCGGAATATGCTGGCGCTTTATAAATAAAGAATAATAATAATAATAATAACACTAGAGGGCAATGTTGATTTAAAAATGGAATTAAACTATTTTCCACTATTTATTCCTTATTTATTTGACATAGGTCATAAGCCACATCTTCCCTTATCTAGACCATGTACTCAAACGAAGAACATCTCACTTTCTCCTCAGACTTACGTCTCTACCTGTCAATTTTAAATTTATTATAATAGCCTCTACTCTACTCTACTCCCTTGTTTCAAAATTTGTCCAAACAATTGAATCTTATCAGTTAAAATATAAATGTTTCAACTTTTAAGCTAAAAATATTTCTAAATCTTCAACATATATACCATCATAGTTACACACTATAAGATATTGAAACATCTATTCTTTTGCTACTAATATATATATTGGATATATAAAATATGTGAATTTATATATTTGTGCATAGATAGGAGTTTTAGAAACCTTAAAAAAATATATATTTTACACAAAGACTTCTTGATGAAGCAGACAACCATAAATTTGCCTTTGACAGGTCTAGCACTTACAACTACAAAATATATCAAAATGGAAACAAACTATGGCGTCTTCATGTCTACCAATTAAACTTTGTATGAAGTCATCTTTTTCCCAAAGTAGGTGAAAAGTAATTTAAAAAAAATGTGTTAGAAGAAATAATATGGATTAAAACAAATACACACAAATGGCTATAGACATCCATTTTGTTTCCCTATGAAAATACCCGACATTACAGACAGGAGCACCCCACGAAGGAGCCCCTACAATTACAGCCGCATACCCCAATACATGAAGGAGCTCCTACAATGACACTTGCACACCCCAAATACACGGAGGATCCCCTATAATGACATCTGCACATCCCAAATACAGAGGAGCCCCTACAATTACACCCGCACACCCTCAATAAATGAAGGCGACCCTATATTGATATCCACACACCCAAACACATGAAGAAGCCCCTACAATGACACACGCACACCCTCGTGCATAAAGGAGCCCCTACAATGACACCCGCACACCATAAATACATGAAGAAGCCCCTACAATGACACACGCACACCCTCGTGCATAAAGGAGCCCCTACAATGACACCCGCACACCATAAATACATGAAGAAGCCCCTACAATGACACACGCACACCCTCGTGCATAAAGGAGCCCCTACAATGACACCCGCACACCATAAATACATGAAGAAGCCCCTACAATGACACCCGCACACCCTCGTGCATAAAGGAGCCCCTACAATGACACCCGCACACCATAAATACATGAGGGAGACCCTACAATGACACCCGCACACCATAAATACATGAGGGAGACCCTACAATGACACCCGCACACCATAAATACATGAAGAAGCCCCTACAATTATTGGTGCACCGAAATTAAAATTTAGGACCGAAGATGAGCTCGGCAGAAAATGACTTTTTATTCTAAAATTTTTCTAAATAGTGGTTTTGTAGAATTGTATTAATATTAGACTCAATTTGAAATGAAGATCAAGTCAATAATAACCGCACATTTATTCAAAGTAATATGACACAACTGGACAGAAAATATCTTGGAAGATGTCCAAATCGGCAAATTCCTCTGAACTGAAGAAAAAAAACACAAGGTCTCCTATTCTTCTAATAGCAGCTTAAATCAATAAAAATGTGTCTACATAATAAAAAAAGTCCTTTAAAAAACAATTAAAAGATCTGTTAAAAAGTCTTTTAGAAATAAAAAACAAAAATGTCTGAGGGCGGAATCGATCCCAGGCTTGGCCAGGTCCGGAGGACGCAATTGAGCACCGGCTTGGCCAGAGTTTTACTTGTGTGTTTTCTGCCTTCGCCCGAAAACACAATTTTTAGACAATAATTTACATCGCTGAAATTTGAGGAAACCGTTTTATACTAGGGATGCACCCAAAGAGCTGCCTCATAACACTGCTCTGCTTCAGCTGCCATTTTACATCTCTCCAGAAAGGTGTTTCTCAACGCCGGTCCTCAGGACCCACTAACAGGCCAGGTCTGTGGGAAATCTGAAGCAAAGGTGATAGAATTTACTGCTCAGTGATTACAGGATTCAGTCTGCATTTCCCTAAGGTGATCCTTAAAATCTGGCCTGATAGAGGACTCGAGTTGAGAAACCCTGTTCCAGAACATTCCCACCAACCGACAACAGGAAGTGACTATTCTACTCACCTCAGAGCAGAACAGGAAGTAGAGAGGCAGAAGAAAAGCAATGCATCATTCACAGCCAACAACAGTCCATCCTCACAATACACACACACACCTAAAAAGATCCCCGCACACCCTGAATATATGGAGGAACCCCTAAAAACACACCCACACACCCTGAATATATGGAGGAGCCCCTAAAAACACACCCACACACCCTGAATATATGGAGGAGCCCCTAAAAACACACCCTGAATATATGGAGGAGCCCCTAAAAACACACCCGCACACCCTGAATATATGGAGGAACCCTAAAAACACACCCGCACACCCTGAATATACGGAGGAACCCCTAAAAATACACCCGCACACCCTGAATATATGGAGGAGCCCCTAAAAAACACCCACACACCCTGAATATATGGAGGAACCCCTAAAAACACACCCACACACCCTGAATATATGGAGGAGCCCCTAAAAACACACCCTGAATATATGGAGGAGCCCCTAAAAACACACCCGCACACCCTGAATATATGGAGGAACCCCTAAAAACACACCCGCACACCCTGAATATACGGAGGAACCCCTAAAAATACACCCGCACACCCTGAATATATGGAGGAGCCCCTAAAAACACACCCGCACACCCTGAATATATGGAGGAGCCCCTAAAAACACACCCGCACACCCTGAATATATGGAGGAGCCCCTAAAAGCACACCCTGAATATATGGAGGAGCCCCTAAAAACACACCCACACACCCTGAATATACGGAGGAACCCCTAAAAACACACCCGCATGCCCTGAATATATGGAGGAGCCCCTAAAAGCACACCCTGAATATATGGAGGAGCCCCTAAAAGCACACCCTGAATATATGGAGGAACCCCTAAAAACACACCCACACACCCTGAATATATGGAGGAACCCCTAAAAAGACACCCGCACACCCTGAATATATGGAGGAACCCCTAAAAACACACCCACACACCCTAAATATATGGAGGAGCCCCTAAAAACACACCCTGAATATATGGAGGAACCCCTAAAAACACCCGCACACCCTGAATATATGGAGGAACCCCTAAAAAGACACCCACACACCCTGAATATATGAAGGAACCCCTAAAAACACACCCGCACCCTGAATATATGGAGGAACCCCTAAAAAACACCACACACCCAGAATATGTGAAGGAACCCCTAAAAACACACCCGCACACCCTGAATATATGGAGGAACCCTAAAAATACACCCACACACCCTGAATATATGGAGGAACCCCTAAAAACACACCCTGAATATATGGAGGAACCCCCAAAAAGACACCCGCACACCCGGAATATATGAAGGAACCCCTAAAAACACACCCGCACACCCTGAATATATGGAGGAACCCCTAAAAATACACCCACACACCCTGAATATATGGAGGAACCCCCAAAAAGACACCCGCACACCCTGAATATATGGAGGAACCCCTAAAAACACACCCTGAATATATAGAGGAACCCCCAAAAAGACACCCGCACACCCGAATATATGGAAGAACCCCTAAAAACACACCCGCACACCCTGAATATACGGAGGAGCCCCTAAAAACACACCCTGAATATATGGAGGAACCCCTAAAAACACACCCGCACACCCTGAATATATGGAGGAATCCCTAAAAACACACCCTGAATATATGGAGGAACCCCTAAAAACACACCCACACCCTGAATATATGGAGGAGCCCCTAAAAACACACCCGCACACCCTGAATATATGGAGGAACCCCTAAAAAGACACCCGCACACCCTGAATATATAGAGGAACCCCTAAAAATACACCCACACACCCTGAATATATGGAGGAACCCCTAAAAAGACACCCGCACACCCTGAATATATGGAGGAACCCCCAAAAAGACACCCGCACACCCGAATATATGGAGGAACCCCTAAAAAGACACCCACACACCCTGAATATATGGAGGAGCTCCTAAAAACACACCCACACCCTGAATATATAGAGGAACCCCTAAAAAGACACCTGAATATATGGAGGAGCCCCTAAAAACACACCCGCACACCCTGAATATATGGAGGTGCCCCTAAAAACACACCCGCACACCCTGAATATATAGAGGAACCCCTAAAAATACACCCACACACCCTGAATATATGGAGGAACCCCTAAAAACACACCCGCACACCCTGAATATATGAAGGAGCCCTTAAAAACACACCCGCACACCCTGAATATATGAAGGAGCCCTTAAAAACACACCCGCACACCCTGAATATATGAAGGAACCCTTAAAAACACACCCGCACACCCTGAATATATGGAGGAGCCCCTAAAAACACACCCTGAATATATGGAGGAACCCCTAAAAACACACCCGCACACCCTGAATATATGGAGGAACCCCTAAAAACACACCCGCACACCCTGAATATATGGAGGAACCCCCAAAAAGACACCCGCACACCCTGAATATATGGAGGAACCCCTAAAAACACACCCGCACACCCTGAATATATGGAGGAGCCCCTAAAAAGACACCCTGAATATATGGAGGAGCCCCTAAAAACACACCCGCACACCCTGAATATATGGAGGAACCCCTAAAAACACACCCGCACACCCTGAATATATGGAGGAGCCCCTAAAAAGACACCCTGAATATATGGAGGAACCCCCAAAAAGACACAGCACCACAGCAAGCAGTAACAGAGGGGATCCTTACCACAGTGACGGCACAGATCTGGTTGCCCAGCGCACACAGGACCTGGCAAAGCCTCTTCAGGAAGACATACCATTTCTCCACCAGCCCCTCTACGTCTGCCATCCTACAGGGCGACAGGACACTCACTGAACTCACAATATCTATTCACATCGGGCGAGCACCAGGTGGTCATACTCACTGTGCGGCACCCAGGATGCAATTCATGGCACTGTCTCCAAACAGGATCGTCAGGGGGGCACGATCCTCCAGCCTGCCCTGTGAACAGAGAACATGCTGAGCCACCGGCACCGGCTACGAAGACACCAGCCGGCAACCGGCTACGAAGACACCAGCCGGCAACCGGGTACGAAGACACCAGCCGGCAACCGGCTACGAAGACACCAGCCGGCAACCGGCTACGAAGACACCAGCCGGCAACCGGCTACGAAGACACCAGCCGGCAACCGGCTACGAAGACACCAGCCGGCACCCGGCATGGACTATATAAGATTGGACGCTCACCTTTCTGCTGACCGCAATGAGCAGACACTCGGCGGCCTCCACCTGCAGCTCCGGTTCCCCCAGCAGCAAACAAAGCATCTCCAGTAACTTGCAGTTATCAGCCACGATGTGGGTAATGGGCACCCAGTCAATGTACCCAGCCAGAGTGTTCAAAGCAGCTACAGCCACGCGGCACAGGCCCTGACCCTGGAATGCAGCAGGTCATTAACTAGGGACCGAAGAAGAAGAAAGGAACAGAGGGCACGGAAACGGTGTGGGCGAGGGAACGAGGGCACAGGAACAGAGGGGGCGAGGGAACGAGGGCACAGGAACAGAGGGGGCGAGGGAACGAGGAACAGAGGGGGCGAGGGCACAGGAAGCGAGGGAACGAGGGCACAGGAACAGAGGGGGCGAGGGCACAGGAAGCGAGGGAACGAGGAACAGAGGGGGCGAGGGCACAGGAAGCGAGGGAACGAGGGCACAGGAACAGAGGGGGGCGAGGGCACAGGAACAGAGGGGGCGAAGGAACAAGGGCACAGGAACAGAGGGGGCGAGGGCACAGGAACAGAGGGGGCGAGGGAACGAGGGCACAGGAACAGAGGGGCGCGAGGGAACGAGGGCACAGGAACAGAGGGGCGAGGGAACGAGGGCACAGGAACAGAGGGGGCGAGGGAACGAGGGCACAGGAACAGAGGGGGCGAGGGAACGAGGGCACAGGAACAGAGGGGGCGAGGGAACGAGGGCACAGGAACAGAGGGGGCGAGGGAACGAGGGCACAGGAACAGAGGGGGCGAGGGAACGAGGGCACAGGAAGCGAGGGAACGAGGGCACAGGAACAGAGGGGGCGAGGGAACGAGGGCACAGGAACAGAGGGGGCGAGGGAACAGGAACAGAGGGGGTGAGGGAACGAGGGCACAGGAACAGAGGGGGCGAGGAACGAGGGCACAGGAACAGAGGGGGCGAGGGAACGAGGGCACAGGAACAGAGGGGGCGAGGGAACGAGGGCACAGGAACAGAGGGGCGCGAGGGAACGAGGGCACAGGAACAGAGGGGGAGGGAACGAGGGCACATGAACAGAGGGGGCGAGGGAACGAGGGCACAGGAACAGGGGGCGAGGGAACGAGGGCACAGGAACAGAGGGGCGAGGGAACGAGGGCACAGGAACAGAGGGGCGAGGGCACAGGAACAGAGGGGGCGAGGGCACAGGACAGAGGGGGCGAGGGCACAGGAACAGAGGGGGCGAGGGCACAGGAACAGAGGGGGCGAGGGCACAGGAACAGAGGGGGCGAGGGCACAGGAACAGAGGGGGCGAGGGCACAGGAACAGAGGGGGCGAAGGAACGAGGGCACAGGAACAGAGGGGGCGAGGAACGAGGGCACAGGAACAGAGGGGCGAGGGACGAGGGCACAGGAACAGAGGGGGCGAGGGAACGAGGGCACAGGAACAGAGGGGGGCGAGGAACGAGGGCACAGGAACAGAGGGGGCGAGGGAACGAGGGCACAGGAACAGAGGGGGCGAGGGAACGAGGGCACAGGAACAGAGGAGGCGAGGGAACGAGGGCACAGGAACAGAGGGGGCGAGGGAACGAGGGCACAGGAACAGAGGAGGCGAGGGCACAGGAACGGAGGGCACAGGAACAGAGGGGGCGAGGGAACGAGGGCACAGCAACAGAGGGGGCGAGGGCACAGGAACAGAGGAGGCGAGGGCACAGGAACGGAGGGCGGGCCAGGGGAATGCGAGTACAGGGCAAGGGGGTAATGAGGGCAGAGGAACGGATGGGCAGGGGAGGCCTGGGTAAAGTGGCGATGGAGCGGGGTATGGTGGATCTTACCGTCTGAGCAGGGTAATTTTTCTACAGAGAGATAAAAGAGAACGCGGCGTTAGTTCTGCCAGCTTCCTGGTGATCACCGCAGTCGGACTCGCCGTAATAAAGGTAATTCTGTACGGGTGTGTGAGCGGCACCTACCTGCAGCTGGTACTGGGTCACACTCTCCTGCAAGATGCCCAGCATGAAGGCAAACAGCTTGTCCATGCTCTGTGTCATGGTGCTGTGAATGTCCCGCCGGCGTTGTGGTGGCAACGACTGGAACGTCACCACATCCTCAGCCAGCCGCAACAGAATAAACATCACCAACTCGGTCTGCACCTCCTGCCAAAAAACCAAAGCGGAGCCCGACTGGTCAAACCTGGCCCAGCCATCGCCAAGACAACCATGCCATGTCTTACCAAAACACCCCACTCAGAGAGCGTCACAATCCACCTCCACCCTCAGCGAGTGTCGGGTGATGCACCCTCCCCATAGTGCGCTTCATATGATGCATGTCCCCCCCCCCTCGTGCCGAGCACCAGCAGCTCCTCACCCCTTTCTTGGTGAGCGCGTCCAGCTCACTCAGCATGTCCGGCCAGTTCTGCGGCCATTCTCGTTTTATCATCTCCACCACGATGCGAGCAAACACGTTCTTGATGTGAGCTCCCTCCTCTAGAACGGGATGCATCCCCTGCAGAACAGAGACCAGGGAGTAACTACCCCGCGCCACCACCGGGGGGAGGGGGCAGTGGGTGGGCAAGGTCACGGGGGGGAGGGGGCAGCTTGTCGGCAAGCTCACCGGGGGGCGAGCTCACCGGGGCAGCGGGGGGGCGGGGCAGCAGGCGAGCTCATCGGGGACGGGGACGGGGACGCGGCAGGTGCTCAGTGTGGGGGAGCAGTGAGTGCGCTCAACTGGGACATGCGGTGGGGGGGGGCAGGCGCTCAGCAGGGGACGCACTTACGTTGGATATGAGTCCCATCACACTGTCCTTCAGACACAGCTTGTCCTCACCGGACATGTCGTTCCACCTGAATCTGCCGGGTCAGATAAAACATGGATTACCGGGGTCACCGCATCGAGAGGTTTATATAAATATACACTTTATTTGCTGAGTTTTAACTCCTCGGCTGCTGGGGCCATTTAAACGCAGGAAAATGCCGCTTTATATTGAGGTTGTGTAAGGCGCACATTACGGCTACAGCTGGATGGGGGGGGGGGGGGCGTGCGAATCCGTCCAATCACAAGGGGGGGTGCTCTGCTGGTTTCAGTCACTGTCTCCTAGTCTCCCAATAGGTTAAATCGGTAAAAAGGCGTCTAAAAAAAATAATAAAGTCCTGAAAAATCCAAAAAGTCTAAAAAAAATATATAAAAAGAGTAAACGGTCTAAAAAATATATAAAAATAAAAAGTGAAAAATATATAAAAGAGGTTTCTAGATTTAAAAGGTGAATCCCACAGATTTCAATCTCTCAAACAGAATCACTGAAAATCAGGGCATTTCGGCGTCTGAGATTAGAACACACAATATTCTATGGGACAGTTTTGGTGCCGCCGAGTTGCAGTTTATTTTGCTCTCAATTCGAGAGGGTTTGGTTAATGAACAGACTAATTGCCTGAAATTCACCGTCCGGGGCCGCTTGGGGCCAATTCAGAGGATCGTGAAAAGCCCCTTTAAAACCCTTGAATTTTTAATCTTAAATTTCAATGTTTTATAATAATCGTAATTTATGAAAATGCACAAAAATATTTATATTTTACATTTCTGTTAAAACTGCAAAAACCTTACAATAAATAATACAGTAACAGCTTTTCCATATCTGATCTTTTATATAGAGCCCCCCCAGCCTATATAACCACGTGATCCTTTTATATAGAGCCCCCCCCAGCCTATATAACCACGTGATCCTTTTATACAGAGCCCCCCCAGCCTATATAACCACATGATCCTTTTATATAGAGGCCCCCCCAGCCTATATAACCACATGATCCTTTTATATAGAGGCCCCCCAGCCTATATAACCACATGATCCTTTTATACAGAGCCCCCCCAGCCTATATAACCACATGATCCTTTTATATAGAGGCCCCCAGCCTATATAACCACATGATCCTTTTATATAGAGGCCCCCCAACCTATATAACCACATGATCCTTTTATATAGAGGCCCCCCAGCCTATATAACCACATGATCCTTTTATATAGAGGCCCCCAGCCTATATAACCACATGATCCTTTTATATAGAGGCCCCCAGCCTATATAACCACATGATCCTTTTATATAGAGCCCCCCCAGCCTATATAACCACATGATCCTTTTATATAGAGGCACCCAGCCTATATAACCACATGATCCTTTTATATAGAGGCCCCCAGCCTATATAACCACATGATCCTTTTATATAGAGGCCCCCAGCCTATATAACCACATGATCCTTTTAAATAGAGGCCCCCCCAACCTATATAACCACATGATCCTTTTATATAGAGCCCCCCCAGCCTATATAACCACATGATCCTTTTATATAGAGGCCCCCCAGCCTATATAACACATGATCCTTTTATATAGAGGCCCCCAGCCTATATAACAACATGATCCTTTTATATAGAGGCCCCCCAGCCTATATAACCACATGATCCTTTTATATAGAGCCCCCCCAGCCTATATAACCACATGATCCTTTTATATAGAGGCCCCCCAGCCTATATAACCACATGATCCTTTTATATAGAGGCCCCCCAGCCTATAGAACCACATGATCCTTTTATATAGAGGCCCCCCAGCCTATAGAACCACATGATCCTTTTATATAGAGGCCCCCCAGCCTATATAACCACATAATCCTTTTATATAGAGGCCCCCCAGCCTATATAACCACATGATCCTTTTATATAGAGGCCCCCAGCCTATATAACCACATGATCCTTTTATATAGAGGCCCCCCAGCCTATATAACCACATGATCCTTTTATATAGAGCCCCCCAGCCTATATAACCACATGATCCTTTTATATAGAGGCCCCCCCAGCCTATATAACCACATAATCCTTTTATATAGAGGCCCCCCAGCCTATATAACCACATGATCCTTTTATATAGAGGCCCCCCAGCCTATATAACCACATTCTTGGCCATTCGGCTATCCAGAGAGCTGGCAATACGCCAAATCCTGGTGAATTGCCTGAACATACGGTGCCTGTTCGAGGGCCGTGAAAACCTCATGAAAAAGCACTGCTTCGTCTATTCAGAGAACACAAACCAGCAGTGAAAGGTTCCCCTAATGCCCTGCCATTCGGTGGTTTAATTCGGCAAATTTATTCAGGAGAATCCCATAGACTTCAATGTAAAAAATATTCCCGTTTTAATTCAATATCTAATAACTCGTTCATTATAAAATTCTGCAGCAAAAAGTCTCTGTATAGGTTTTTTAGGATATTTGAAGCATTTTTCTGATTTTTTTTTAAGTTTCTTCTTTTTTCTGTAACAGCCCTCTTTATTATCATTCGCTGGACCTCCTGTGTAAATTTCAGACATTTTCGCTCAGTAGTTTCTTTGCAAACAGCGTTTCAATTTCACACATTCATACAACCTGTTTTGCTAATTTATTCACTGCCTCTTCTGCTGTGTCGAAGGCTGCGATCGGCTCCTGTTCGGGTTTTTCTGTGGTTTTCGGCAGGTTAATCCAGATGTTTTTGAGGGTTTTCTGCGTGCATTCGCTGGGTTTTGCGGTTAGTTTTTGTCGGGTTTGCGGCAGCTTTTCCCTGCAATTCGGGGACCCTGTGGTGCTTGCTGAATACACTGCAGGGTCACCGAAATGGGATCGGCAAAACAAACCGAATTGAAGAGAACGAAAAGTCACCGAACGTGCGGTCGCTTTTCGAATCTCTTTGGATAACCCTGATAGTGTTATGTGTTTTTTTTTCAAACAACTCAATTTTGGTTTCATCTGTCCACAGAATATTTTGCCAGTAGTGCTGTGGAACATCCAGGTGCTTGTTTGCAAACTTCAAACGTGCTGCAATATTCTTTTTGGACAGCAATGGCTTCCTCAGTGGTGTCCTCCCATGTACTCCATTCTTGTTTAATGTTTTCCTTATTGTAGATGTGTCAACAATAATGTTAGCATGTGCCAGAGATTTCTGTAAGTCTTTAGCTGACACTCTAGGATTCTTCTTTACCTTCATTAAGCATTCTGCACTGTGATCTTGCAGTCATCTTTACAGGACGACCACGCCTAGGGAGAGTAGCAACAGTGCTGAACTTTCTCCATTTGTAGACAGTCTGTCTTACCGTGGACACATGAACATCAAGGCTTTTGGAGATACTTTTGTAACCCTTTCCAGCTTCATGCAAGTCAACAATTCTTGATCGTAGGTCTTCTGAGAGCTCTTTTCTGCGAGGCATGGTTCACATCAGGCAGTGCTTCTTGAAACCAGTAAACCCAAAACTGGTGTGTGTTTTTAAAGGGCAGGACAGCTTTCAGCAACACATCCAATAATATCACACTTATTGGACTCAAGGTTGGCTCACTCCTGGCTCCAATTAGCTCTTGGAGAAGTCATCAGGCTAGGGGTTCACATACTTTTTCCACCCTGCACTGTGAATGTTTACATGTTCTGTTCAATAAACACATGAAAACATAGGTTTGTGTTGTAATATTTTAAGCAGACTGTGTTTTTCAAATTGTTGGGTAGCGCTGTTTAAAAACTCTGTTGATGTATTGCTGGGGTTTGGCCACCAGAGGGAGACAAGCGCAATGTAGAGTATACTGAACACAACGGGACTACGTTTTCCATCATGCTTTGCGGCGGGGACAGGAAGTGGGTGAGAGAGAGCGAAGGACATCCGCAGCCTCTTGCGAAGGAGAGCCAGTGTGAGCCGAGCGACGAAAGGTGGAAGACGCACGTGAGACTGCCAGAGATTAAGACCAGGCCGGAGAGCAGGAGCTGCCTTGCGGGTGCTGAGAATCAGAGACCGTGCTGGCGGAGATCTATCCACACATCGCTGAGAGGTTTTGCGCAGACACAACGTTCCAGTTTGGACCCAGAGTAAGGAGACCGCAATGATCCACTGGGAGTGCAGGCGGTAGGCCGTAGTTCTCATTACCGAAATCGGACAAGCAGGAGAAGCGGATCCGGTGGCACAGAGTTCCAGTATAACCAAGCGGAGAGAGATCCTTGATCAGACAGCGGAACAGATTGTCTGGCGGATGGGTGAGAGGCCTTCCAGGCCACAGTCAAAGTTTAAACACAGCACGCTGCAGTATTGTTTAAATCTACAGGGCCCCAACGTGACTAGACGAAGATTTTGCTCAATCCATTCACTGGCCAGTTGAATATAGTACCCGGGTACCTGAGATAACACACACACACACCTTTTTGGGACACTACTTTTACGGGACTTACACTCCAGAAACGAAGGGGTTAAACTTTCCTTTTTGCCGCCGCGTGTTTTCTCCCATTACGAAAATCCTGTCGCTCATATACCGTGTTCACATTATATATGCCACTTTATTGGGATCAGTAAAGTATATAATCTATAAAATCCACAACAGTGCTGGTGTATATTTATTCCCTAATGCGGTGAGACTAACCGGAGGTTAAATTCAGCGGCTCCTCCGGGAGTGAGCGCTACAGTTGTGATTTAGCTGAAGATCAGAGCACATTTTATGACCAATTCATGCAAAACTCCACGTAATCCCAAAGGGTTCACATACTTTATCTTGCCACTGTATAGAGGCCCCCAGCCTATATTACCACATGATCCTTTTATATAGAGGCCCCCAGCATATATTACCCCATGATCCTTTTATATAGAGGCCCCCCAGCCTATATAACCACATGATCCTTTTATATAGAGGCCCCCCAGCCTATATTACCACATGATCCTTTTATATAGAGCCCCCCCAGCCTATATTACCACATGATCCTTTTATATAGAGGCCCCCCAGCCTATATAACCACATGATCCTTTTATATAGAGGCCCCCCAGCCTATATAACCACATGATCCTTATGACGGAATGGGATGTTGTTCCGCCTGCGGGTGTGCTCAATCTGCGTGACCCCTTCGCTTACCGCTGGCCCGACTACCGAGTGACGCGCACTCGGCGTCTCGTGCGGCCTGGCGTGACCCTGGGGAAGGGTTAGCGGCGGTGGAGGGGACCCCTGCCTAGAACCAGCCGACCACTGAGCCATACGGCACTCAGCGTCCCGAGCAGCTGGTTCACTGACCTTGCGGGTGGGGACGTCCGTGGAGATCGGATCTGCCAGCCGCGGAGGAATCTTCGGTTCGATGTGGGAAACGTTTCGGATCTTGCGGGAAACGTTTCGATCGCGGTGCGGTAACTTTTCGGATCCCGGTGAACGACTTTTCGGATCGGACCAGGGCTGAAGGAATCTTCGGATCTGCGGGATGGGCGAGGGATTCGGATCGCACCGCAATCCCTAGCAATACCGAAGCGCGGTACGCGGCCGCGCCCTTCGGTTCGGATCTCTGAATTTCCCCGATCGAATCTTCGGATGTAGCGCCGCTGCCCTGATGCTCGATGCAGGTCAGCGCGCTCGATTCGGATCGGATGGGCACCGTATTCTGAGGCCGCGGGGACACTCAGATCCGAAATACGGCGGAGAATCAAGCCACACCAGACACAGCTGAATGTACTGCAGGAACTGCCTTTATTGTTTACATTACAGACTTTTATTACTTCTCATTATAATTAGAATACAATGGGACTCCTTGCCCGCCCTCCCGGGACCCATTGGCCACCATCCTTCAGGGAGTCGCCAATTCGGACCGGATGGTCCGAATCGGCCATTTTGCGATCCGAACCGGATGGTTCGGATCGGCCATTTTCCGAATCGAAATTCCAACTGCGCCACAAGAATCGGAAAATGGCGGCGAGCAAGGCAAACAAAGGGAAAAATACATTACACCATACCCAACGGGGAACACTTTATTACACCACACAATAATCACAACTAAATAAAAGTACTGGTAAAACGGGGTGCGTGCCACCACACCCAAGTGTCCATGTCACCACTGTCACTGCACCGCCCCTGGCTGGGGGTGCTGGGCCATCCCGTGACACTCCTCCCCCTCCCCCAGTTCGACGCACCTGGTCTGACCCCACCGGGTCATACCGGGGAAGTCGGTGCTCCCAGGCCCATAGTCAGTCTGGGGAGGCCGGGTCACCAGGCCTCTCCATTTGGCCTTGCGGCCGTGCCCGCTTGGTCGAGACCCCATGTCCTGAGGGTGTCCCCGGCTGGGCGAGAGGACATGCCTCCGGGCCGGAGGGCCTCCGGTGCCCCCCCCAGGATTGTCCCTCACCTGGGGAACCCGGGTGCTAACTGCACACGCCCCAGGTGCCCAGGTCAGCCGTGGGACAGGACCGTGGCGGGGTAAGGCTCCCGAGCCCAAAGGTTGCAAAAATGGGCAGAGGCCAGCGGCGCTCTGCCCCGTTGCCAGCTCTTCCACTGGAGGCCAGGTACGGACACGGCAACTGAAGGAACCACAAGAGCCAAACCTGGCTGCTCCTCCAGCCAGCTGGAAGGGAGAATCACGGGGTGCAACGGCAGTCGCCCAGGGTCATCCACGCTCTGCCCCTCGGGGCGAATCGGGCGGAGCGGGCAGAGGCCAGCGGCTCTCTGCCCTGGCGTCAGCTCTTCTGCTGGTTGGCCGGGTACGAAAACGGCAACCGGGAGGACAAACGGGTCAAGCCCGGCTGCTCTCCCTGGCCGCCGACGAGGGGACTGGACCGCTGCCGCGGCAGTCGTAGGGTCATCCTCGCGCTGCCCTCGAGGCAAACTGAGAGGGATGGGCAGAGGCCAGCGGCGCTCTGCCCCGTGGCCAGCTCGTCAGCTGGGCGAGGATCTCCCTGCGGGAGGATGGTTTCTTCACCCCCCGGGGCGATCAATGGTGCGCGCACACCCGTCCCGGGGGAACCATCCGTCTGCTCCTCCGGGCAGACTTTGAGTAGTGGTGGGCAGAGGCCAGCCGCGCTCTGCCCCGTAGCCAGCTCTTCCGCTGGTGGGAGATCTCCCTGGCGAAGGATGGTTGCTTCACCCCCCGGGACAACCAAGGGTTGCGCACAACCCATCCCGGGGGAACCATCTGTCTGCCCCTCCTGGCAGATTTTGGGCAGTGGGCAGAGGCCAGCAGCACTCTGCCCCGTAGCCAGCTCTTCTGCTGGTGGGAGATCTCCTTGGGGAAGGATGGTCACTTCACCCCCCGGGGCAATTGACGGTTGCGCACAACCCATCCCGGGGGAACCATCCGTCTCCTCCCCCGCTGGACCCGTGGCCTCGGCCACCCTGTCCTCTTGCGGGGTGAGGGGGTAACTTCCTCAGACGACCCCCCCACGGGCACCCATGAGTCCGCCTCGGCTTCCCATAGGTCCCAAACCTGGGGACTGTCGACTTCCTCCGCCGACCCGTCCCACCACGGGGAGCTCAGGCTCGACTGCGGAACGCCGTCCAACAGTCTCCGATAAGCCACCTCGAGCTCCCACTCTCGCTCAGCCAGGGACTCCAGCTCCTCAAACACTGAGTCCCTGCTGTCTGACGGGATCTCCAATTCCCGCCTCCAGGATGTCCTCCATCCGTTCCTCGGTCTCCTCTCTCCAAAATCGGGGTCGGCGGCCATGCCCTCGTAGAGCAGTCCTGTGCCTCCGTAGCGAGGCCCTGCAACGGAACTGCCTCCCAACGGCCGTACTGCCGGAGCGGCAGTTAGCCACCGGAGCGCGGGTACGCGGCGTCCAGTGCGACCTCCTCCTGCACCAAACTCCAGAGCTCGTCCTCCCACCCTTCTGGGGCCCGGCCCTGCAGGAACGCTGCTCGCACAGCGTACTGCTCCCGGTAGACGTCGGCGTCGGAGGGAATGTCCACGTCATGGCAGTCCCGCTCATGGTCCAGGGCCTCGTACCACAGCTCCTCTGTGGACTCCTGGTCCTGCTCCAGGCCCTCCTGCAGCTCTCTGGCCAGCACGACCTTCACGTCGGCGTAGGTGCCAGCGCAGGAGCACCGCTCCTCAGTGGGGAAGGTGGCGTCCTCAGATGCAGCTCCAGGCGGGCTGTGAGTCTCCATCCGAGGGTCGCTGGGATGAGTGATGTCCTCAGTACAGGCTCCAGGCAAGCTGAGAGTCCCGCAAGCGTCGTCACTGGGGGTTGTGGATTCCCAGGTGAAGCTCCAGACGAGCTGTGAGTCTCGACCCAGGGTTCCACGGGGTAGGGTTCGGGGTCATTGTACTCAGTTACTGCTCCGCGGAGCTCTGCCAACCGCAGCTGGTGCTGGCGTTCCTTCTCCAGCTCAACTCCCCGGTAGAACTTCCGAATCACCTCACATCGGTCCTCTGTCGTCGGGGCATCTCCAAGCAGGGCGATCCGGCGCCGCACCTCTCTGAGATCAGCGCCTTCCTCCACCTCTGCGTAGACAGGGCTGGGGACGGGCGTCGTCGCCTCGTCCTGATCCATCCTGGTCAGCTCCTTGATCAGGTCTTGCGTTTCTTGTTACCCGGCGTTCCTCCCCGGTTCTCCAACATCCCACGCAGGGTGTCCCGGTTGTAGGGGTTGTACACCGCCATGGCGTAGGTCTCCTAGGGGCCTGCAGAGAGCGATCCCACCGCTGCCACCAGTATGACGGAATGGGATGTTGTTCCGCCTGCGGGTGTGCTCAATCTGCGTGACCCCTTCGCTTACCGCTGGCCCGACTACCGAGTGACGCGCACTCGGCGTCTCGTGCGGCCTGGCGTGACCCTGGGGAAGGGTTAGCGGGCGGTGGAGGGGACCCCTGCCTAGAACCAGCCCGACCACTGAGCCATACGGCACTCAGCGTCCCGAGCAGCTGGTTCACTGACCTTGCGGGTGTGGGACGTCCGTGGAGATCGGATCTGCCAGCCGCGGAGGAATCTTCGGTTCGATGTGGGAAACGTTTCGGATCTTGCGGGAAACGTTTCCGATCGCGGTGCGGGTAACTTTTCGGATCCCGGTGAACGACTTTTCGGATCGGACCAGGGCTGAAGGAATCTTCGGATCTGCCGGGATGGGCGAGGGATTCGGATCGCACCGCAATCCCTAGCAATACCGAAGCGCGGTACGCGGCCGCGCCCTTCGGTTCGGATCTCTGAATTTCCCCGATCGAATCTTCGGATGTAGCGCCGCTGCCCTGATGCTCGATGCAGGGTCAGCGCGCTCGATTCGGATCGGATGGGCACCGTATTCTGAGGCCGCGGGGACACTCAGATCCGAAATACGGCGGAGAATCAAGCCACACCAGACACAGCTGAATGTACTGCAGGAACTGCCTTTATTGTTTACATTACAGACTTTTATTACTTCTCATTATAATTAGAATACAATGGGACTCCTTGCCCGCCCTCCCGGGACCCATTGGCCACCATCCTTCAGGGAGTCGCCAATTCGGACCGGATGGTTCGGATCGGCCATTTTTCCGAATCGAAATCCAACTGCGCCACAAGAATCGGAAAATGGCGGCGAGCAAGGCAAACAAAGGGAAAAATACATTACACCATACCCAACGGGGAACACTTTATTACACCACACAATAATCACAACTAAATAAAAGTACTGGTAAAACGGGGTGCGTGCCACCACACCCAAGTGTCCATGTCACCACTGTCACTGCACCGCCCCTGGCTGGGGGTGCTGGGCCATCCCGTGACAATCCTTTTATATAGAGGCCCCCCCCGCCTATATAACCCCATGATCCTTTTATATAGAGGCCCCCCAGCCTATATATTACCACATGATCCTTTTATATAGAGCCCCCCCAGCCTATATTACCACATGATCCTTTTATATAGAGGCCCCCCAGCCTATATACCACATGATCCTTTTATATAGAGGCCCCCCAGCCTATATAACCACATGATCCTTTTATATAGAGGCCCCCAGCCTATATAACCACATGATCCTTTTATATAGAGGCCCCCCAGCCTATATAACCACATGATCCTTTTATATAGAGGCCCCCCAGCCTATATAACCACATGATCCTTTTATATAGAGGCCCCCAGCCTATATAACTACAAAGATCTGGATGATAAAACATAAAATAAGTTTGCCGGCTGCAAATGAAGGAATATTGTTTTATAGAATCTAAGCTCCTGAATGAAACGTTCTGTAATAAACAGGATTTATAATCACGTGTTGCGCAAAATGGTGAGAATGAGCTCAGCGGTGAAGGGGTTAATCATTCCGCCCCCTCGTCTTCAGACACGGATGTCCTAGGTTTTGTAGAACACACAGGGGGTTCCCACAGATACTGTGAAACCTCTTTCTAGGACATTCCACCATCTGGCTCCACCGGCGCGCGGTCTCCAGCCGTGTGATCTCGGCGCACAGGAAACCCGCTGTGCGTCTGCAAACCACAAAGTGCCGCGAATTTGCACCTTCTAAGCTCAGCGCCCTCTGAGTCACCACGCCGGCAAGACACTGAGTGACAGAGGGGGGCGCCGGCAAGACACTGAGTGACAGAGGGGGGCGCCGGCAAGACACTGAGTGACAGAGGGGGGCGCCGGCAAGACACTGAGTGACAGACGGGGGCGCCGGCAAGACACTGAGTGACAGAGGGGGGCGCCGGCAAGACACTGACTGACAGAGGGGGGCGCCGGCAAGAC
Source organism: Leptobrachium leishanense (assembly GCA_009667805.1). Taxonomy (NCBI): domain Eukaryota; kingdom Metazoa; phylum Chordata; class Amphibia; order Anura; family Megophryidae; genus Leptobrachium; species Leptobrachium leishanense. The sequence continues at coordinate 389,443,899 of CM019066.1, read as the reverse complement.
ACTGAGTGACAGAGGGGGGCGCCGGCAAGACACTGAGTGACAGAGGGGGGGCGCAAGACACTGAGTGACAGAGGGGGGGCGCAAGACACTGAGTGACAGAGGGGGAGGCGCAAGACACTGAGTGACAGAGGGGGAGGCGCAAGACACTGAGTGACAGAGGGGGAGGCGCAAGACACTGAGTGACAGAGGGGGGCGCTGGCAAGACACTGAGTGACAGAGGGGGGGCGCAAGACACTGAGTAACAGAGGGGGGGCGCAAGACACTGAGTGACAGAGGGGGGGCGCAAGACACTGAGTGACAGAGGGGGGGCGCCGGCAAGACACTGAGTGACAGAGGGGGGGGGGGCGCAAGACACTGAGTGACAGAGGGGGGGCGCAAGACACTGAGTGACAGAGGGGGGCGCCAGCAAGACACTGAGTGACAGAGGGGGGCGCCAGCAAGACACTGAGTGACAGAGGGGGGGCACCCCCAAAACGGGGAGTTTCAATCTATTCCTTTTAATGCTGTCCATGTGACCGGCCCTGCGCGCCCCAATATCTGCCCCAGCACCTCCTGCCCCGACACACAATCCCACATCGCCACGTCCTGCCATTCTGCTTAACGGAGCCACAGCCCCCCCCCCTGTAGAGTCTCAGCCCCCCCCTGTAGAGTCTCAGCCCCCCCACGTAGAGTCTCAGCCCCCCCCTGTAGAGTCTCAGCCCCCCCCCTGTAGAGTCTCAGCCCCCCCCTGTAGAGTCTCAGCCCCCCCCACGTAGAGTCTCAGCCCCCCCCACGTAGAGTCTCAGCCCCCCCCACGTAGAGTCTCAGCCCCCCCCTGTAGAGTCTCAGCCCCCCCCACGTAGAGTCTCAGCCCCCCCCACGTAGAGTCTCAGCCCCCCCCACGTAGAGTCACAGCCCCCCCACGTAGAGTCACAGCCCCCCCATGTAGAGTCACAGCCCCCCCCCCCGCAACAAACAATGTGTAACTGAAACTAGACTTGAGATGTTGTCTGACCATAGAGGGGCCCGCTCTGCGGTGGAGCCCGCTCTGCGGTGAGGGCCTGCTCTGCGGTGAGGGCCTGCTCTGCGGTGAGGGCCTGCTCTGCAGTGGGGCCTGCTCTGCGGTGGGAGCCGCTCAGGTCTCACAGGGTTTTAGCTTGTGCCATTACAGGGATGAATTCTCCATATGCAAATCAGCTGCTCTCACCCAGAAAGGGCGACCAGTACTGACTACCAAGGACGTTGTGAAGGAACCGTTCCCTTCCATCTGTCCTGACTCTCCAGACACCCCTTCGTTGCGGTCTGCCCGGCTACTTGGAGCGCTGTCCTCAGCGCCTCGAGCAGCTTGACCCGCCTGCTTCTGTTCCTCTGCCCTGGAGCCATTAGAAGGCAGAGAGCGGCCTTCTGGAGATTCCTGAGAGTGATTATAGCTGTAGCGTAGTTGAGACAGACACCAGGCAGGCTGTATGTTCATCACAGGATCTTTAATAATAAGCAGAACATACACGGTCCTTTTATATGGTACAGTCCCATTGTTTTCTCCCATGCCCGCCCCCAGACCCCTGGAGTGAATTCTGCACAGTGGCTAGCCATAGCCCAGGTTCTGATTGGTTGGTTCCAAGACCATTGAGAGGACCTGAAAGAAGCCTGCAGTCTTCACTTGGGTCCACTGGTTGTATGCAGATGAAGTCTTGACCTCACAGTAATCACATACAGTGATTTACATAACCCATTGTAAAGGGAATCAGATAGTGGGTGGCTGAGACAATGTGACTCCCAGCCTTTCAGAACAGGTAAACAGATAACAGATAAACAAAGAGAAATCACCTTTGCATAATCCACAATTTACACAAACCTATTGTACATTCTATACGAAGGAAAGCATTTGACTCTAGTGGCGGGTAGTGTTTTTAAAAACCACATTTAACTAAAGAAATATAAGTCTATTTAAAACTAAACAATACATTTAAAACCACACAATATAACTGAGCATAAGGTCTTCCCCAAAGCAGCGGTCTATGTCTTTTGGGGTTTTTGCCATGGAAATAAAAGTCTTGGGGTTTGACGCGGGGAGCGCTACGTCAGTTCCATGACAGACGTCATCCCAGCCCGAGAGGTGCAGCAACCCCGATCTAATTAGACGTCCCTGGCCGCCCTTTCTGGGGGATTTCATGCTGATTTGCATATGAAACATTCATCGCTGTAATGGCACAATCGAGCTAAAGCTTTGTGTGACCTGAGCGGCCCCACCGTACAGCAGGCCCCACCGTACAGCAGGCCCCACCGTACAGCAGGCCCCACCGTACAGCAGGCCCCACCGTACAGCAGGCCCCACCGTACAGCAGGCCCCACCGTACAGCAGGCCCCACCGTACAGCAGGCCCCACCGTAGAGCAAGACACTAGCACCAATGCTCGTTCTCAGGACCCTCACAAACCCCTCTGTTTCTGACCATAGAGTTTCCACAAACGGATCCAGAATGCTCTTTATTCTGCAACGTGCTCCATTCTTACCCATCAGCCCTTACTCCACTGCTCTCCCTGCAAGGAAAGGGGACACTCTGGATTTGGAATCAGGTGCACATCAACGTTTCTGCTCTCCAGGTCCAGGCCCGCACGCAAGAGCTGGAAGCGTTCAGGTGGCCAATTCCATGTGACTACTGGCACTTCAGAACCTGGTGGCAAGCCCTGAGGTGAGACACTGCTGGTGGAACCTCAAATTTCTCCGTTCACCAGAATCGATGGCTGACCTGGCACTACTGCTGCAAACTGATCACACCTACGGCCTGGCCCTCCAGAGCCCTTACCGGCATCGACACGAGGGAGACCGCCACCCCGCCCCCATGATGTTACATCTCCCTCCAATCCCAGCTGGCAGCGCCCGGAGCAGCCGGACTAGATCCAGCTTTATATTCCACCATGTTCGCTCTCCTGGATGATAAATTCGGCCAATATGGCCTGACCTTGACATGAGGGCTGTCCCAGGGGTGCGAGTCCACAAAACAGGGGGAGGAGTCAAAACTACCAGGGAGCAGATTGAATGGGGTGTTGCCCTCACGCAGAATATACCAGGTGCTCTGCCCCAGGCCCCACCCCCGCGCTCGACAGGCTGTACTCTTACTTGATGACGTGCTCCAGGACCTGCAGGCCGAAGTGTCTGACAACCGGGAGCTGCACCTTCTCTGCCAGCCGGAGGCCGCAAGGAACACAGACCGCACAATTCTCCTTAAAATCTTCACAAAACTGAGGGGAGAGAAAAGTCACACATTATTCTGTACAGCGTGCGGGTGTTATACAGAGGTCACACATTATTCTGTACAGCGTGCAGGTGTTATACAGAGGTCACACATTCTGTACAGCGTGCGGGTGTTATACAGAGGTCACACATTATTCTGTACAGCGTGCGGGTGTTATACAGAGGTCACACATTATTCTGTACAGCGTGCGGGTGTTATACAGAGGTCACACATTATTCTGTACAGCGTGCGGGTGTTATACAGAGGTCACACATTCTGTACAGCGTGCGGGTGTTATACAGAGTGTCACGGAAGGGACATAGGGGCTCTGCGCAGCGAGACCCAGGACTCAAACCCAAGACATTTTTAAAAGGACCTTGTTTTCCTTTGAACGTTTGCAGTGTGCGTTTCAATGTATGAACAGTTTATTTTCCTTGCTAGATGTGGTTTTACTTGATGTGCTGTATTAAGATGTACCCTGTGTGATTTTAAATATACTTTACATCGTTTGGTTTTAGTTTAATTTAGTTTAGTGAAATGACATAGCTTTGGTTTTAAAACATACTTATATTCCTGTAGGTAAATGTGTTTTTCTGTAGCCAGTAAACAAGCTTTGCTGCTGTGTAATTTATGCGTCAGGGATTTTCCCCATTATCTAGCTACATGTTTAATTTAAGGGATCTCTGATAGTGTGTGTTTAATCTGATGTGCTGGAACAATGGATGTACAAATGTTGTGTGCGCTGAAGGCTAAGAGAATGTGAAGAATGTTGATTGTAAATAACTGACATAATCTAATTAGATGGGTGTGCTAGTAATTAGTATGGGTATGCAAATTGTGACTGTTGTACTTCAGCATAAATAGTGGCGTTGTTCATTAAAAGAGTTCAGTTCATCTGAGTGTTTGAAACATACAGCTCTGCCTGGTGTTGTCATTTCACGTCGGCTACATATCACCACCACCCAGGAACGGGTCACCCTAACTCCGCAGCAGAACATCGATTCGCCGCGCCGTTGCGCCACCTTGAATCGGTATCTTGGGATACCGCAACCACCCCGAATCGGGACCTCGGCTGAGCGCCGTGCCTGCATCTGCAAGGAGACTCTACCGAACCGCGGTTCGCCACGCAGACCGTCTCCAGCCCTTCAATGGTCAGTAGATCCGCTGCTCGAGACGCCGAGTGCCGTGCCACTTGGTAGTCGGGCGGATTTCCACCGTGGGTGCCCCATCTACTCTCCAGATCTCCACCGCCACGTGGTCTTCTACCCAAGCCGCTCGAGACGCCGGGTGCCGTGCCACTCGGTAGTCGGGCTTGGCAACACCAACGAGGGGGTCAGATAGAGCAGGACCGCAGGCGGATACGCCCATTCCGTCATACTGGTGGCAGCGGTGGGATCGCTCTCTGCAACCCCCCAGCAAGGAGACCTACACCATGGCGGTGTACAGCCATTACAACAGGGACACCCTGCGGGGCATGCTGGAGAATCGGGGAGGTACCCCAGGCTCTAAAAGCAAGAAGACCTTGATTAAGGAGCTGCAGGTCCTAGACCGGGTGGGCGCGGCGACGGTGAAGCCACCCGCCCCCACCTCTGTCCTCGCAGAGGAAACGGAAGATGCCTTCGTCAGAAAGGCGCGGCAACGGATCGCCCTACTAGGAGCTGCCCCATCGGAGGCGGACATAAGCAAGGTGATCCAGGAGGTCCGGCAGGAAGAGGAGCGGGACAAGGAGCGTGAGGAGCGGGACAAGGACCGCGAGGAGCAAGAGAAGGAGCGTGAGGAGCGGGACAAGGACCGCGAGGAGCAAGAGAAGGACCATCAGCACGAGTTGCGGATGGCGGCGCTCAGTGCAAGAATGAGTGAACTTTCTAACCCCGTCCCTAAACCCGTAGGACCCTGGGCGAGGTTTACAGCTCGACTGGAGCTTCACCCCGGGAACCTACCCCCCCCAGCGATACCCCTTTCGGGACTTACAGCTCGCCTGGAGCCTGTATGGGGGAAAACGCACATCCCAGCGACCCTTGGGTGGAGGCTTACAGCTCGCCTGGAGTTGCATCCGAGGACGCCACACCCCCCAGCGAGTGGCAGTGCCACTGTTTCAGCACCCTCGCGGACTCGAGGGCGGAATTCCCGAGAAGGCTGCAGGAGGGCCTGGTCCGGTACCATGGGTCCACAGTGGAGCCCACCGGGTACGAGTGGCGAGACGAGATCCGCCAGGAACTTTGGTACGAGGCCCTGTACCATGAGAGGGACTACCATGACGTCTATGTTCCCTCCGACGCTGTCATCCACCAGGTGCAGTATAACGCTCGAGCGGCGTTCCTGCAAGATCGGGCCCCGGAGGAGTGGGAGGCAGAGCTCCAGTACCTGGTGCAGCAGGAGATTGCACTGGATGCCGCGTACCGCGCGCTCCGATGGCTAGCCGGCCCCCTGATACCCCGCACCATTGACGGCGCCTCCACCGCAGGGCCCCACTATGGTGGCACGGGGCTGCTTTACGAGACCATGGCCACAGACCCTGGGTTCGGAGAAGAGACAGAAGAGCGGTCGGAGGAGATACTGGAGCGACGGGAACAGGAGCTCCCGTACGACAGCAGGGACTCGGAGTTCGAGGAACTGGAGTTCCTAGCAGAGCGAGAGTGGGAGCTCGAGAAGGCCTACAGGAGATTGTTGGACAGCGTTCCGCAGTCGGGTCTGAGTCCCATGTACTGGGACGGGTCGGCGGAAGAAACCGACAGTCCACAGGACTTGGAAGTATGGGAGGCCGAGATGCTCCCATGGGTCCCCGTTGGGGCCCCAGCAGAAGAAGCTACCCCCTTCAACCCGCAGGAAGACACGGTGTCCGTGCCCGCGGGCCCAGCGGAAGAGCTGGCAACGGGGCAGAGCGCCGCTGGCCTCTGCCCACTGCCCACAGTCTGCCAGGAGGAGCAGACAGATGGTTCCCCCGGGCTGGGTTGTTCGCAGCCATTGACCGCCCTGGGGATGGAAGAAGCCACCCTCCCGCAAGGAGACCCCCACCCAGCCGAAGAGCTGGCCACGGGGCAGAGTGCCGCTGGCCTCTGCCCACCTTTTCCCAGCTGCCCCGAGGAGCAGAAAGGGGATTACCCCGCGCTGCCGATCTCGCAGCCGTTTACCCCATCCAACCCCCTGGACTTTGTTCCGGTAACCACCTCCCCAGCAGAAGAGCTGGCAACGGGGCAGAGCGCCGCTGGCCTCTGCCCATCTCCCACCCTCTGCCCCGAGGAGCAGAAAGGGGATACCCTCGCGCTGCTGATCCCGCAGCCATTGACCCCATCTAACCCCCTGGACTTTGGTCCGGTACCCACCTCCCCAGCAGAAGAGCTGGCAACGGGGCAGAGTGCATCTGGCCTCTGTCCACCCTCCGTCGTCTGCCCTGAGGAGCAGGCGAGTTTACCCGAGCTGCTTGTCTCACAGCCGTTGACCCCACCTGACACCCGGGATGTCATTTCTGCGCCCACTTCCCCAGCAGAAGAGCTGGCAACGGGGCAGAGTGCCGCTGGCCTCTGCCCACTCTCCGTCGTCTGCCCTGAGGAACAGCAGAATTTACCCAAGCTGCTTAGCCCGCAGCCGTTGACCCCATCTGACCCCCTGGACGTTGTTCCTGTGCCCACTCCCCCAGCAGAAGAGCTGGCAACGGGAGAGAGGGCCGCTGGCCTCTGCCCATCCTCCACCATCTGCCCCGAGGAGCAGAAGGGGGTACCCTCGGGCTACTTATCCCGCAGCCACGGACCCCACCGGAGCTGGAGGACGCCATTCTCCTGCCCGGGGACCCTTTCTCGGCCTTGAACCACCCAGCCGACGCGCTGGCAATGGGGCAGAGCCTGGTCCCCCTCTGCCCATCTCCACAACCCTTTGGCCCGAGGCCCCATGCAGCCACTGTTTTCCCCAACGGCTGACCAGGACACTCGGGGCGCGTGCACTTGGCACCCGTTTTTCCCGGGTGCACGGTACCACTGGAGACGGCACAGGTGGTACCTCTCCCCAACCACGGGACACTTATTCCGGAGGGGGTACCCCGAAGGACTTACAACCTGCCAGGCACGGCCGCGAGCACCACTGGAGAAGCCTGGTGGCTCGCCTCTTGCCCACGGACTATGGGCCGCAGAGACTGCACCGACTCCCCCTATACGACCCGTGTGGGTCCAACCGGGCTCGTCGGACTTTGAAAGGGGGAGGAGTGTCACGGAAGGGACATAGGGGCTCTGCGCAGCGAGACCCAGGACTCAAACCCAAGACATTTTTAAAAGGACCTTGTTTTCCTTTGAACGTTTGCAGTGTGCGTTTCAATGTATGAACAGTTTATTTTCCTTGCTAGATGTGGTTTTACTTGATGTGCTGTATTAAGATGTACCCTGTGTGATTTTAAATATACTTTACATCGTTTGGTTTTAGTTTAATTTAGTTTAGTGAAATGACATAGCTTTGGTTTTAAAACATACTTATATTCCTGTAGGTAAATGTGTGTTTCTGTAGCCAGTAAACAAGTTTTGCTGCTGTGTAATTTATGCGTCAGGGAGTTTCCCCATTATCTAGCTACATGTTTAATTTAAGGGATCTCTGATAGTGTGTGTTTAATCTGATGTGCTGGAACAATGGATGTACAAATGTTGTGTGAGTTGAAGGCTAAGAGAATGTGAAGAATGTTGATTGTAAATAACTGACCTAACTCATTAGTATGGGTATGCAAATTGTGACTGTATACTTCAGCATAAATAGTGGCGTGTGATTAAAAGGGTTCAGTTCATCTGAGTGTTTGAAACATACAGCTCTGCCTGGTGTTGTCATTTTACGTCGGCTACATATCACCACCACCCAGGAACGGGTCACCCTAACTCCGCGGCAGAACATCGATTCGCCGCGCCGTTGCGCCACCTTGAATCGGTATCTTGGGATACCGCAACCACCCCGAATCGGGACCTCAGCTGAGCGCCGTGCCTGCATCTGCAAGGAGACTCTACCGAACCGCGGTTCGCCACGCAGACCGTCTCCAGCCCTTCAATGGTCAGTAGATCCGCTGCTCGAGACGCCGAGTGCCGTGCCACTCGGTAGTCGGGCGGATTTGCACCGTGGGTGCCCCATCTACTCTCCAGATCTCCACCGCCACGTGGTCTTCTACCCAAGCCGCTCGAGACGCCGGGTGCCGTGCCACTCGGTAGTCGGGCTTGGCAACACCAAAGAGGGGGTCAGATAGAGCAGGACCGCAGGCGGATACCCCATTCCGTCATACAGAGGTCACACATTATTCTGTACAGTGTGCTCGCTGCCCTACACCTCACGCCCCCACGAGCGCCCCCTAAACCTCACGCCCCCACGAGCGCCCCCTACACCTCACGCCCCCACGAGCGCCCCCTACACCTCACGCCCCCCGAGCGAGCGCCCCACACCTCAGCCCAACGAGCGCCCCCTACACCTCACCACGAGCGCCCCCTACACCTCACCACGAGCGCCCCCTACACCTCCCCACGAGCGCCCCCTACACCTCATCACGAGCGCCCTACACCTCATCACGAGCGCCCTACACCTCACCACGAGCGCCCCCTACACCTCACCACGAGCGCCCCCCTACAACCTCACCACGAGCGCCCCCTACACCTCACCACGAGCGCCCTACACCTCACCACGAGCGCCCCCTACACCTCACGTCGCCACGAGCGCCCCCTACACCTCACGTCGCCACGAGCGCCCCCTACACCTCACGTCGCCACGAGCGCCCCCTACACCTCACGTCGCCACGAGCGCCCCTACACCTCACGTCGCCACGAGCGCCCCCCTCCTCACGCCCCCCTCCTCAGGCCCCCCTCCTCACGCCCCCCCTACACCTCACGTCGCCACGAGCGCGCCCCTACTCCTCACGCCCCCTCCTCACGCCGCCACGAGCGCCCCCTACACCTCACGTCGCCACGAGCGCCCCCTACTCCTCACGCCCCCTAGTCCTCACGCCCCCCCGAGCACCCCTACTCCTCACGCCCCCCCACGCGGCCCCTACTCCGAGCGCCCCCCGAGCGCCCCCTACTCCTCACGCCCCCCCGAGCGCCCCCTACACCTCACGTCGCCACGAGCGCGCCCCTACACCTCACGTCGCCACGAGCGCCCCTACACCTCACGTCGCCACGAGCGCCCCTACACCTCACGTCGCCACGAGCGCCCCTACACGTCACGTCGCACGAGCGCCCCTACACGTCACGTCGCCACGAGCGCCCCTACACCTCACGTCGCCACGAGCGCCCCCTACACTCACGTCGCCACGAGCGCCCTACACCTCACGTCGCCACGAGCGCCCCCTACACCTCACGTCGCCACGAGCGCCCTACACCTCACGTCGCCACGAGCGCCCCCTACACCTCACGTCGCCGAACGGCGCCCCTACACGTCACGTCGCCACGAGCGCCCCCTACACGTCACGTCGCCACGAGGCCCCTACACCTCACGTCGCCACGAGCGCCCCCTACACCTCACGTCGCCACGAGCGCCCCCTACTCCTCACGCCCCCCACACCACACACCCCCAAGCGCCACCTACACCTCACGCCGCCCCAACACCACACACCCCCACAAGAGCCACTACACCTCACGCCCCTACACCTCACGCCGCCACAAGCGCCCCCTACACCTCACGCCGCCACGAGCACCACCTACACCTCACGCCCCCACCTACACCTCACGCCCCCACCTACACCTCACGCCACCAACTCCGCCTCACCACGAAACGAGGCCATGAGCGCCCCCTCTTCCTCACTGCAACATGAACACCCCCCTCCACCCAATACCGCCGCTGTGACGTGCATCATTTTGGACTTGAAGTGTGTCACGGAATGACCCAAGAGGCTTGGCCGCAAAGCCCAGGACCCTCAGCCAGGGACAGCTTTAATGGCGTTGGGGTTATTATGGACCCTTAGGTGCTGTTGCACCATAGGCACACCTTGTTTTATTTTATTAGATGTGGTTGTTATTGTGTGATGTAATAAAAGTGTCCCCTGTGTGTATAACTGTGAAACGTATGTTAAACCCTATTGTATGTTCTGCCCGTCGCCATTTTCCATCGCCTCGTGGATCCGGTCGGAGTGGCCGAATCGTAAAATGGCCGATTTGGAACATCCGGTCTAATTGGCCAAATCGAAAAATGGCCGATTCGGAACGTCCGGTTACGAATCGACCAATGCGAATCGGGACCAAGGCACTCCACCTCGAGAAAGGGCCAATGGGCTCATGGAGGGCGGGCAGGGTTTCCATTGTCTTGTTTATGTTTGATTGTTGATAAATATATGTGAAGTTCCCAGTAAAGCTCAGTTCAACCTGTACATTCAGCTCCGCCTGGTGTCTTTTCTGATCGTTCGCCACACGAAGCTCCTCGCAGTCTCTGTGCGCATCACCCACGAGGTACGACTCCTCGACCGCTGTGGCGACGTCCCGCGCATCGGAACAGTGAACCGCCGCAGCCACAATAGTTCCGCATCTTCGAATCGGAATTGCGGCGCCGCTTCCACGCATCTATTCCCCGAACGATCGTACCCGCTTCGACTCTGCGGCTCGATCCGAAGCCCCGACGCGGCGCTTCCCGCGCGCATCGACCCATCGAAACGTGGCCCATCCGAAACGTTTCCCGTCCGAACAAGTAAACCACGGACGAAACGTTTCCCACCAGAGCAGCTAACTCAGCAGACAGTCCCATCTTCCCCGAGGTCAGTAGATCAGCTGCTCGAGACGCCGAGTGCCGTGACGCTTGGTGGTCAGGCTGGTCTCATACAGGGGTCCCTCGCTATAACCTGCCAACCCTTCCCCAGGGTCACTCCCAGCCGCTCGAGACGTCGAGTGCCGTGCCGCTCGGTAGTCGGGCCGGCGGTGAGCGCAGTGGGAGGAGCAGATAGGAGCACACCCGCAGGCGGACAACACCCATTCCGTCACAAAGTGCCTGTGCCTAGAAATGTATTTCTATTGTTTCCGTGCCCCCTCTCGTGGTGAAGTCACCCAGTAACCGCAGGGTGTTTGTGTAATTGGTGTTATGTATGAATAATGTTATGGTCTATGTATCTGTTGTTATCTGCCGATAGGTTTGCTGGCTGAGATATTTTAGGAATGTGTTTGTCACAGAACGCACGGTCACGGTGCTACATGGAAGGAGCACGATTAAATTTACAATTTCCTCCCAGAAAGTGACCGTTTCCCCCCGGAAAATATACGTGACGTGTGTCATTTGGGCTTGGGTTTCACGGACATGGAGAGGTGTTTGGTTTTGGGGTGCATGGAGAGGTGTTTGGATTTGGGGTGCACGGACATGGAGAGGTGATTGGATTTTGGGTGCATGGACATTGACAGGTGATTGGATTTGGGGTGCAAGCCTCTCTTTTGTGCAGAATGTTTGTGTAATCTGTGATTATGTAAGAATGTTATTGTCTGTCTACTGTCTGGTCAATGTGTATCTGTTTATCTGTTGAGTATTAACCTTCCAGCCTACCCTTGTCTCAGGATTGTGTTTATCTGTGTCTATTTGAATAGGTTGTAAATCTGCTTTCTGTAATCCGTTATCCCGACTCCCATTGTCTTGACTCGTTTAGAAAAGTTACATAATGTTTAATTTAAATTTTAAGTCATGGACTCTGAGGCTCATATTTTCTTCTATTTCTTATTTATTTAACGGCAGCAAGAAAAGTTACACTTATATAAACAGAAAACATACTATCAAGTCCATAGTAAACGCTCCCCTAGTCCATAATCCTTTGCGGTCCTCTTCTATATAAGGCAGGGAGACCGGACGTATCCCTCTTTCTTGCTGCTGCAGTTAAGTACATTAAGTGAATAAACTTTTCTCTCCAGCGCACCTGGTTTTTGAGAACGCATTTTCTCAGGAAAGAGACATTGAGATTTCTCTGGTTTTCAGTACGTCCTGGGCGGTGAGTCTGTACCGTTAGGTGTCTCGACCAAGAACACTTACTGGAGTGGTGCTCTTGCTGGGATCGAACCTGTGTCTCCACAGTCTCTCTCCACACAGAGCAGTGATGTTACCTCTACTCCACCCAGCCGGTTCTGCTTGGGGTGGTCCCGGCTCACACCTTGGGGCTGCTCCTTCATTTATTTAGCTTTATCGCCGTTTCGTTTTGCTGAACGGAGCCCCGGTATTGATTTCTCAAATTTCGCACTATTTTGTTGCCACCCTTTTTGAGGTAAGCGTGGGCCTCCCTCTGCTCACAGACGGATCTACATACAGCGGAGGGATTCACGTTTCTGACTAGATTCTCTGACAGGAATTTTCCGTTTGCAGCTGCTGCTCACTCATTCGCTCACAATGCCATTAAAACAAGATGTCTGCCATTCCCGCTCGTCCTCTGGAGACTCTGGCTCCGAGGACAGTTCACACAGAGATAAGCCAATTTTTGAGGAGGCTTTAGAGTCACTCCAACCCCAGACCCTGGACCCATCCCCACCTGCTTTAATGCCTGCAACTGATGCTTCAATACAAGCCTCCATTAACACCGCGGTGAAATCAGCGGTGTCTGAATTATCCCTGGACCTTCACCGTTCCTTGAGGAAGTCATTTCTATTATAAAAGCTCTACCTTCCCAAACTTTCCCGCCGAATCCTCAGGCCTATTGGCCACCCAGCCGTCTGGGTCGCTGGTCGGCGACGGAGAATGCACTTCATATCAATTGCCTAGAGCTCCTGGCGGGTCTCTTCGCCGTCCAGTGTCAACCCATCCGCAGTATCAACTGTTTAGGAAGCCCAAGGTTGGAACTACTCACAGTCATGGGATCGAAGTTCTGGGATCACTGTTTCCCCAACTACCTGACAGTAACAGCCCAGTTCATTCCAGGACTCCCCAACACCATAGCGGATTGAAATCCCAGGCAAATGGACGATTCCGGGGACTGATCTCCGATTTACAACAGACTGGTCTCTCTTTGGGGTCCATTGGACATAGACCTATTCGCATCCAGACTGAGATTTTACAATTGGCGCCAGACTCCGAGGCTCTAGCGACTAGGGATGCACAGATACCAGTATCGGTCCCGGGTTCTGTAAGAGTACTTAGTTCTCGTGTAGATGGCGCTGATACTGGAATCCAGCATTTAGCTGGCTTGCCGGCATCCGAGGGGCGGCTGTCAGAATGCTCTAACGGCAGCTGACCACGTTTCTTCTACCTTCCAACGAGCGCCACCTGCACAGTCTTCCAGCGACCGCTCATTGGGAAGCCCCCAGGCGCAATCGAGATTTCGGAGTACGCGAGATCAAGCTGGGAGCGATCTCGCAAGATGGCGCCTGGGGGCTTCCCAACGAGCAGTCGCTGGAAGACTGAGCAGGCGGCACTCGTTGGAAGGTAGTGTAGGGCTATCCCTTTTCTGCTCCCACTGCAATTGTCTGGGGAGGGCGTACTAAATACTTGCACACACACCGTTCCTATATAGGTTTTCATTTTAATCGTGTCTTTCAATAAAGTTTGTCATCATCATGTTTTTTGAGTCAATCCAATTTTCCCGGTGGTTTTCCAACTAGAAAAATAAAGTGTTTGTTTAATCCATTATTAATCTGGGTTTAATCCCTCCTCGTTTGAGATACTCTTATTCCCTTGCCCAGAGGAAACTTGGTTTTTTTATATAAATATATAAATATAAATATATATATAATTTATATTATTGGACCCAGAGACGCCAATGATAGAAAATATACCTGAGTGCAGAATGCCTTGAAACTGAAATATAGAAAAATGGAGATAAGGCAGCACATCGGGATTTGTTATACACACCGAGGGCTGGTCTGACAGCTGTGTGTGTGTATTACACATATACACACACTCTGAGGGCATGTGTGTACACACAGTGTGGTCTGGTGTCTGTTGGGTATACATGTATCTGCTGTATATGGGGTATTATATAAATAATATACACCACCGGCATCAGATACATGGGTATACCCAACAGACACCATACCACACTGTGTGTATATAGATATGTGTATATCTGGTGTCTGTGTGTGGTCAGGGTGTGAGGTCAGGCTGTGCAGGGGTTAATGGGGTGTCTGGTCATACATTGCAATATTAACATAAACAGGACAGGCTTTCAGCAAAATCCTAGAATATTTATTGGAAAGCGTCACATGACTTAAAAGTTTTAAAAGTACTCACCGAGTACCGATAAAGTATCGGTACTTGTACTCAGTCTTAAATAATGGTATCAGTGCAGCCCTACTAGCGACAGATGTATTTCTCCAACGTTGGTCCAAAGTTCAACATTATTCATTTCCCCCATTTGCCATGATACCACGCACCATATCTCATCTTCAGTCTCAACGAGCCACACTAGTATTGGTCACACCACTCTGGAGAGGTCAGCCATGGTTCCCCTCCCTATTAGATTTCCCTGGTCTCCTCCCGGCCCATCCAGAGTTACTGCTGAACAAGGAAGGGCATTCACACCCCTTATTGCGACAGGATCAATACCGTCTAGTAGCATGGTTAGTTTCGGGGGAATTAATGCTCTCCCAGGAATTTCGATCAGAACTAGAACCTTGCTCATGGAAGCTTGGGCTCAGGAACGCGTTCTTCCTATGGATCGGCCTGGCAAGCTTGGATTAGCTTGGGACAACAAGCGGATCCCTTTTCGCCACCTGTGACCTCGGTATTAGAGTGTCTTTCCGATCTGTTTCATGAGGGTAAGGCATACCGTTCCATCAATGTAGTTATATCGACAATCTCGTCCTCGCATGTAGGTTTTCAGGGAGTCCCGGTAGGTCGCCACCAATTGGTTTGTCTTCTATTAAAGGCTATCTGGACTCCACACCGCTCGGTACTCCTCTACGTGGGATGTCCCTGTGAGATTACGTTTTATAGAAACTTGGCCAGATAATAAATTTGTCCTTACGTCAATTATCAGCGAAACTTGTAATGCTTTATGTCTATTTTCGTGCAAACGCGTGGGGGACGTAGGTGCCATGTTCTTTCACCCGAGGGAGTCGAGTTTAAGGTTTCCAGGTGAACAAAAACGTCTATACAGTGTTTTACCCAAACATTTACTATTATGTCCAGTTCGTTGTCTTGAAGAATATGAGACCCGAACTCGGAGTTTCTGATCTCCAGGTGTACCACCCCTGTTCCTCTCATTCAGACATCCTCATAACCCAGTAACCTCTGCGTCTTTAGCTCGATGGATGAAATCTCTCATGGATTTACCTTTAATTGATATTTCTCACTTCAGAGCACACTCAACCCGGAGTGTCATGGCCTCCTCAGCAGTCTCCTTGGGTTGCCATATGGAGGATCTAATGCGGGGCCGCAGATTGGTCCCGAGAATACACCTTATGAAACTACTACCTAAAACCCATTCCACATTGGTCTACTCCGATTCTAGAAGGGCTTTAAATCTGCAATACTCGCCTCCGAGTCCATGACTTAAAATTACTAAATTTTCCTATTCCATTACGGAAAGTTACAATTTTAATAATGACTCAGAGGCGAGTATTTCCCACTCAGCCCACCCTACTGTATGTATTGCACATTACTGATAAAGAGTAACCCCTTCCCGACCGCTGACGTACCATGTATGTCACGGCCACAGGTCTCCCTTAGACCCGCAGACATACGGGTCAGCGGTCTCGTAACCTCCCTCCTGCCGATACTTACCTCCCTCTCCTGCTCCCACGGCGTGTCTGGCAAGCTGGAAGCCTGCCCCGCCGTTTCATGGGGGCCGGCAGATGCGATGACGTCATCACGCTGCGCGATGACGTCATCACGCTGCGGGATGACGTCAATCAGCAGGCGCCCGCAGTAAAATTCAAGAAGGGGAGGGAGGGCTCTTTTGGAGCCCTCTATCTCCCCATGTAAGATAGAAACTTACAAATTACACCGCTGGAAAGGGGAGAGTCTCTCCCTTTTCAGTGGTGTACAGCATTAATTGTTTAGCTGCCGGATCGCGATTCAAACCTGGAGGTGGCTGAAATCTTGGATATCAGCCAAACCTCCGGGTCACCCACACCCACTGACATCCTCACCACATGTGAGGATGTCAGTGGGACAGTTAATCCCCTAGCTGCCAAGTGGAGATAAGGGGATCCAAAAGATCCCCCTATCTCCCAATCCGTGGCAGCTAGAGGGTCAAAAAAAATGAGCATAAAACGGTCAAAATGAGCTCAGTGCACAAAAGTGAACTGGCTCAGCAGTGAAGGGGTTAAAAAGCAAAAACATGTAAAAAAATATATATATTTCTATTCTCAGGACAAAATTCTGAAACTATTTAAGCGGTGTCTTTTTGGTGGTTTTAGATTTAAATTACGAAAAGGGGTGTTTTTACCATTATTGTTTTTATAGTAAATTATAGGATATGATGGAAATAATGGTATCTTTAGAAAGTGCATTTAATGGCGGGAAAAACAGTGTATAATATGTGTGGGTTCCATAAACGAGAAAGGAAAATTACACCTAAACACTAACCGCGCAGAAACGTAAAAACAGCAACAGGCACTAAATGATGGATTTGCGTAAAACCGCCCGGTCACTAAGGGGTTAACATAGGAGGTTCTGTTCCTCCGATTGTATTTTGTCCCGGGATTTTGGCTCCATGATTACTCAATATTTTACTCTAGTCTCATTGACTCCGTGATTTTGTTCCGTCCTCTGTTATGGACAACAGTTACGGAACCTCTTTTAACCTCCCTGGCGTTATTTAGATGTCAGAATCATTACGATTTTTTTTTTTAGCTCCCTGGCGGCATCTCAAGTGTGGCTCGGGGTTAAATTCCTATGCTGGAAGCGGTAACCCGAGCCACACTCGGGATGCCGCTGGATACATACCTGTCCCTGCGCTCCCTCCGCAGTCTCCTCTGGCGATAGCGACCTCCTGCTTCCCTTCTTGCAAGAAGGGAAGCAGAATGCCGCGATCGCTGGGAGACTGCGGAGGATAGCGAGGGAGCGCAGGGACAGGTATGTATCCAGCGGCATCCCGAGTGTGGCTCAGGGTTACCGCTTCCAGCATAGGAATTTAACCCCGAGCCACACTTGGGGTAACCGCCAGGGAGGTTAATGCTTCGCTCAGGTTTCTTCCAGTCTTGTGAGCGACTTTCCCCTTCGTCTGAATGGAATACGTTTGGTTTTCATACTTCGTTTCAAGTGTCTCCTCATCTGAATTTGGCCAGTTCCGCAGCCAAGAAAGAGGGATACTTCCAGTCTCATCCAGTCTGCCTTATATAGAAGAGGACCGCAAAGGATTATGCACTAGGGGAGCATTTACTATGGACTTGATAGTATGTGGTTTTTAAAAGTGGTCACTTTTCTTGCTGCTGCCAAATAAGAAAGTGAAGCAAATACTCGCCTCCGAGTCATCATTAAAATTCTAACTCCCCGTCACGGAATAGGAAAATTTTATAATTTCTACCTAATCTAATTATGTTTCACCTTCCAAGAGGCAAATGTGTCTCATTGTCTGTTTCAGCCTGATTAGGCCCCCAGCAGCTTCTGGGGGGGGGGGGGGTTGTGTATGTAAATGACCCCTGTGTGACCATATAAATCTATGAGTGTCCTTGATTAAAGCCAGTTCCATTCTAGCCCTGAAAGACCTCAGATCTACAGCCTCGTCTTATTTCTGGGGATGCTAGCAGGCTCTATGTGACCCGGTACTTGAGCTGTGGCTAAGCACTAGAGGATGGCACCGGGGGGGGGGGGGGGGGGAGTCTGGCTGGGTAGAACACGAGGGTCCTACAAAGAAGTGGCATTGGCAGATGTCACACACACACTATACACAGTCACACACACACACACTATACACAGTCACACACACACACACTATTACACAGTCACACACACACACACATACACAGTCACACACACACACACTATACACAGTCACCACAACACACACACTATACACAGTCACACACACACACACACTATACGCAGTCACACACACACACACCACTATACGCAGTCACACACACTATACACAGTCACACACACACACACTATACACAGTCACACACACACACACTATACACAGTCACACACACACACACTATACACAGTCACACACACACACACTATACACAGTCACACACACACACACTATACACAGTCACACACACACACACACTATACACAGTCACACACACTATACACAGTCACACACACACACACTATACACAGTCACACACACACACACTATACACAGTCACACACACACACACTATACACAGTCACACACACACACTATACACAGTCACACACACACACTATACACAGTCACACACACACTATACACAGTCACACACACACTATACACAGTCACACACACACTATACACAGTCACACACACACACTATACACAGTCACACACTATACACAGTCACACACACACTATACACAGTCACACACACACTATACACAGTCACACACACACTATACACAGTCACACACACACTATACACACACACTATACAGACACACACACTATACACAGTCACACACACACTATACACAGTCACACACACACTACACAGTCACACACACACTACACAGTCACACACACTATACAGTCACACAAACTATACACAGTCACACACACACTATACACAGTCACACACACACTATACACAGTCACACACACACTATACACTCACACACACACTATACAGTCACACACACACTATACACAGTCAACACACACTATACACAGTCACACACACACTATACACAGTCACACACACACTATACAGTCAACAACACATATACACAGTCACACACACACAGTCACACTATACACAGTCACACACACACTATACACAGTCACACACACACTACACAGTCACACACACACACTACACAGTCACACACACACACTACACAGTCACACACACACACTATACACAGTCACACACACACACTATACACAGTCACACACACACACTATACACAGTCACACACACACTATACACAGTCACACACACACTATACACAGTCACACACACACTATACAGTCACACACACTATACACACACACTATACACAGTCACACACACACTATACAGTCACACACACACTATACACTCACACACACACTATACACAGTCACACACACACTATACACAGTCACACACACTATACAGTCACACACACACTATACAGTCACACACACACTATACACAGTCACACACACACTATACACAGTCACACTATACACAGTCACACTATACACAGTCACACACACACTACACAGTCACACACACACTATACACAGTCACACACACACACTACACAGTCACACACACACTACACAGTCACACACACACACTATACACAGTCACACACACACACTATACACAGTCACACACACACACACTATACACAGTCACACACACACTACACAGTCACACACACACACTACACAGTCACACACACACACTACACAGTCACACACACACACTATACACAGTCACACACACACTATACACAGTCACACACACACTATACACAGTCACACACACACTATACACAGTCACACACACACTATACACAGTCACACACACACTATACAGTCACACACACACACTATACACACACACTATACACAGTCACACACACACTATACACAGTCACACACTATACAGTCACACACACACTATACAGTCACACACACACTATACAGTCACACACACACTATACAGTCACACACACACTATACAGTCACACACACACTATACAGTCACACACACACTATACACAGTCACACACACACTATACACAGTCACACACACTATACACAGTCACACACACACTATACACAGTCACACACACACTATACACAGTCACACACACACTATACAGTCACACACACACTATACACTCACACACACACTATACACAGTCACACACACACTATACACAGTCACACACAGTCACACACACACTATACAGTCACACACACACACTATACACAGTCACACACACACTATACACAGTCACACACACACACTACACAGTCACACACACACACTATACACAGTCACACACACACTATACACAGTCACACACACACTATACACAGTCACACACACACACTATACACAGTCACACACACTATACACAGTCACACACACTATACACAGTCACACACACACTATACACAGTCACACACACTACACAGTCACACACACACTATACACAGTCACACACACTATACACAGTCACACACACTATACAGTCACACACACTATACACAGTCACACACACTACACAGTCACACACACACTACACAGTCACACACACACACACTATACACAGTCACACACACACTATACACAGTCACACACACACTATACACAGTCACACACACACTATACAGTCACACACACACTATACAGTCACACACACACTATACACAGTCACACACACACTATACAGTCACACACACACTATACACAGTCACACACACACTATACACAGTCACACACACACTATACACAGTCACACACACACTATACAGTCACACACACACTATACAGTCACACACACACTATACACAGTCACACACACACATATACAGTCACACACACACACTATACAGTCACACACACACACTATACAGTCACACACACTATACACAGTCACACACACTATACACAGTCACACACACTATACACAGTCACACACACACTATACACAGTCACACACACACACTATACACAGTCACACTATACACAGTCACACACACACTATACAGTCACACACACACTATACACAGTCACACACACACTATACACAGTCACACACACACTATACACAGTCACACACACACACTATACACAGTCACACACACACACTATACACAGTCACACACACACACACTATACAGTCACACACACTATACACAGTCACACACACTATACACAGTCACACACACTATACAGTCACACACACACTATACAGTCACACACACACTATACACAGTCACACACACACTATACACAGTCACACACACACACTATACAGTCACACACACACACACTATACACAGTCACACACACACACACTATACAGTCACACACACTATACACAGTCACACACACTATACACAGTCACACACACACACTACACAGTCACACACACACACTATACACAGTCACACACTATACACAGTCACACACACACTATACACAGTCACACACACACTATACACAGTCACACACACACTATACACAGTCACACACACACACTATACAGTCACACACACTATACACACACACTATACACAGTCACACACACACTATACACTCACACACACACTATACACAGTCACACACACACTATACACAGTCACACACACTATACAGTCACACACACACTATACAGTCACACACACACCACTATACACAGTCACACACACACTATACACAGTCACACTATACACAGTCACACTATACACAGTCACACACACACTACACAGTCACACACACACTAACACAGTCACACACACACACTACACAGTCACACAACACA
>CM019066.1:389273154-389422103 GCA_009667805.1 Leptobrachium leishanense | reverse complement strand
CGGCCGGTGGACCTCATGGCCGGGTGGACCTCATGGCCGGGTGGACCTCATATCAGGGGACAGAAGGAAATAAAACACATAGTGCAGATCTAGTGATTTCCGAGTCACGTGGACGGGAGCCAATATTGCTGTCACTCTCATGCGCAGCCCCGGCCGATATATAGGTGGCCAGGAGACCTTCTGTCCTCTCCTTGCTCCTTCTCTGCGCTGCTGGGCTGTGTCAAGGGTGAGGTCTGGCATGGGTGCGCAGGAGTATGGGTGTGAGCCCAATATGCAGTGAATATGCAGCAGACAGGTTACAGGGCAAAAAAGGGTTTAATAAGAACAGAAAAACTCAAGAAGGGAGGTACTAGGAGGCAGGATAAACAGAAAAATAACTAGAAGGGGAACACTGACAACACAATCTCTAAGCGAAGGTACAAATGGAAGCAAGCAATAGGATAGTCAAAGTCTAGCAAGGGTCTGATACACGATCTCTAAGCGAAAGTACAATAGGATATAGAAACAGGATGGTCAAGGTCTAGCAAGGGTCTGATACACGAGTAAATACAAGCATAGGAAAGCAGGGGAATACAGGGCAATGGAGGATACCGGAGATTGATGGTGCAAAGCAGAGGGAAAAATTCAGGAATGTCCAATGTTCAGAGGGGATCCAGGCAAAGGGTTCAGGAGGAGATCAGGAACTCAGGTCTATTCAAGGCAAGGCTGGTAACGTCAATGAGGCAGCGTGGGACCAGGGGCGTAGCTTCCTTATAAGCAGGTCACATCAGGCTGGACGAGGTGCAGGTGATGGGTCAGGTTCAGAATGAAAAGCAAATCAAAGTCCAGAACCGTGCATGGGGAAGGAGAAAAAACACAAAAACAAAACAAAGTCCTGGAATCAACCTAGAACATGCAAAAAAGAAAACAAAAAGGTGCATCAGAGGGTCAGGACCATGACAACACCCAGGTGGGCATGACAGGCTGGAGTCCTCACGATATGAGCGCTGGAATCTGCCCTGTGGGTGGTTGCCGCTGCGCAGTGAAGGACAGGATGCGGTGATATTAAGGTAAAGGGTTAATAACAAATAAAGTGCGGAAAAATTAGAATATAAGCAAATGGTTAATGAATGTGCAGGAGACGTGAATCACCAGAGAACTGACCTCTTCAGCTGCACATTCTCCAACCATTAGCTTCTATTGTGCTTTATTTCCTTCTCCACCCTGCCCGCGAGGTCCACCCTGCCCGCGAGGTCCACCCTGCCCGCGAGGTCCACCCTGCCCGCGAGGTCCACCCTGCCCGCGAGGTCCACCCTGCCCGCGAGGTCCACCCTGCCCACGAGGTCCACCCTGCCCACGAGGTCCACCCGGCCGCGAGGTCCACCCTGCCCACGAGGTCCACCCTGCCCACGAGGTCCACCCGGCCGCGAGGTCCACCCTGCCCACGAGGTCCACCCTGCCTACGAGGTCCACCCTGCCCACGAGGTCCACCCTGCCCACGAGGTCCACCCGGCCGCGAGGTCCACCCTGCCGCGAGGTCCACCCGGCCACCGACCAACACACTGAACTTTGCCCACAAGGGGGCAGCACTGCATAAAGTACAGCCCCCCCCCCCCCGTTATTCAGCACTATATACTATACTGTGAATTAGGGCTGTGCAATTAATTGCAATCGAATCGCGATTTCCGACCCTGCAATTTCTAAATCGCATAAGGCTGCAATTTTTGGCTCCCTGTTAACTTCCGGCGGCATGGTGCTTTGGGCGCTCGCAGGGGGAACCATTCTCGCGGCTCGTCACATGGTTCCCCCAGGCGAGCGCCCAAGCTCCATGCCGCCGGAAGTTAACAGGGAGCCAAACACGTGGCGCACAGAGGTGAGCTGGGGCAGTATATCCATGAGCTGGGGCAGTATCTCCATGTGCTGGGGCAGTATATCCATGTGCTGGGGCAGTATATCCATGTGCTGGGGCAGTATATCCATGTGCTGGGGCAGTATATCCATGTGCTGGGGCAGTATATCCATGTGCTGGGGCAGTATATCCATGAGCTGGGGCAGTATATCCATGAGCTGGGGCAGTATATCCATGTGCTGGGGCAGTATTTCCATGTGCTGGGGCAGTATATCCATGTGCTGGACAGTATATCCATGAGCTGGGACAGTATTTCCATGTGCTGGGGCAGTATATCCATGTGCGGGGCAGTATATCCATGAGCTGGGGCAGTATATCCATGAGCTGGGCAGTATATCCATGTGCTGGGGCAGTATTTCCATGTGCTGGGGCAGTATATCCATGTGCTGGGGCAGTATTTCCATGTGCTGGACAGTATATCCATGTGCTGGGACAGTATATCCATGAGCTGGGGCAGTATTCCATGTGCTGGGCAGTATATCCATGAGCTGGGGCAGTATATCCATGTGCTGGGGCAGTATATCCATGTGCTGGGGCAGTATATCCATGTGCTGGGCAGTATATCCATGTGCTGGGGCAGTATATCCATGTGCTGGGGCAGTATCCATGTGCTGGGGCAGTGTGACGGAAGGTGATGTGATCCGCTTGCGGTATGCTCAAATCTGCGTTACTTCTCCCCCCTCTCTCCCCTTTACTGTATCGTCGGCCCGACTACCAAGAGCCTAGGCCCTCGGCGTCTCGAGCGGCCGGTATGACTTGGAGATATGTTGCCAGTCTTATCGGGTGACCCCCGGGGTGAGCCCAGCCCGACCACTGAGTGGCGGCACCCAGCGTCCCGAGCAGCTGGTCACTGACCTGAATAGGATCTGTATCGCCCGGGAAACTGACCGGATTCTCCTCTCTTAGGTGTGTCAGGATGCCTGTGATGAAGGTATGGATAGCCGCTGGTCCTGAGGGTAGTACTGTTCAACGGCAGATGTACCCCCCCCCCACACTGCGCAGCACTGCATTCAAATCTCCCGCCGGCGGAATGGGCGACTCGCCTGGTACCATTCCTGTCGCGCGGCAATTGGTATCCCCACACGTCCCTCTCCCTCCACTCTGTGTTCTGGGCCACGAGGGACACCAGATGCGGTCAATAAAGAGAGGCACGAGTCGTAGCTGCATGAACTCAAAACAAAGACACGTTTTTATTTTCAGACACCTCTACTTAAACACTTCCACCATGCGCTCAGCCGCTGGGAACACCTCCTGCCCACCCACCAGATCTCATTGGCCGACGCGATTCGGGGCGTTGCCGATTCAGAGCCGGGTGCACCGAATCAGCCATTTTCCCTCCTGATCCACCCGGACAGCCATGAGCGGTGGAAAATGGCGGCACCCCGGCAGACCGCGACCGGCACACCTTACCATACATCACACTCCCACATTACCGGAACCACCCTCCGAAACCCTCCGATCCCGCAGAACAGTTGGCGCAACGGCACCAACACAAAAGTTCACTGAAAACAAATGTCCCGTGAAATAGCCTCCGACCGAGGGTGCTGGGCCAGTCCATCACAGGCAGTATTTCCATGTGCTGGGGCATTATATCCATGTGCTGGGGCAGTATATCCATGTGCTGGGGCAGTATATCCATGTGCTGGGGCAGTATATCCATGTGCTGGGGCATTATATCCATGTGCTGGGGCAGTATATCCATGTGCTGGGGCAGTATATCCATGTGCTGGGACAGTATATCCATGTGCTGGGGCAGTATATCCATGTGCTGGGGCAGTATATCCATGTGCTGGGGCAGTATATCCATGTGCTGGGCAGTATATCCATGTGCTGGGCAGTATATCCATGAGCTGGGGCAGTATATCCATGAGCTGGGGCAGTATATCCATGTGCTGGGGCAGTATATCCATGTGCTGGGGCAGTATTTCCATGTGCTGGGGCAGTATTTCCATGTGCTGGGGCAGTATATCCATGTGCTGGGGCAGTATATCCATGTGCTGGGGCAGTATATCCATGTGCTGGGGCAGTATTTCCATGTGCTGGGCAGTATATTCCATGTGCTGGGGCAGTATATCCATGTGCTGGGCAGTATATCCATGTGCTGGGGCAGTATTTCCATGTGCTGGGGCAGTATATCCATGTGCTGGGCAGTATATCCATGTGCTGGGGCAGTATTTCCATGTGCTGGGGCAGTATATCCATGTGCTGGGGCAGTATATCCATGTGCTGGGGCAGTATTTCCATGTGCTGGGGCAGTATAATCCATGTGCTGGGCAGTATATCCATGAGCTGGGGCAGTATTTCCATGTGCTGGGGCAGTATATCCATGTGCTGAATACTGAATACATTTAGAATGTATGTAGCATGTTTTGAAAAAGCAAAAACAATTGGCTAAATCGCAAATAAAATCGCAATCGTAATATTCATTCAAGAAATCGCAATATGATTATTTTGTCAATATTGCACAGCCCTACTGTGAATCGATGATCCTGTACAGAACCGTTACACAATATGCAGGACGTGTATAAGAGCTGACGCCGTCACACCTGGATATAAAGATTTGTGTACAACACTCCGGCATATTGCACCTACTGTATCAATATATCTACAAATTCAACACGGCGCCATATATAGGATTTATATTTCACCGAATAAACCCCATGTAGGCAGCGACCAATCAGATCAAACCCCACTTCACAATCTACACTAAGCAATTAGCAAAGCGTTACCACCTTATCCCTGATGCGCCAACACGCTCCGACACGCGCCAACACACTCCAACACGCTCCGACACGCGCCAACACGCTCCAACACGCTCCGACACGCGCCAACACACTCCAACACGCTCCGACACGCGCCAACACACTCCAACACACTCCAACACGCGCCAACACGCTCCAACACGCGCCAACACGCTCCAACACGCACCAACACGCTCCAACACGCGCCAACACGCGCCAACACACGCCAACACGCTCCAACACGCTCCAACACGCGCCAACACGCGCCAACACGCTCCAACACGCACCAACACGCTCCAACACGCGCCAACACGCTCCAACACGCGCCAACACGCTCCAACAGCACCACGGAGCAGGTGCCATCAAAAGCCTATCCACCACTTTCTACACATAGACCCCTGACAGACCCCCCCGACAGACGCACACAGACCCCTCCCGACAGACGCACACAGACCCCTCCCGACAGACGCACACAGACCCCCCCCGACAGACGCACACAGACCCCCCCGACAGACGCACACAGACCCCCCCCGACAGACGCACACAGACCCCTCCCGACAGACGCACACAGACCCCTCCCGACAGACGCACACAGACCCCTCCCGACAGACGCACACAGACCCCTCCCGACAGACGCACACAGACCCCTCCGACAGACGCACACAGACCCCTCCCGACAGACGCACACAGACCCCCCCCGACAGACGCACACAGACCCCTCCCGACAGACGCACACAGACCCCTCCCGACAGACGCACACAGACCCCCCCGACAGACGCACACAGACCCCCCCGACAGACGCACACAGACCCCCCCCGACAGACGCACACAGACCCCTCCCGACAGACGCACACAGACCCCCCCGACAGACGCACACAGACCCCTCCCGACAGACGCACACAGACCCCTCCGACAGATGGACCCTCCCAGATGCAAAGACAGACCCCTGACAGACCCCCCCCGACAGACGCACAGACAGACCCCCCCCCCCCGACAGACGCACACAGACCCACAGACAGACCCCCCCCCCCCCCAGAAAACTCAGACCCCCCAACAGACGGACCCTCCCAGACGCACAGACAGACCCCCCCCCTCCCAAAGACACAGGGACAGACCTTGTGAGACAGACACACAACATTCCCATGTACCCCACCCTCTGCACGAATATACCAAGAAGCCACTTGCTCCACCGGAATGTTCCCATAATCCCCTCTGCTCCAGCACTATAGATGAGATGCGCCCCCCCCCCGCTCTCTGTATAACACTGTGGTGCTTTCTTCTGGCGCGCAGACTCTGCCTGTGGAGCGTCCTGGTGATGGAGCCCGGCCAGGATCGTGTCATCGCCCTGGTGGACATGGACTGCTTTTATGTGCAGGTGGAGCAGAGACTGAAACCCGAGCTGAAGAACAAGCCAGTAGTGGTGGTGCAGTACAAAACCTGGAAGGGCGGCGGGTGAGATTCACAACACACCACAAATTGGGGGGGGGGGGCTCCGCTCCACATGTTTTGGGTCGTCTCACGCCTCCATTTGTCTTTCAGCATTATAGCCGTCAGCTACGAAGCGCGAGCTTTTGGGGTGAGCAGGAACATGTTTGCAGATGACGCTCGGAAGCTGTGTGCAGACCTGCAGCTGGCGCGAGTCAGTGAGGCCCACGGGAAAGCTGACCTCACCAAGTGCGTATCCTCTGCGACTATTCTATGCAAGTCGCACACTCCACAGACACGCTGCTCACTGTACTCCGCAGCTCCTGCAGGGGGCGGGCTCTCCTCCGCGGATTCCTGCAGGGAGCGGGCTGTTCTCCGCGGCTCCTGCAGGGGGTGGGCTGTCCTCCGCGGATTCCTGCAGGGAGCGGGTTGTCCTCCGCTGCTCCTGCAGGGGGCGGGCTGTCCTCCGCTGCTCCTGCAGGGGGCGGGCTGTCCTCCGCTGCTCCTGCAGGGGGCGGGCTGTCCTCCGCTGCTCCTGCAGGGGGCGGGCTGTCCTCCGCGGCTCCTGCAGGGGGCGGGCTCTCCTGCAGGGGGCGGGTTGTCCTCCGCGGCTCCTGCAGGGAGCGGGCTGTCCTCCGCGGCTCCTGCAGGGGGCGGGCTGTCCTCCGCGGCTCCTGCAGGGGGCGGGCTGTCCTCCGCGGCTCCTGCAGGGAGCGGGCTGTCCTCCGCGGTTCCTGCAGGGGGCGGGCTGTCCTCCGCGGCTCCTGCAGGGAGCGGGCTCTCCTCCGTGGGCCCCTCGCATGCAGTAGGTGGTGTAAGTGTATTTCCAGGTGCTCCTGTATAAAAGGTGGAGGTATGCATCACGGGGGGCGATCGGTCCAGGTGGAGGTATGCATCACCGGGGGGGGGGGTCCGGGTGGAGGTTGCATCACCGGGGGGGTCGGGTGGAGGTTTGCATCACCGGGGGGTCGGGTGGAGGTTTGCATCACTGGGGGGGGGTCGGGTGGAGGTTTGCATCACCGGGGGGGTCGGGTGGAGGTTTGCATCACCGGGGGGGGGTCGGGTGGAGGTTTGCATCACCGGGGGGGGTCGGGTGGAGGTTTGCATCACCGGGGGGGGGTCGGGTGGAGGTTTGCATCACCGGGGGGTCGGTCGGGTGGAGGTTTGCATCACCGGGGGGTCGGGTGGAGGTTTGCATCACCGGGGGGTCGGGTGGAGGTTTGCATCACCGGGGGGGGGGTCGGGTGGAGGTTTGCATCACCGGGGGGGGGTCGGGTGGAGGTTTGCATCACCGGGGGGGGGGTCGGGTGGAGGTTTGCATCACCGGGGGGGGGGGTCGGGTGGAGGTTTGCATCACCGGGGGGGTCGGGTGGAGGTTTGCATCACCGGGGGGGGGGGGGTCGGGTGGAGGTTTGCATCACCGGGGGGGGGTCGGGTGGAGGTTTGCATCACCGGGGTGGGGGGGTCGGGTGGCGGTTTGCATCATGGGGGGGGGGGGCGGGTGGAGGTTTGCATCACCGGGGGGGGTCGGGTGGAGGTTTGCATCACCGGGGGGTCCGGGGGAGGTTTGCGTCACGGGGGGTAGCCTCTCCTGCTGTTCAGAATGCGGCTCCTCGTCCGGCAGGTATCGCGACGCCAGCGTGGAAGTGATGGAGGTCATGTCTCGCTTTGCCGTGGTGGAACGGGCGAGCATTGACGAAGCTTATATTGACCTGACGGACACCGTGAAGAAAAAGCTTCACCAGACGGGAGGATCCGCCATATCCGAGGACCTGCTGCCGACCTCCCACATGCAGGGGTACCCCCAAACCCACACCCCACAAGAGTGTCCTGAGGGGTCCAAAGGTACGTCGGCTCCTGCGCAGCGTCTGAGCAGAAGACTTAACCTGGACGTTCAATAAAACGGGCGACTCCAGCTACGCCCCCCCACCCCCATTAGAAAAATTACAGCATTAATGCTCTCTGTGTGCCGTGCTGGGGGGGGGAAATTAATGCTCTGTGTGCCCTATCTGGGGGGGATTAAAGCTCTCTGTGTGCCGTGCTGGGGGGGATTAATGCTCTCTGTGTGCCGTGCTGGGGGGGATTAATGCTCTCTGTGTGCCGTGCTGGGGGGGATTAATGCTCTCTGTGTGCCGTGCTGGGGGGGGATTAATGCTCTCTGTGTGCCGTGCTGGGGGGGGATTAATGCTCTCTGTGTGCCGTGCTGGGGGGGGGATTTAATGCTCTCTTTGTGCCGTGCTGGGGGGGGGATTAATGCTCTCTGTGTGCCGTGCTGGGGGGGATTAATGCTCTCTGTGTGCCGTGCTGGGGAGGGATTAATGCTCTCTGTGTGCCGCGCTGGGGGTGGGATTAATGCTCTCTGTGTGCCGTGCTGGGGGGGGAATAATGCTCTCTGTGTGCCGTGCTGGGGGGGATGTGCCGCAGTGAATGCATTCACGCAGTCTGGTTTTGTGCAGAGGAGCTGCGTCGGCTCGGGGTGGCGCAGTGGCTGGAATCCCTTGCCGGGGCGGATCCGCGGAGCCCGGAGCTTCTACTCACCGTGGGAGCCGTGATCGTGGAGGAGATGAGGACGGCGGTGGAAAAAGAGACCGGCTTCACGTGCTCTGCTGGAATCGCCCATAATAAGGTAAGGAGACTGCTGGGCAATGCCCGCTGCCTGTACACTGGGCCCTCCATACCGGCTCCTCTCTCTGTGTCCTGTGCGGTTCTTGCACTCACTGCTGCCTGCTACACTCAGTGAAGCCAGTCCTGTCTTCAGCCTCTGTGACGGAGACGTTCTCTTCCGTCTTTCCTGACTCTCCAGACACCCCTTCGTTGCGGTCAGCCCGGCTACTGGGAGCGCTGTCCTCAGTGCCTCGATCAGTTTGACCCACCTGCTTCTGTTCCTCTGCCCTGGAGCCGTTAGGAATTTCCAGAAGGCCGCTCTCTGCCTTCTGAGGTTGAGTGTATAGTGTAGCGTCGCTGAAATAAAACACCAGATGCGGCTGTATGTTTTAAAACAGGATTCTCTCTCTCTCTGAGCTCTGAGAGTTCTAACCTTTTAATGAACAAAACGCCACCATTTATGCTGAAATCCAACAGCCATAATTTGCATAAATGACGCACCTCGTCCTACCAATATACTAATTACATTATGTCAGATATTTACAATAAACATTCTTTACATTCTTTAGCCTTCAGCTCACACAACATTTGCATAATCCATTGTTCTAACACATCAGATTAAAGACAAACACTATCACAGATCCCTTGACTCAAACATGCAGCCAGATAAAGGGAAAAGCCCTGTTGCATAAATCACACAGCAGTAAAGCTTGTTGACTGGTTATACAGAAACACATTTACCTACAGGAATATAAGTATTTAAAACTAAAGTTACGCCATTTTACACTAAACTAATTTAAACTAAAATCAAACAATGTAAAATATATTTAAAAACACACGATACAATTGAATACAAGTCTCTTGGGGTTTGAAGCAAGCGTTACATCAGCTCCATGACATATTGTGACGGAATGGAGTGTCCGCCTGCGGTCCTGCTCCTATCTGACCCCCTTGATGGCGTCCGGCCCGACTACCGAGTGGCTCGGCACTCGGCGTCTCGAGCAGCCTGATCTACCGACCTCTTGTTGGTGTGGAGGTGGCTGCTGGGCTGACTTGAGGCTCCTTTTCCTGGGATAGACGTGATGTAGAAGTCCGCTGAGTGCCTTCTAGGTGCAATGTGATATGCCCTGAAATAACTCACCAGACGAAGCTGTATGACTTCAAAACAGAAACTGATTTATTACAAGGTTTGGGCAGATCCTTTTATACGCACAACACAAAGACATGTCCAGACTTAAATGCCCTCATACAATACATGATACATGTTAATACATCACACTCTAATAAAAACCACACCAGTAAAACCACATCTAGACATGAAATAAAATGTCCATACACTTAAACGCACAACCGAAATATAAAAGGAAAAAATGATCTTTAAAACGGTCTGAGTTTTTAGTCACGCGGCTCGCTGGAAGGAGCGCTCAGGTCCATTCCGTGACATTTCTCCCCCCCAATAAAGTCCGACGGACACGGTTGGACCCCAACGGGTCGAATCGGGGAAGTCGGAGCAGTCTCTGTGGCCCATAGTCTGTGGGTAGGAGGCGAGCCACCAGGCTTCTCCACTTGTCCTCTTAAACTAACCCGCTGTCCGACGGGTGCTCCAGGCCCCAGCGCCGGGCGCCCAGTTGGTGGCAGGTATCCCCTCCTGGGGAAGGGTTCTGTCGTCGGGGAGGGGTACCGCCTGTACCACCTCCGGGGGTATCACGCACCCGGGAAAAACGCGGGCCACTTGCACGCGTCCCGAGCGCTCTGGTCAGCTGCTGGAAAAAGTAGTGGCTGTAGGAGGCCTCCGGGCCAAAGGGTTGGAACAGTGGGCAGAGTTGACAACGGCTCTGCCCCGTAGCCAGCGCTTCTGCTGGAGAAGGGTCTCTGGGCGGGAGGATGGCTTCCTCCCTCTCCGGGGAAACCAAGTGCTGCGGGCAAGTCAACCCGGGGGTATCCGCCATCGGCTCCTCAGGGTAGGTGGTGGAGAGTGGGCAGAGGCCAGCGGCGCTCTGCCCCGTGGCCAGCTCTTCTGCTGGGTAGGGGTCTCCTTGTGGGCGGAGGGCATCTTCCATAATGAAGGGGGCCAGGGGGGGTGTGGAAACAAGCCCAGGGGGATCCTCGGGGGGGATCCGGGGAAACAAGCAAGGGCTGCGGGCAAAGCAGCCCGGGTAGATCATCCATCTGCACCTCAGGGTGGGCAGAGGTCAGCGCCGCTCTGCCCCGTTGCCAGCGCTTCTGCTGGGTACGGGTCGCTTTGCAGGAGGATGGCTTCTTCCATCTCCAGGGGGATCAAAGGTTGCGGGCAAACCAGCCCAGGAGGAACATCTGTCTGCTCCTCGTGGCAGACTGTGAAGAGTGGGCAGAGGCCAGCGGCGCTCTGCCCCGTGGCCACCTCTTCTGCTGGGTAGGGGTCTCCTTGTGGGAGGAGGGCATCCTCCATAATGAAGGAGGTCAGGGGCTGTGTGGAAACAAGCCCAGGGGGATCCTCGGGTGGTTCCGGGGAAATAATCAAGGACGGTGAGCAGAGGGCCTCGGTGCTCTGTCCGGGTGCCAGTATTTCCATTGGGGAAATTGCCACTGGCGCCGGGTCCTCTCGGGGGAGCATGGGGTCCTCCATCGCTGGGGAAAGACCAGCCCGGGGGGAACATCTATCTGCTCCTCGTGGCAGAATGGGGGAGGCGGGCAGAGGCCAGCGGTGCTCTTCCCCCGTTGCCAGCGCTTCTGCTGGGTACGCGACGGGAAACCCTATCTCAGGCTCCAATTCCTCCGCTGACCAGTCCCAGGCCATGGGACTCGAGCCTAACTGTGGGGCTCCGTTAAACAGTTGCTTGTAGGCCTTCTCAAGCTCGCATTCCTGTCGGGCCAGGAGCTCCAGTTCATCGAGGTCCACCTCGTCCCAGTCGGCTGGGCCCTCCATCCGAAGATCCATGATCTGATCCAGACGCCACTCCGTATCTTCTCCAAACTCAGGGTCGTTGGCCATCCTCTCATACAGTGGCCCTGTGCCGCCATAGTCAAAACCTACGGTGGGCATAGCGTGGGTTGTGCTGGGCATCAGTGGGACCATCAGCCACTGGAAGGCCCGGTAGCTGGCATCCAGTGCAATCTCTCGTTGCACCAAGTGGTGGAGCTCTGCCTCCCACCCCTCTGAGGGTCGTCCTTCCAGGAAGGCCTCTCGGGCCCTATCCTGTGCCTGGTAGATGGCCGATTCGGAGGGGATCTCGGTACCTTGGTGGTACTGTCCATGTACCAGGGCCTCGTACCAGAGGCCTCGGCGGATCTCATCCCGCCGTTCGAACTCCAGGCGGTCTGTTGCGGATCCTGGATAGAGATCGCTGCTCTCCTGCAGTCTTCTCTGGAACTCTACTTTCGCCTTCTTAATGGTGCAGATATCATCGTCGAGCCAGTCACTGGGGGGTGTAGCTTCCTTGACGGAAATTCCAGGCAAGCTGTAAATCTCCTCCCAAGTATCGCTGGGGAGTGTGGGTTCCTCCCATGAAGCTCCAGACAAGCTGTAAGTCCCCATAAAAGGATCGCTGGGGGGTGTAGATTCCCTGGACGAAGCTCCAGGCGGGCTGTCAACCTCAACCCAGGGCTCTACGGGGTAGGTTTCAGGGGCGGGGTGTTTTGTCCATGTCGCTTGGAGCTCGGCCAACCGCTGCTGGTGTTGGCGCTCCTTTTCTCGCTCCTCACCTTCTTGGAGGACCGTCATGAGTTGTACAACTGCGGCTTCGGAGGGGGTGGTGCCGCGTATCTCTAATATTGCTCGAGCTTTCTTTCGGAGGGGATCTTCAGTGGCCGGAGTCGGGGTTGGGGTTCTCCTCATTCGCTGGTCCATCCTTGTAAGCTCCTTGACCAGGGCTTTCTTGTTTTTGGTGCCGGCGATTCCTCCACGGCACTCTAGCAGGTCTTGAAGGGTGCTTCTTTTGCAAGTTGCGTAGTGTGCCATGCTGTGTGTTTTCTGGGGGTTCAGAGAGCTATCCCACCGCTGCCACCAGTGTGACGGAATGGAGTGTCCGCCTGCGGTCCTGCTCCTATCTGACCCCCTTGATGGCGTCCGGCCCGACTACCGAGTGGCTCGGCACTCGGCGTCTCGAGCAGCCTGATCTACCGACCTCTTGTTGGTGTGGAGGTGGCTGCTGGGCTGACTTGAGGCTCCTTTTCCTGGGATAGACGTGATGTGGAAGGCCGCTGAGTGCCTTCTAGGTGCAATGTGATATTCCCTGGAAGAACTCACCAGACGAAGCTGTATGACTTCAAAACAGAAACTGATTTATTACAAGGTTTGGGCAGATCCTTTTATACACACAACACAAAGACATGTCCAGACTTGAATGCCCTCATACAATACAGGATACATGTTAATACATCACACTCTAATAAAAACCACACCAGTAAAACCACATCTAGACATGAAATAAAATGTCCATACACTTAAACGCACAACCGAAATATAAAACGGAAAAAATTATCTTTAAAACTGTCTGAGTTTTTAGTCACGCGGCTCGCTGGAAGGAGCGCTCAGGTCCATTCCGTGACACATATGTCCCCCCTTCCAGAACAGCAGGGCAAGCTTAGATCACAAACGGATCGCTTGCCACTGACGAGACCTCTCACCTTGTCCCTTTTCTGTGCCATCTTCAAAGTTCCAGGTTGCGGGCACATAAGCAAAGTCAGCGGGATCTGACGGTCGCTGGAGGGTTGTGGGTCCATAGTCTGTCGGGAGGAGACGAGCCCCCACTCTTCTCCAGCTGTCCTGGCTCGGGAAAACAACCAGCCTTAGTAGCGCATTGAGGGACCCTCCTGTTCTTCCGGGCCGTTGTGGTTACACCACATTGCTGGTACCCCCTCCTGGAAAAAGGGCTTGCTGCTGGGGAGAGGTCCCGCCTGTACCTCCGCTCAGGGTATCAAAATACAGTGTGAAAAATGTGCCAACTGCACCCGCTCCTGGTGCTCTAGTCAGCAGCTGGGGAGAACATGGGGTGACCGATGCCCCCAGCACAGGGGGTTGAAAATCATCTGTCTCCACTCCCGGCATCACAAACTGCTGTGGGGGAGTGAGGTCATCTTTATCCGCTCTCTGAAGCTCGTTTTGCTGCTCCAGTGAAGCGGGGAGGATCAGAGAAGAACAGGAGGCAACCAAGGCCTCCGGCACATACAGTTGAAAGGATGGGCAGAGACGGACTGTGCTCTGCCCTGTAGCCAGCACTTCTGCTGGGGGGGTGGCTTCATTCACTCCCAGTGGGGATACCGGCTGCTGGAGAGGCAGCTCCTGGAGATCACCTTCGAGGCTCTCCAGATGTATTTTAGGGTGTGGGCAGAGGCCAGCGGCGGACTGCCCCGTAGCCAGCGCTTCTGCTGGGGGATTGGACACAAGAGTAGTGTCCGCTGGTGGGGACGGGGGGAGGGCTTCCTCCACTCGCGTTGGAGATGGAGAGGGCCATCCGGACCCGTCCGTCAGTTGTTCAGGCATGACATGGGCAACCCCAGGCTCATCCTGGCAATTTAGCACCTGCAGTGCTTCGTGCAACAACGCCACTTCTTCCATGGCAGGCAAGACGGGAAAATGTAGGAGCACTTCCGGCTCCATTTACTCAGGTTCCTCTGTCCCGTCCAGACTGACCGCTCCTTCTGCCGGACAGTCCCCGGCCTCTGTCCCCGCCATATCCAGGCCTTCAAGCTCCCTCAGCCATCCTTGGCTGGGAGCACATTGGGGCCAATCTAGGTACTCTGCCCCACATCCCCACAACTCTCTCGTGGGGACGTCAGTTTCGCCCCCTGTCCCGAGGCAGTCCTCCTCTAAAAGTGCCCAACCGTCCTTGCTGGGTCACACTGGTGGAAACAGCTGTCTCATCCACAATCGTCTGCCAGTAATCCAGGCATGTTGTGCCGTGGTCCGCAATACAGCCGGCACCATATAATCATCCCAATCCAGAGGCTCCGGGGCCTCCGACTGCCTCTGCCTACCTCGCAGCTGAGCCACCCAGAGTTCGTGCTCACGCTCCCTCTCCTGGCTGTCCCGCTCTCTTTACAGCACTCTTTCCTGCCGGGCATCCTGCAGCATTATGTCTGAGGTGGCCCGACTAATGGCTTCCTTGGACGTATCACTCCCATACAGGGCCATTCGTTGCCGGACCCTCTGCTGGAATAGCTCCGCAGCTGACCGGGGTCTTTGGTCCATTTCGGGTAGCTCGATGATTAGGGCATCTTTGTCCTTGGATCCGGCGGTCCCTCCTTGACTCTCCAGCAGGTCTCTCAGGGTGTCTCGCTTGCAGGCTGCATAGTTGGCCATCTTGGGGTGTCTTAGTGTTGGAGAGCCTCTATCCCACTGCTTGCCACCAATGTGACGGAACCGTTCTCTTCCGCCTGTCCTGGCTCTCCAGACACCCATTCGTTGCGGTCAGCCCGGCTACTGGGAGCGCTGTCCTCAGCGCCTCGAGCAGCTTGACCCGCCTGCCTCTGTTCCTCTGCCCTGGAGCCGTTAGGAATTTCCAGAAGGCCGCTCTGTGCCTTCTAAGGTTGAGTGTGGAGTGTAGCGTAGTTTGAAATAAAACACCAGACGCGGCTGTATGTTTTAAAACAGGATTCTCTCTCTCTCTGAGCTCTGAGAGTTCTGACTTTTAATGAACAAAACGCCACCATTTATGCTGAAATCCAACAGTCATAATTTGCATAAATGACGCACCTCGTCCTACCAATATACTAATTACATTATGTCAGTTATTTACTGTGACGGAATGGGTGTCGTCCGCCTGCGGGTGTGCTCCTATCTGCTCCTCCTTGTGCATTCACCGCCCGACTACCGAGTGGCACGGCACTCGGGGTCTCGAGCGGTCCGGAATGACCCTGGGAATGGGTTGGCGGGTATGACGGAATGGGATGTTGTTCCGCCTGCGGGTGTGCTCAATCTGCGTGACCCCTTCGCTTACCGCTGGCCCGACTACCGAGTGGCGCGCACTCGGCGTCTCGTGCGGCCTGGCGTGACCCTGGGGAAGGGTTAGCGGGCGGTGGAGGGGACCCCTGCCTAGAACCAGCCCGACCACTGAGCCATACAGCACTCAGCGTCCCGAGCAGCTGGTTCACTGACCTTGCGGGTGTGGGACGTCTGTGGAGATCGGATCTGCCGCGGAGGAATATCGGATGTGGGAAACGTTTCGGATCTTGCGGGAAACGTTTCCGATCGCGGTGCGGGTAACTTTCGGATCTCGGTGGACGACTCTTCGAATCGGATCGAGGCTGGATGAATCTTCGGATCTGCCGGGATGGGCGAGAGATTCGGATCGCACCGCAATCCCTCGCAATACCGAAGCGCGGTACACGGCCGCGCCCTTCGGTTCGGATCTCCGTCTCTCTGAGAACCGAATCTTCATGCGCTGCGCCTCTGCCCTGCTACACGATGTAGGCACAGAGCGCTCGCTTCGGTTCGTACCTGGATGGACACCGTACTCTGAGATCGCGGGGGACTCTCAGATACGAAAATACGGTGGAAATAAAGACACACCAGTCAGAGCTGAATGCACTGCAGAAACTGAGTTTATTGTTTACAGTACAAGCATTTATTACCTCTGCACATAATTAGAATACAATGGGACTCCTTGCCCGCCCTCCCAGGACCCATTGGCCCTTAGCCTTCAGGGAGTCGCCAATTCGGACCGGATGGTCCGAATCGGCCATTTTCCGAATCGAAATTCCAACTGCGCCACAAGGATCGGAAAATGGCGGCGAGCAAGGCAACAAAGGGGAAAATACTTTACACAATAAACCAACGGGGAACACTTTATTACACCACACAATGTCACCTCTAAATAAAAATACTGGTAAAACGGGGTGCGTGCCACCACACCCAAGTGTCCATGTCACCACTGTCACTGCGCACCGCCCCTGGCTGAGGGTGCTGGGCCATCCCGTGACAGCGGGATACAGGGAGGGACCCCTGCAAGAGACCAGCCCGACTACCGAGCGTCACGGCACTCGGCGTCTCGAGCGGCTGATCCACTGACCTTGGGGAAGATGGGACCGTCTGCTGGGTTAGCCGCTCTGGAGGGAAACGTTTCGGATGTGCAGCGTTTCGATGTGTCGATGCGCGGAAGAAGCGCCGCTGCTCCGACTCGGGGATGCGGAGTTATCGTGGATCCGGCGGTTCGTTGGGCCGATGCGCGGACGAAGCGCCGCTGCTCCGACTCGGGGATGCGGCGGTTCGTTGGGTCGATGCACGGACGAAGCGCCGCTGCTCCGACTCGGGGATGCGGAGTTACAGGGGATGCGGCGGTTCGTTGGGTCGATGAGCGGACGAAGCGCTGCTGCTCCGATTCGGGGATGCGGAGTTAGTGGATACGGCCGTTCGATGTGCCGATGCGCGGGCTCAGCCACAGGGGTCGCGGGATTGGTACCTGGGCAATGGGTGTACAAGAGACTGCGGGGAATCTCATGTAGGGAAGGCTCAAGGAAGACACCAGGCGAAGCTGTATGCACAGGTTGAACTGAACTTTACTGAAAACTTCACATGTATTTATCAACAGTCATACAAAGACAAGACAATGGGATCCCTGCCCGCCCCCCATGGGTCTCATTGGCCCTTTCTCGAGTTGGGGACATTGGTCCCGATTCAGATTGGTCGTCCCCGAATCGGGGTGGTGCCGATTCGTTACCGGACGTTCCGAATCGGCCATTTTACGATTCGGACGCTTTTCGATTCGACCACCTTTCGACCGGATCCAGCTCGGCCCCCATTTTGAGCCTGGAATCCCTTTGTTCTCTCCAGACCCACGAGGGGATGGGCAATGGCGACGGCCAGAATCATACAAGGGGTGTCTTACATACTTTACACGGTTATACATACAGGGAACACTTTTATTACATCACGCAATAACAACCACATCTAATAAAGAAATCAAGGTGTTCCTACGGTGCAACGGCACTTGTAGTCCACAGTAACCCAAACGCCATTGAAACTGTCCCTGGCTGAGAGTCCTGGGCTTTGCTGCCGAGCCTC
The DNA here is from genome assembly GCA_009667805.1 of Leptobrachium leishanense. NCBI lineage: Eukaryota > Metazoa > Chordata > Amphibia > Anura > Megophryidae > Leptobrachium > Leptobrachium leishanense. The sequence goes on along the minus strand of CM019066.1, from coordinate 389,404,465 downwards.
TTGGGTCATTCCGTGACACTCCTCCCCCTCCAAGTCCGACGGACCCGGTTGGACCCCAACGGGTCACACCGGGGAAGTCGGTGCTCTCAGGTCTCCCGGTTCCCGGGCCGATTGCCGCGATAACCCATCAGCATTTCCATTCTGCGGCCCGGGCCGGTATTGTATAGTGAAATTGAACGGCTGGAGAGCCAGACTCCACCGCAACAGGCGGCCGTTTTCCCCCGCCACCCGGTTGAGCCACACCAGCGGGTTATGATCGGTCATCACGGTGAAGGACCGCCCGTAAACATAGGGCTGGAACTTCCGGAGGGCCCAGACCAAGGCCAGGCACTCTTTTTCCACCGCAGCATACCCCACCTCCCGCGGTAAAAGCTTATGGCTGATGAACGCCACCGGATGTTCCCCCCCCCCGTCGTCCCCCACTTGACTTAGCACGGCTCCCAGTCCGAACATCGAGGCGTCTGTATGGACGACAAATCGTTTATTATAGTTGGGAGCCGCCAGTAGGGGGGCTTGGGTCAAAGCGGCCTTCAGTTGTTGGAAGGCCTGTTCGCACTCCGGGGACCACAGGACTTGGCGGGGCAGGGATTTCTTTGTCAAGTCGGTCAGGGGCTTGGCCAGGTCACTGTAATGGGGCATATGACGGAATGGGATGTTGTCCGCCTGCGGGTGTGCTCCTATCTGCTTCCCCCTAGTGCGCTTACCGCCGGCCCGACTACCGAGTGACACGGCACCCGGCGTCTCGAGCGGCCTGGAGTGACCCTGGGAAAGGGTTGGCGGGCGTTGCAAGGGACCCCTGGGTGAGACCAGCCCGACCACTGAGCGACACGGCACTCAGCGTCTCCGAGCAGCTGGTCTACTGACCTTGTTGGCGGATGTGTCTGGCGGAGGACCGGCGAACTGGCGGAACGTCCGGTCGGATCGGAATTCCCCTCGGGAGCTGGTCGGATCTTATAGTTGGGACGTGGACGTCCGCGCGTCTTTTCGGATCTACCGGCGATCGGATGGCGCCCGCTATACCGATGCGCGGGAAATGCGCGGCAGATGCGCCGCGGCCGTCGAATCGGATCTCACAGCGGTCGATGCCCGCACGCTGCACCTCTGTCCTGATGCGAGATGCAGGCACAGGGTGGTCGATTCGGATCTGGCTACCGTGCTCTGTAGACCGCGCTGGATCACAGGAATACGTTCACCGAATAAAGAACACCAGGCGTGGCTGAATGAACTAGATGAACTGACTTTATGGGTTTACAACAGAGTCAGGTATACAACTTCACATACACAGATTGCCAACTCCCCCACCCACACAACCAGCACTGATTGGCTCCTCTCCCAGCCCCCCCTGTTCCCTCCCAGGTCCCTTCCAGCCTTCCCATTGTCCAGGGATTAGGCAAATGAGGTCTGGGAACAGCCTCCAAGCAGCTGGCTTGATGTATCCTCCATCTTGGGGCCAGGGAGATCCTTTGTCTGGTGTAACCATGCTGGAATGGGCAAAATGGCGACGGGGAAAAACACATACAAACGTTTTCTTACACCTAATACAGTTACAATCACACAAGGTACATCTTAATACAGCACATCAGTAAAACCACATCTAATAAAACATACTTAGGTGCGGTGGCACGCACCGGTTTACTAAGTGTCCATGGCCCCCACTGTCACTGTGCACCGCCCCCGGCTGAGGGTGCTGGGCCATTCCGTGACACTCCTCCCCCTTCCCACAGTTCGACGCACCTGGTCTGACCCCACCGGGTCATACCGGGGAAGTCGGTGCTCCCAGGCCCGTAGTCGGTCTGGGGAGGCCTGGCCACCAGGCTTCTCCATTTGGCCTTGCGGCCGTGCCAGCTTGGTCGGGGCCCCGCGTCCTTAGAGTTACCCCGGCTGGGCGAAAGGACATAAGTCTGGGGAGGAGTACCTCCGGGGTCCCCTCCGGGAAAACGGGCGCTAAACGCACCCACCCCAGGTCGATGAAAAGCCCAGTGGCTGTGCGGGGCCTCCAGGCCAAAGAGTTGAGGAGAGGGGCAGAGGCCAGCAGCGCTCTGCCCCGTAGTCAGCTCTTCCGCTGAGGGGGTAATTGCAACAAAAGGGACAAGGGTGGACACACCCGGCTGCTCTCCCAGGCAGCCGAAGGGTGGGCAGAGGCCAGCGGCGCTCTGCCCCGTTGCCAGCTCTTCTGCTGAAGAGGCAGGTACAAAACCGGCAACCGAGGGACAAATGGGGTCAAACCCGGCTGTTCTTCCTGGCAGCCAAAGGGTGGAATACATAATTGCAACGGCAGTCGCACGGGGTCATCCCCGCTCTGCCCCTCGAGGCGAATTGGGAGGAATGGGCAGAGGCCAGCGGCGCTCTGCCCCGCCGTCAGCTCTTCCGCTGGGTGGAGATCTCCTTGTGGGAGGATGGTTTCTTCACCCCCCGGGCCGATCAATGGCTGCGCACAACCCAGCCCGGGGGAACCATCTGTCTGCTCCTCCTGGCAGACTGTAAGCAGTGGGCAGAGACCAGCGGCACTCTGCCCCGTAGCCAGCTCTTCCGCTGGGGGGAGATCTCCTTGCGGGAGGACGGTTACTTCACCCCCGGGGCAAACAAGGGTTGCGCACAACCCATCCCGGGGGAACCATCCGTCTGCTCCACCTGGCAGACTGTCAGCAGGGGGCAGAGGCCAGCGACGCTCTGCCCCGTGGCCAGCTCTTCCGCTGGTTGGCAATCTCCTTGTGGCGGGATGGTCTCTTCACCCCCGGGGCAATCAGTGGTTGCGCGCAACCCATCCCGGGGGAACCATCCGTCTGCTCCTCCTGGCAGACGTTGAGTAGTGGGCAGAGGCCAGCGGCACTCTGCCCCGTAGCCAGCTCTTCCGCTGGGTGGAGATCTCCTTGGGGAAGGATGGTCTCTTCACCCCCCGGGGCAAACAATGGTTGCGCACAACCCATCCCGGGGGGACCATCCGTCTCCTCCCCCGCTGGACCCGTGGCCTCGGCCACCCTGTCCTCTTGCGGGGTGCAGGGGGTAACTTCCTCAGTCGACCCCCCCACGGGCACCCATGGGTCCGCCTCGGCCTCCCATAGGTCCCAAACCTGGGGACTGTCGACTTCCTCCGCCGACCCGTCCCACCACGGGGAGCTCAGGCTCGACTGCGGAACGCCGTCCAACAGTCTCCGATAAGCCACCTCGAGCTCCCACTCTCGCTCGGCTAGGGACTCCAGCTCCTCAAACACCGAGTCCCTGCTGTCTGACGGGATCTCCAGTTCCCGTCGCTCCAGGATGTCTTCCATCCGCTCCTCGGTCTCCTCTCCAAACTCGGGGTCGGCGGCCATGCCCTCGTAGAGCAGCCCCGTACCCCCGTAGCGAGGCCCTGCAGTGGAACTGCCTTCACTAGGGCGCACGGTCGGGGAGGCGGTTAGCCACCGGAGGGCGCGGTACTCGGCGTCCAGTGCGATCTCCTGCTGCACCAGACTCCGGAGCTCGTCCTCCCACTCCTCTGGGGCCCGCCCCTGCAGGAACGCTGCTCGCACATCGTACTGCACTCGATGGACGACAGCGTCGGAGGGAATGTACACACCATGGCAGTCCCGCTCATGGTCCAGGGCCTCGTACCACAGCTCCTCTGTGGACCTCTGGTCCTGCTCCAGGCCCTCCTGCAGCTCTCTTGCCAACACGACCTTCATGTCGGCGTAGGTGCCAGCGCAGGAGCACCGCTCCTCAACGGAGAATGGGGCGTCCTCAGATGCAGCTCCAGGCGGGCTGTGAGTCTTCATCCGAGGGTCGCGGGGATAAGTGACGTCCTCAGTACAGGCTCCAGGCAAGCTGAGAGTCCCGCAAGCATAGTCACTGGGGTTTGCAGATTCCCCAGGTGGAGCTCCAGTCGCGCTGTGAGCCTCGACCCAGGGTTCCACAGGGAAGGGTTCGGGGTCAACATAATCAGTCTCTGCTCCGCGGAGCTCTGCCAACCGCAGCTCGTGCTGGCGTTCCTTCTCCTGCTCAACTTCCCGGTAGAACTCCCGAATCACTTGATATCTGGCCCCCTCCGCCGGGGCATCACCGAGCAGGGTGATCCGACGCCGCAACTCCCTGAGGCCAGCATCTTCCTCCACCTCTGCGCGGACAGGGCTGGGGACGGGCATCATCGCCTCGTCCTGATCCATCCTGGTCAGTTCCTTGATCAGCGTCTTTCTTTTCTTGTTACCCGGCGTTCCTCCCCGGTTCTCCAACATCCCACGCAGGGTGTCCCTGTTGTAGGGGTTGTACACCGCCATGGCGTACGTCTCCTAGGGGTCTGCAGAGAGCGATCCCACCGCTGCCACCAGTATGACGGAATGGGATGTTGTCCGCCTGCGGGTGTGCTCCTATCTGCTTCCCCCTAGTGCGCTTACCGCCGGCCCGACTACCGAGTGACACGGCACCCGGCGTCTCGAGCGGCCTGGAGTGACCCTGGGAAAGGGTTGGCGGGCGTTGCAAGGGACCCCTGGGTGAGACCAGCCCGACCACTGAGCGACACGGCACTCAGCGTCCCGAGCAGCTGGTCTACTGACCTTGGTTGGCGGAGTGTGTCGTCTGCGGAACGGCCGGTCGGATCGGAATTCCCCTCGGGAGCTGGTCGGATCTTATAGTTGGGACGTCCGCGCGTCTTTTCGGATCTACCGGCGATCGGATGGCGCCCGCTATACCGATGCGCGGGAAATGCGCGGCAGATGCGCCGCGGCCGTCGAATCGGATCTCACAGCGGTCGATGCCCGCACGCTGCACCTCTGTCCTGATGCGAGATGCAGGCACAGGGTGGTCGATTCGGATCTGGCTACCGTGCTCTGTAGACCGCGCTGGATCACAGGAATACGTTCACCGAATAAAGAACACCAGGCGTGGCTGAATGAACTAGATGAACTGACTTTATGGGTTTACAACAGAGTCAGGTATACAACTTCACATACACAGATTGCCAACTCCCCCACCCCACACAACCAGCACTGATTGGCTCCTCTCCCAGCCCCCCCTGTTCCCTCCCAGGTCCCTTCCAGCCTTCCCATTGTCCAGGGATTAGGCAAATGAGGTCTGGGAACAGCCTCCAAGCAGCTGGCTTGATGTATCCTCCATCTTGGGGCCAGGAGATCCTTTGTCTGGTGTAACCATGCTGGAATGGGCAAAATGGCGACGGGGAAAAACACATACAAACGTTTTCTTACACCTAATACAGTTACAATCACACAAGGTACATCTTAATACAGCACATCAGTAAAACCACATCTAATAAAACATACTTAGGTGCGGTGGCACGCACCCGGTTTACTAAGTGTCCATGGCCCCCACTGTCACTGTGCACCGCCCCCGGCTGAGGGTGCTGGGCCATTCCGTGACAGGGCACAAACTTTCTATAGTACCCCGCGGTGCCCAAGAAGGCGAGGACCTGGGTCTTGGTCACAGGGGTGGGCCAGTCTAGGATGGCTTCCACCTTGGCGGGCTCTGGTCGTTGTATCCCACAACCCACCCGGTGGCCCAGGTACTGCACTTCGGCCATACCCACCTTGCATTTCTCTGGCTTAAGGGTCAGGTTGGCATCCCTGATCCGGCTCAAGACTACCCCTACGTGGTGAAGGTGTTCCTCCCAGGTCTGGCTGTAGATGGCTATGTCATCCAGGTATGCGCAAGCGAATCCCTGGAGGCCATCGAGGAGGCGATCAATTAACCGCTGAAAGGTAGCAGGGGCGTTCTTCATCCCGAACGGCATGACTCGAAATTGGTACAGACCGAACGGGGTGATGAAAGCCGACTTCGTGGTCGCCTCCTCGGCAAGGGGAATCTGCCAGTACCCCTTGCACAGATCGACCGTGATCAGAAAATGACCCCGGGAGATCTGATCTAGCAGCTCGTCGACTCGGGGCATGGGGTAAGCGTCTGTGATGGTACAGTCATTCAACCGCCGATAGTCGACACAGAACCTGGTGGTACCGTCTTTCTTGGGGACCAGGACTACAGGCGACGCCCATGGACTGGCCGAAGGTTCGATGACCCCCAGCTCCAGCATCTCCCGGATCTCAGCCCGCATGGGTTCGCGGACAGCCTCCGGGAGTCGGTACGCGGTTTGCCGGAGGGGTCTCTGACCGGGGGTTTCTACCTGATGGATGGCCTGGCTGGTGTACCCAGGGAGGGCCGAGAAAATCTCCTGGTGGTCGTGGAGTAACTGCCTCACCTGCGCCTGCTTATCGGGCCCCAACTCCTCCCCCAGCTGTACCTGATCTACCCCTGAAGGCTGCTTGGTTATCCCGGGAAGTTCTATTAAGGGGAACGGTTCTGTCTCCTCGGTAGCTGGTGCACAGATGGCATCCACCGTCTCTGGGCGCTCATGGTAGGCCTTCAGCATGTTGACGTGGAACGTCCGCTGGATCCTGGTGTCTGCGCAGCTGACAACCACATAGGTGGTATCCCCCAGTTGGGTTACCACCCTGTAGGGGCCTTGCCAGGCCGCCTGCAGCTTATTCTGCCGCTGCGGTTTCAACACCAGAACCTTCTGCCCCACGAGGAACGAGAAAACTGCAAGCAGAGCGGTCGTACCACGTTTTCTGCTGAGCCTGGGCCGTTTCCATGTCCCTTGAACGAAACCCGCGAGTTCCGCCAGGCGTTCCCGGAGCTCCAAGACGTAACTCAGCACGGGGACCCCACCTTCCTCCGGTTCCCCCTCCCACTGAGCCCTAACTAAATCTAGGGGCCCCCTCACCTGGCGCCCATACAGTAATTCAAAGGGGGAATATCCGGTGGATTCCTGAGGAACCTCCCGATAGGCGAATAATAAGTGGGGCAAATATTTCTCCCAATCCTTTCCCTCGTGCGCGAAGGCTCGGATGAGCTGCTTCAGGGTCCCATTAAACCGCTCGCACAGCCCGTTAGTCTGGGGGTGATATGGGGCGCTGTGAAGCGCCTTGACACCACAGAGACGCCAGAGCTGCTGGGTTAGCTCAGCGGTGAACTGGGTACCCTGGTTGGACAGAATCTCCCGAGGGAACCCCACCCTCGTAAACACACGTAAGAGGGTGTCGGCTATGGTGTCGGCCCGGATGTTGGCCAAGGCCACAGCTTTGGGGTACCGGGTGGCATAGTCCACCACGGTGAGAATGTATTTCTTACCGGTGGCACTGAGGCGGGGCAAGGGGCCGATTTATGTCGACCGCCACCTGACTAAAGGGTTCCTGTATGATGGGCATGGGGTGCAGTGGGGCTTTTGGGTGATCTCCGGTCTTCCCTACTTTCTGGCAGACCGGACAGGTGCGACAGTACTCGCGAGTATCCTCACTGAGGCGGGGCCAAAAGAATGCTCGAGCCAACCGGTGTCGAGTCTTCTTTTGCCCCAGATGACCGGCGAGGGGAATGTCGTGTGCCAGTCTTAAAAGTTCCTGTCTAGGGCCCTGGGGTACTATCATCTGCTTGTGTGGGACCTGCTGCTTTTTGGTCCCCTCCCTCGCGGTGTACCTGTATAAGAGCCCATCCTCCCACTCTATGCTATCGGTCCTACCGTCTCCCAGGCCCTGGCCGGCCCGGTCCCGGTATCGTTCTAGTGTGGGATCGGTCTGAGTCTGGTGTCGGAGCGTCTCGGGGGAGCTCCACGGGAGGGGGGGTCAGGTTGAGAGGGTGGAGTCGGGATTCGTCGGGGTTTGGGGGTCGGGGGGGTTTTGGTTGGGATCTCACCTGGGTCCCGATCGGAGTGCCGTGGCTGTTGCGTTGACTTTGTTGCCGGGTGGTCACCGGAGCGGCTGCGTCTGTGGTGTAGGCGGAGACCAACCGTCCCAGGTCGTTGCCGAGGAGAATTTCGGCCGGCAATCGGTCCAGTAAGCCCACCCTCACGACTCCCTCCCCGGAACCCCAATCTAAATGAACGCGGGCCGTCTCGAGTCGGAGTACCTTCCCCCCGGCCACACGAACCGCGACGGTGTGATTCAACCGGTCGTTCCCCTGGATCAGATGGGGTCGTACTAGGGTGATGGTAGCCCCGGAGACCCTCGGCGGCCCGCCCGTTGATCCACACGGCCTGACGGTGGTGTTGGCGGTTGTCGGCCGAGGCAGCTTGCACCGGGTCGGCCTCGTGTAATCGTTCCCATTCTTCCTGGGAATCCGGCCACGGAGCTTCGGCGTTGTAACAATGGGCTGCGGGCGGTGCTCTGACGGGGGGTCGTGGCATGGCCGGTCGGTTGGGACATTACTGACGATAGTGCCCCTCCTGGTTGCATCCGTAGCAGCGGATGTTGGCCGCCGCATTGGGTCGGCTCGTTGGTCGTGTTGCAGGCCGCCGGCTCGGGGAAAGGAGGAGCGGGTAGAGCGGATCGTGAAGGAAGAGGTCGCTCACCCCCGGCGACTTTCCTTGTGTCGGTGTATTCATCCGCCCAGGCAGCCGCTTGCTGCACGGTCTGGGGTTTTTTGTCCCGCACCCACTCACGTACTGCCGGGGGGGTGTGCTCAAAGAACTGTTCGAGCAGCAGCAGCTGGGTAATGTCTTCCACCGACTGCGCTTTACTTCCTAGGAACCAAGTCCGCAGGTCCCGTTGCAGCCGATGTGCCCACTCGACATGGGTAGCGCCATTGGGCCGGCGGGAGTTCCTGAACTTCACCCGGCTGGCTTCAGGGGTCACAGAAAACCAGCTCAGCAACGCTTGTTTGACATAGTCATAGTTGGTGGCCTCCTCGTCCGGTACAGTCCGATATGCCTCCGCTGCTCGACCGGTCAGTTTGCAAGCCAAAATCCCGACCCAAGCAGCGCGGTGTACCTCGTGAACCTGGCACAAACGTTCGAAGTCCTGGAGGAAGCTTTCTATCTCATCCTCTGTCTCGCTGAAGGTCTTGAACGCTTGAAAGGGCACTTTCCGGGCGGTTGATCGATCCGGGTGGGGGCTGATGACTCGGTGGCTCTGCATCTCAGCCAGCCGTAGTTAGTGTTCGCGCCCCTTGTCCTGCTCCTCTTCCTGTCGGATCTCCTGTATCGCATTGTGGATGGCAGCCTCCGATGGGGCAGCTCCGAAGAGGGCGACCCGCTGCCGTACCTTTCGGTCGAAGGAACTTTCGGAGACCACTGCGGGGACAGGGACGGGGACGGGGGGCGTCACAGTCGACGCGCCCACCTGATCTAGTACCTGCAGCTCCTCAATCATGGTGTCTTTGCTTTTGGAGCCCGGGGTTCCTCCCCGACTCTCCAACATGACCCACAGGGCGTCCCTTTTGTAGATACTGTACCCAGCCATGGTGAGGGTCTTCTTGGGGGGTGCAGAGAGCATATCCCACCGCTTGCCACCAGTGTGACGGAATGGGTGTCGTCCGCTTGCGGGTGTGCTCCTATCTGCTCCTCCTTGTGCACTCACCGCCCGACCCGACTACCGAGTGGCACGGCACTCGGCATCTCGAGCGGCCCGGAATGACCCTGGGAATGGGTTGGCGGGATACAGGGAGGGACCCCTGCAAGAGACCAGCCCGACTACCGAGCGTCACGGCACTCGGCGTCTCGAGCGGCTGATCCACTGACCTTGGGGAAGATGGGACCGTCTGCTGGGTTAGCCGCTCTGGAGGGAAACGTTTCGGCTGTGCAGCGTTTCGATGTGTCTGCTCCGATTCGGGGATGCAGAGTTACCGTGTGTGGCGGAATGAGGTGTTGTCCGCCTGCGGGTGTGCTCCTATCTGCTTCCTCCCACTGCGCTTACCGCCGACCCGACTACCGAGTGTCACGGCACTCGGCGTCTCGAGCGGCATGGGATGACCCTGCGGAGGGTTGGCGGGCTGTGGAGGGGACCCCGGGGCGAGATCAGCCCGACCACTGAGTGACACGGCACTCAGCGTCTCGAGCGGCTGATCTACTGACCTTGGTGCGGTTCGGATCGGATGTGGAGCGGCCGTTCGGGGGGGAACGTTTCGGATTTCCCTCGGCTATGCAGCGCTTCGGTCTATCGATGCGCGGCAGACGCGCCGCGGCTTCGGTTCGGAAAGGCAGCTCCTCAGCTGGATCGATCATTCGGTTCGGTTTGCAGCCCCTTCCGATTCACCTCTGTCCTGATCCGGGATGCAGACACAGGGTGATCGGTTCGGATCTCGGGATGCCGCACTCTGAAGACCGCGCGGGATCTCAGAAATACGGCCGAAAATAAAGCACACCAGGCGGAGCTGTATGCACTGGATCATCTGTTTATTTTTTACACAACACACATATTTATAAACATTTGTACAGCAAGAAAACAATGGGAATCCCTGCCCGCCCCCACAAGCCTCATTGGCCCCCGCTGGAAGGAGGCACCCGGGTCCCGATTCGTATTGGTGGTTACGAATCGGGGTGTTGCCGATTCGCAACCGGATGGTCCGAATCGGCCATTTTACGATTCGACCGGATGGTCCGAATCGGCCATTTTACGATTCGACCGGATGGTCCGAATCGGCCATTTTCCGATCCGATCAGATTGACCGGATCCACGAGGCGCTGGGAAATGGCGGCGGGCAAAGCACACAATGGGATACGCACATTTCGAAATACACACACGGGGACACTTTTATTACACCACACAATGAGACCACATCTAATAAAATCAAACAAGGAGTTCGGCTGGTGCAACGGCACCTAAGAGTATATGGGAATAGAGACGTCACATTGACCGTCCCTGGCTGAGGGTCCTGGGCCATTCCATGACACTCCTCCCCCTTCCCAAAGTTCGACGCACCTGGTTTGACCCCAACGGGTCGTACCGGGGAAGTCGGTGCTCCCAGGTCCATAGTCTGTCGGGAGAGGCCGAGTCACCAGGCTTCTCCATTTGGCCTTGCAGCCGTGCCGGGTGGGCTGGGGCCCCACGTCCTTGGGGTTACCCCCTCTGGAATACGGATCCGGTGGCTGGGGAGGGGTACGGCCTGTACCACCTCCGGGCACATCTCGCGCCTGGGAAAAACGGGTGCTGAACGCACGCGCCCCGAGTGCCCGGGTCAGCCGTTGGGGAAAACAGTGGCTGCGGGGGGCCCTCCGGGCCGAAGGGTTGGGGAGACGGCCCAGTGCGTCGGCTGGGTGGGGGTCTCCTCGCGGGAAGATGGTCTCTTCTATCCCCAGGGCGATCAAGGGCTGCGAGCAACCCCGCCCGGGGGAACCATCTGTCTGCTCCCCCTGGCAGACTGTGGGAAATGGGCAGAGGCCAGCGGCTCCCTGCCCCATTGGCAACTCTTCTGCTGAGGCGGAGGGATGCTGGACCAACCTTCAGGGGATCGGAGGGGCACTGCGGCTGCGAGCCAAGCAGCTGGGGTAAACCTGGCTGCTCCTCAGGGCATTCGGCAGAAGGTGGGCAGAGGCCAGCGGCACTCTGCCCCATGGCCAGCTCTTCTGCTGGGGAGGCGGGTACCAGACCAAAGTCCAGGGGGTTGGACGAGGTGAGCGCCTGTGGGGAAGGCAGCCCCAGGGATCCCCCTCCTGCCCCTCGAGGCAGCTGGGGAAGGGTGGGCAGAGGCCGGCGGCACTCTGCCCCGTGGCCAGCTCTTCGGCTGGGTGGGGGTCTCCTTGCGGGAGGATGGTGTCTTCCATCCCCAGGGCGATCAGTGGCTGCGAGCAACCCAGCCCGGGGGAACCATCTGTCTGCTCCTCCTGCCAGACTGTGGGAAGTGGGCAGAGGCCAGCGGCACTCTGCCCCGTTGTCAGCTCTTCTGCTGGACCCGCGGATACGACCACCGTGTCTTCCTGCGGGTTTGAGGGAATCGCTTCTTCTGCTGTGGCCCCAACGAGGACCCATGGGAGCGGCTCGGCCTCCCATATGTCGGGGTGTCTGGGACTGTCGGTTTCTTCCGCCGGACAGTCCCAGGACAGAGAACTCAGACCTAACTGCGGAACGCTGTCCAACAATCTCCTGTAGGCCTTCTCGAGCTCCCATTCCCGCTCCACTAGGAACTCCAGTTCCTCTAACTCAGAGTCCCTGCTCTCGTACGGGAGTTCCTTTTCCCGTCGCTCCAGTATCTCCTCCGATCGCTCTTCTGTCTCTTCTCCGAACCCAGGGTCCTGGGCCATGTTCTCGTAAAGCAGCCCTGTGCTGCCGTAGTGGGGGCATGCGGTGGAGGCGCCGTCAATGGTGCGGGGTAGCAGAGGGCCTGTTAGCCACCGGAGCGCGCGGTACGCGGCGTCCAGTGCAATCTCCTGCTGCACCAGGTATTGGAGCTCCGCCTCCCACTCCTCCGGGGGTCGATCTTGCAGGAACGCCGCTCGAGCGTTATACTGCACCTGGAAAATGACAGCGCTCGAAGGGACATCAACCCCGTGGCAGTCCCTTTCATGGCGTAGCGCCTCATACCAAAGTTCTTGGCGGATCTCGTCCCGCCACTCAAGCCCAGTGGGCTCCACTGTGGACCCGTGGTACCGATCCGGCCCCTCCTGCAGCCTTCTCGGAAATTCAACCTCCATGTCGGCGAGGGTACCGGCACAGGGGCACCACTCCTCGGCGGGGAATGTGGCGTCCTCGGATGCAGCTCCAGACGAGCTGTAAGTCTCCATCCAAGGGTCGCTGGGATGTGCGATTTCCCCAATACAGACTCCAGGCGAGCTGTAAGTCCCGAAAGGGTGATCACTGGGTGGTGCAGATTCCCGGGGTGAAGCTCCAGTCGAGCTGTAAACCTCGACCCAGGGTTCTACGGGTTTGGGGACGGGGTTAGAAAGTTCACCACTCCTCATACAGAGCGCCGCCATCCGCAGCTTGTGCTGACGGTCCCTCTCCTCAGCCGCTTGGAGGTCCACCATTACCCGGCTCACCATGTCCTCGGAGGGGGTGAGGCCGAATCCCATGATCAATGACCGAGCGCTCTGCCGAAGGTGCTCGTTAGGGTCCTGGGCCAGGGTTGGGGTGCTCACCCTTTGCTGGTCCATCCGGGTCAGCTCCTTCACTAGGGTTTTCTTCTTTTTGTTGCCGGGGGTCCCTCCCCGATTCTCCAACATGCCCCGCAGGACGTCCCGCTGGTAAACGCTGTACCCGGCCATGGTATGGGTCTTCTTGGGGGTTGCAGAGAGCTATCCCACCGCTGCCACCAGTGTGAAGGAATGAGGTGTTGTCTGCCTGCGGGTGTGCTCCTATCTGCTTCCACCCACTGCGCTTACCGCCGACCCGACTACCGAGTGTCACGGCACTCGGCGTCTCGAGCGGCCTGGGATGACCCTGGGGAGGGTTGGCGGGCTGTGGAGGGGACCCCGGGGCGAGATCAGCCCGACCACTGAGTGACACGGCACTCAGCGTCTCGAGCGGCTGATCTACTGACCTTGGTGCGGTTCGGATCGGATGTGGAGCGGCCGTTCGGGGGGAAACGTTTCGGATTTCCCTCGGCTATGCAGCGCTTCGGTCTATCGATGTGCGGCAGACGCGCCGCGGCTTCGGTTCGGAAAGGCAGCTCCTCAGCTGGATCGATCATTCGGTTCGGTTTGCAGCCCCTTCCGATTCACCTCTGTCCTGATCCGAGATGCAGGCACAGGGTGATCGGTTCGGATCTTGGGATGCCGCACTCTGAAGACCGCGCGGGATCTCAGAAATACGGCCGAAAATAAAGCACACCAGGCGGAGCTGTATGCACTGGATCATCTGTTTATTTTTTACACATCACACATATTTATAAACATTGGGACAGCCAGAAAACAATGGGAATCCCTGCCCGCCCCCACAAGCCTCATTGGCCCCCGCTGGAAGGAGGCACCCGGGTCCCGATTCGTATTGGCTGTTACGAATCGGGGTGTTGCCGATTCGCAACCGGATGGTCCGAATCGGCCATTTTACGATTCGACCGGATGGTTCGAATCGGCCATTTTCCGATCCGATCAGATTGACCGGATCCACGAGGCGCTGGGAAAATGGCGGCGGGCAAAGCACACAATGGGATTACACACATTTCGCAATACACACACGGGGACACTTTTATTACACCACACAATGAGACCACATCTAATAAAATCAAACAAGGAGTTCGGCTGGTGCAACGGCACCTAAGAGTATATGGGAATAGAGACGTCACACTGACCGTCCCTGGCTGAGGGTCCTGGGCCATTCCGTGGATCCGGCGGTTCGTTGGGCCGATGCGCGGACAAAGCGCCGCTGCTCCGACTCGGGGATGCGGAGTTACAGGGGATGCGGCGGTTCGTTGGGTCGATGCGCGGACAAAGCGCCGCTGCTCCGACTCGGGGATGCGGAGTTACAGTGGATGCGGCGGTTCGTAGGGTCGATGCGCGGACGAAGCGCCGCTGCTCCGATTCGGGGATGCGGAGTTAGTGGATACGGCCGTTCGATGTGCCGATGCGCGGGCTCAGCCACAGGGGTCGCGGGATCGGTACCTGGGCAATGGGTGTACAAGAGACTGCGGGGAATCTCATGTAGGGAAGGCTCAAGGAAGACACCAGGCGAAGCTGTATGTACAGGTTGAACTGAACTTTACTGAAAACTTCACATGTATTTATCAACAGTCATACAAAGACAAGACAATGGAATCTCTGCCCGCCCCCCATGGGTCTCATTGGCCCTTTCTCGAGTTGGGGACATTGGTCCCGATTCAGATTGGTCGTCCCCGAATCGGGGTGGTGCTGATTCGTTACCGGACGTTCCGAATCGGCCATTTTACAATTCGGACGCTTTTCGATTCGACCACCTTTCGACCGGATCCAGCTCGGCCCCCATTTTGAGCCTGGAATCCCTTTGTTCTCTCCAGACCCACGAGGGGATGGGCAATGGCGACGGGCAGAATCATACAAGGGGTGTCTTACATACTTTACACGGTTATACATACAGGGAACACTTTTATTACATCACGCAATAACAACCACATCTAATAAAGAAATCAAGGTGTTCCTACGGTGCAACGGCACTTAAGAGTCCACAGTAACCCCAACGCCATTGAAACTGTCCCTGGCTGAGAGTCCTGGGCTTTGCTGCTGAGCCTCTTGGGTCATTCCGTGACATTTACAATAAACATTCTTTACATTCTTTAGCCTTCAGCTCACACAACATTTGCATAACCTATTGTTCTATCAGAGATCCCTTGAATTAAACATGCAGCTAGATAATGGGAAAAGCCCTGTTGCATAAATTACACAGCAGTAAAGCTTGTTTACTGGCTACACAAAAACACATTTACCTACAGGAATATAAGTATATTTAAAACTAAAGTTACGCCATTTTACACTAAACTAATTTAAACTAAAACCAAACTATGTAAAATATATTTAAAATCACACGATATAAATGAACATAAAGTCTCTTGGGGTTTGAAGCGTGGAGCGTTACATCAGCTCCATGACAGCCTCTGTGCTGAGTGACTTGGCAGGATGAGCGCTGTGTGCCGCTGCTGGTGCTGTTCCCCTTTGTGTGCGGCCAGTGCTGTGTCTCTCTACGTGTCGTGGCCGGTGTCGTGTTCTCCTGCGTGTCGTGTTCCCCTGCGTGTCGGGGCCGGTGTCGTGTTCCCCTGCGTGTCGGGGCCGGTGTCGTGTTCCCCTGCATGTCGGGGCCGGTGTCGTGTTCCCATGCATGTCGGGGCCGGTGTCGTGTTCCCCTGCGTGTCGGGGCCGGTGTCGTGTTCCCCTACATGTCGGGGCTGGTGTCGGTGTTCCCCTGCGTGTCGTAGCCGGTGTCGTGTTCCCCTGCGTGTCGTGTTCCCCTGCGTGTCGTGTTCCCCTGCGTGTCGTGTTCCCCTGCGTGTCGGTGTCGTGTTCCCCTGCGTGTCGGTGTCGTGTTCCCCTGCGTGTCGGAGCCGTGTTCCCCTGCGTGTCGGTGCCGTGTTCCCCTGCGTGTCGGTGCCGTGTTCCCCTGCGTGTCGGTGCCGTGTTCCCCTGCGTGTCGGTGTCGTGCCCCCCTGGGTGTCGGTGTCGTGTTCCCCTGCGTGTCGTGGCCGGTGTCGTGTTCCCCTGCGTGTCGTGGCCGGTGTCGTGTTCTCCTGCGTGTCGGTGTCGTGTTCTCCTTCGTGTCGGTGTCGTGTTCCCCTGCGTGTCGTGGCGGTGTCGTGTTCTCCTGCGTGTCGTGTTCCCCTGCGTGTCGGGGCCGGTGTCGTGTTCCCCTACATGTCGGGGCCGGTGTCGTGTTCCCCTGCGTGTCGTGTTCCCCTGCGTGTCGTGTTCCCCTGCGTGTCGTGTTCCCCTGCGTGCCGTGTTCCCCTGCGTGTCGGTGCCGTGTTCCCCTGCATGTCGTGACCGGTGTCGTGTTCCCCTGCGTGTCGTGGCCGGTGTCGTGTTCCCCTGCATGTCGGTGTCGTGTTCCCCTGCGTGTCGGTGTCGTGTTCCCCTGCGTGTCGGTGTCGTGTCCCCCTGGGTGTCGTGTTCCCCTGCGTGTCGTGGCCGGTGTCGTGTTCCCCTGCGTGTCGTGGCCGGTGTCGTGTTCCCCTGCGTGTCGGTGTCGTGTTCCCCTGCGTGTCGGGGCCGGTGTCGTTTTTCGCCTGCAAGTCTCTTGGGGTTTGGAGCGTTACATCAGCTCCATGACAGCCTCCGTGCTGAGTGACTTGGCAGGATGAGCGTTGTGTGCCGCTGCCGGTGCTGTTCCCCTTTGTGTGCGGCCAGTGCTGTGTCTCTCTACGTGTCGTGGCCAGTGTCGTGTTCTCCTGCGTGTCGTGTTCCCCTCCATGTCGGGGCCGGTGTCGTGTTCCCCTACGTGTCGGGGCCGGTGTCGTGTTCCCCTGCGTGTCGGGGCCGGTGTCGTGTTCCCCTGCGTGTCGGGGCCGGTGTCGTGTTCCCCTGCGTGTCGGGGCCGGTGTTGTGTTCCCCTGCGTGTTGTAGCCGGTGTCGTGTTCCCCTGCGTGTCGTGTTCCCCTGCGTGTCGTGTTCCCCTGCGTGTTGTGGTCGGTGTCGTGTTCCCCTGCGTGTCGGTGTCGTGTTCCCCTGCGTGTCGGTGCCGTGTTCCCCTGCGTGTCGGTGCTGTGTTCCCCTGCGTGTCGGTGCTGTGTTCCCCTGCGTGTCGGTGCCGTGTTCCCCCGCGTGTCGGTGCCGTGTTCCCCTGCGTGTCGGTGTCGTGTCCCCTGCGTGTCGGTGTCGTGTTCCCCTGCGTGTCGGGGCCGGTGTCGTGTTCCCCTGCGTGTCGTGGCCGGTGTCGTGTTCCCCTGCGTGTCAGTGCCCTGCTTCCCTGCGTTTCGGTGTCGTGTTCCCCTGCGTGTCGGTGCCGTGTTCCCCCCCTTGTCGGTGTCGTGTTCCCCTGCGTTTCGGTGTCGTGTTCCCCTGCGTGTCGGTGTCGTGTTCCCCTGCGTGTCGTAGCCGGTGTCGTTTTTCGCCTGCAAGTCTCTTGGGGTTTGAAGCGTGGAGCGTTACATCAGCTCCATGACAGCCTCCGTGCTGAGTGACTTGGCAGGATGAGCGTTGTGTGCCGCTGCCGGTGCTGTTCCCCTTTGTGTGCGGCCAGTGCTGTGTCTCTCTACGTGTCGTGGCCAGTGTCGTGTTCTCCTGCGTGTCGTGTTCCCCTCCATGTCGGGGCCGGTGTCGTGTTCCCCTACGTGTCGGGGCCGGTGTCGTGTTCCCCTGCGTGTCGGGGCCGGTGTCGTGTTCCCCTGCGTGTCGGGGCCGGTGTTGTGTTCCCCTGCGTGTCGGGGCCGGTGTT
The DNA here is from genome assembly GCA_009667805.1 of Leptobrachium leishanense. Taxonomy (NCBI): domain Eukaryota; kingdom Metazoa; phylum Chordata; class Amphibia; order Anura; family Megophryidae; genus Leptobrachium; species Leptobrachium leishanense. The sequence continues at coordinate 389,386,946 of CM019066.1, read as the reverse complement.
GTGTTCCCCTGCGTGTTGTAGCCGGTGTCGTGTTCCCCTGCGTGTCGTGTTCCCCTGCGTGTCGTGTTCCCCTGCGTGTTGTGGTCGGTGTCGTGTTCCCCTGCGTGTCGGTGTCGTGTTCCCCTGCGTGTCGGTACCGTGTTCCCCTGCGTGTCGGTGCTGTGTTCCCCTGCGTGTCGGTGCTGTGTTCCCCTGCGTGTCGGTGCCGTGTTCCCCTGCGTGTCGGTGCCGTGTTCCCCTGCGTGTCGGTGTCGTGTCCCCCTGCGTGTCGGTGTCGTGTTCCCCTGCGTGTCGGGGCCGGTGTCGTGTTCCCCTGCGTGTCGTGGCCGGTGTCGTGTTCCCCTGCGTGTCAGTGCCCTGCTTCCCTGCGTTTCGGTGTCGTGTTCCCCTGCGTGTCGGTGCCGTGTTCCCCCCCTTGTCGGTGTCGTGTTCCCCTGCGTTTCGGTGCCGTGTTACCCTGCGTGTCGGTGCCGTGTTCCCCCCCCTTGTCGGTGTCGTGTTCCCCTGCGTGTCGTAGACGTGTTCCCCTGCGTGTCGGTGACGTGTTCCCCTGCGTGTCGGTGTCATGTTCCCCTGCGTGTCGGTGTCGTGTTCCCCTGCGTGTCGGTGTCGTGTTCCCTTGCGTTGAGATGGCGCAGCGGCTGGAACGTGCGTCCGCTATGAAGGAAACCCCACCTCTATGTCTCCTCTAGGTCCTGGCGAAGCTGGCGTGTGGCCTGAACAAGCCGAACCGTCAAACCATCCTGTCCAGGTCCTCTGTGCCGGAGCTCTTCAACCAGCTGCCCGTCGGCAAGATGTGAGTGCTGGGGTAAATGGCTTCCTGCGCGCCGGACCCCCGACTTCACATCACTGGGTCCCCACAACCACATTCTGTGACCAACACGACCTCTGACCCTCCTGTTACGGTGCCACCCACGAAATCCAACATGTCACCCCAATCCACCAGCCCTGCCCCCCCCCATTCTTTCTTCACCGGCCTCATTAAGCAATGCGGCGCCCCCGGGTGTCTGTCAGTACCGGCGCTGCTCACCGTAACCTGCTTTTCTCTTGCCAGTCGCCACCTCGGAGGGAAGCTGGGCGACTCGGTGAAGGAGCTCCTGGGCGTGGAGTACATGGGGCAGCTCACCAAGTTCAGCCAATCACATCTTCAGAAACATTTTGGAGACAAGACCGGGTACGAATCAAAACATGACAGTCGGGGCGTTGAGGGGCGTCAGGAGACAATGGGGTTATTCAGCCACAAGACAGGAACCCAAGCAGCGGCGGGAGGAGCTTCACTGTGAAGTCCCGCCCCCAGCACTTTGACCCCGAGTCCTTTAGTCCAGCCCCTAAGCTTGTGTCTGGTCGTGTCTTTCTGGAGTCCTCTGTCTTCATGGAACCCCCGCCACCTCCTGGGTTGTCCCTTTAAGAGTAATCCGCCCCAGCATGGAAGGTTCTGGCTGTGGAGGCCACGTTTGGGTCGGGTTGTGTAAATGGTTTTGTGCTCCTCTATGACTCTTCATGGTAGGAGCGCAGTGCGTGTGTTCCGTGCTGACTCGCTCTGCGTGTCCCAGGTCCTGGCTTTATTTCCTGTGCCGAGGGATGGAGGACGAGCCCGTCAAGCCCAGGCAGCTGCCCAAATCAATCGGATGCAGCAAGACTTTCCCGGGGAAGACGTCGCTCTCCACTAAAGAGCAGGTGCGTTAACACCAGATTATGTAATGCGGATTCCGTCAGCTCCTGTACTAACCCCAAATTAAGCCCTTGGCTCCCTGACGGTCTGTCCCACCATGTTCCAGGTCCAGTACTGGCTGCTGCAGCTGGCCACCGAGCTGGAGGAACGCTTACGCAAGGACAAAGACGCGGTGAGTGGCCACAACATGGGGCCTGGGGGGAGATGCACCACCTGCGCGGCATGAGAAAAGCCAACAAGACGTCCAAATAACCGGAAGTAAACCCAAACCGAGCCTGGAGAGAGCGACGTGCGGGAAACTCCGGCTCAACAAAGCCTTCTTACAAAACCCAACAGCGCGCGCGTAGAACGGCCTTTCTGGCCAATCACTGGTGGTAAACGGTTGGTTAGGGGGCTCCGGCATTAGGGGGGGCTCATCCTCCGGCGTTAGGGGGGGCTCATCCTCCGGCATTAGGGGGGGCTCATGCTCCGGCATTAGGGGGGCTCATGCTCCGGCATTAGGGGGGGCTCATGCTTTGGCATTAGGGGGGGCTCATGCTCTGGCATTAGGGGGGGCTCATGCTCTGGCATTAGGGGGGGCTCATGCTCCGGCATTAGGGGGGGCTCATCCTCCGGCGTTAGGGGGGCTCATCCTCCGGCATTAAGGGGGGCTCATCCTCCGGCATTAGGGGGGGCTCATCCTCCGGCATTAGGGGGGGCTCATCCTCCGGCATTAGGGGGGGCTCATGCTCTGGCATTAGGGGGTGCTGGGAGATTTTCTATTTTTACTCTTGATGTTTTGCAAAATATTCGCCTCCGAGTCTTCATTAAAACGCCGCTGTCGGGATTCGCCGCCGTCATGTCGCGGGTAGATTATTTCATAGAACGCTGCAAATAAAGCCTGGCTTTCCTTTTCCGCAGAATAACCGCACGGCCAAGCTGCTGAACGTGGGCTTCCACCGGCACGGAGACCCCGGCTACACCGGCATGTCCCGCTGCTGCGCACTCACTCGCTATGACGCTCAGAAGATCAGCAGCGACGCCTTTATTGTCCTAAAGGGCTTCAACGCAGCCGGGATGCACCAGGGGGCCTGGTGAGTGCCTTCCCACAATCCTCTCTGGTATTTTCCCAGCGTGGAGGTGGGAGCCGCTTCCTTTCTGTATCGGATGATTCAGTGCGTGTGTGCATGCGCGTGCCTGTGTGACGGTGCTCTCCTGTCTCCCTCCAGGTCTCCTCCGCTCACTCTGCTCCAGCTTTCTGCCAGTAAGTTCACAGATGCTGCCACCACGTCCTCTGGCATCACCGGCTTCCTCAGCAGGGATGGGTCCAGTCCGCTGGCATCACCTCGCCTCTCCGTCAGCCCCAAGACCTCCCAGAAAGCAGGGACACCCAGTGGCCTTAGCTCTCCCAGCACTATCCAGCTCCTCTTCCAGCGAGTTGCAGAAAAGAAGAGGGAGACCCCAGCGGCCCGGCCTCCTGCCGCCAGCTCCACCGCTACTGCCGTTAATCAGGAGAGTGCCATAAATGCAGGGCGCTCCCCGGAAACACCCAGCGGCTCCTTCAGGGAGCCTGTGCTCAAGCCGCCCGGCAGCGACGCCGATTCTGAGGCAGGATGTGTGGACAGGTCTGACAGCATCACGGATCCGGTGCAGGACTGGTCTGGAGTGAGCGAGGTGCATCCACAGCCTCTGAGTGAGGAGGACATGGTGACGTGTGAGAAGTGTAGCCGGCGGCTGCTGGCCTGGGACGTCCCGGAACACATGGATTATCACTTTGCTCAGGAGCTACAGGAATCCTTTTCTGCCGCCTCGACTCCTCCAAGACCACGATCTGTTCCCCTCCTCACCCAGACCCCCCCAGCTCGCCCCAAGAGCAAACCTCAGCACCAGCCTAAAGCCAAGCGGCCGCGCAGTGAGGGCAGCAGGACCCTGGAGTCCTTCTTCAAAAGGCCGGACCAGTGAACGCAAAGATACATGACGCTCCATGACGGGAGTCCTCTGGGAAGATGGCGGCGTCTGGTCGGACACCCCCATCCCCCGCAGGACCGTTTCATGATTCTGACTGTTGGAATTTGAGGCCCCCAGCATGCATCGGCACTCACCGCGAGGCACGCAGGAATCTACTCGCCGCCGGCACCTGAAAGCCCTGCATTTATTGTGACTTCTATTCCCTTCCGGCTCTGGGTTCAGCTCGGGCTCTGAACTGCACAGAAAGGCTTTAGGGCGGCTCCCCCGTCACATGACCATGGAGCGGGGGGGTGGGGCTGTGACCTCTTTACAATGTTATATCCCCAAAATCTCCTCTGGTATTTAATCCGTCAGATCAAAGGATTTTTATCACATTACAATGTTTATTTAATAAAATGTCTTAATCCAAACCCTGGGGCGGAATGAGGCGCTGCACGAAGGGGGGGGCGAGGTGCTGCACGAAGAGGGGGGGCGAGGTGCTGCACGAAGAGGGGGGGCGAGGTGCTGCACGAAGAGGGGGGGCGAGGTGCTGCACGAAGAGGGGGGGCGAGGTGCTGCACGAAGAGGGGGGGCGAGGTGCTGCACGAAGAGGGGGGGACGAGGTGCTGCACGAAGAGGGGGGGACGAGGTGCTGCACGAAGAGGGGGTGCGAGGCGCTGCACGAAGAGGGGGGGACGAGGTGCTGCACGAAGAGCGGGGGACGAGGTGCTGCATGAAGAGGGGGGACGAGGCGCTGCACGAAGAGAGGGGGTGAACGAGGCGCTGCAGGAAGAGAGGGGGAGTGAATGAGGCGCTGCAGGAAGAGGGGGGAGTGAATGAGGCGCTGCACGAAGAGAGGGGGAGTGAATGAGGCGCTGCACGAAGAGAGGGGGAGTGAATGAGGCGCTGCAGGAAGAGAGGGGGGAGTGAATGAGGCGCTGCAGGAAGAGAGGGGGAGTGAATGAGGCGCTGCACGAAGAGAGGGGGAGTGAATGAGGCGCTGCAGGAAGAGAGGGGGAGTGAATGAGGCGCTGCAGGAAGAGAGGGGGGAGTGAATGAGGCGCTGCACGAAGAGAGGGGGAGTGAATGAGGCGCTGCAGGAAGAGAGGGGGGAGTGAATGAGGCGCTGCACGAAGAGAGGGGGAGTGAATGAGGCGCTGCACGAAGAGAGGGGGGAGTGAATGAGGCGCTGCAGGAAGAGAGGGGGAGTGAATGAGGCGCTGCAGGAAGAGAGGGGGAGTGAATGAGGCGCTGCACGAAGAGAGGGGGGAGTGAATGAGGCGCTGCACGAAGAGAGGGGGGAGTGAATGAGGCGCTGCACGAAGAGAGGGGGGAGTGAATGAGGCGCTGCACGAAGAGAGGGGGAGTGAATGAGGCGCTGCACGAAGAGAGGGGGGAGTGAATGAGGCTGCTGACAAAAATATAGAAATAGAGAGATATGTGGCGCTAATATAATAATATACAGTTTTGCAGCTCAAAAAACACCCATGCATATAATCCGCATCGGTATAGATGGGCACCAGGCCCGGTGTGAGCGCACTTATCTGTCAAATAGTAACTTCAAAAGAAACTTCAACAGTGTTTCTGCTTATTCCTTAATAGAGAATCAGCTTCGACATAACCTATTGGTTGAGAGATTGAAGGAAACTCTATGGTGCAATAACGTTTAAATAAATGAATGACAGGTATGAGGAAAAATGGGGTTGTATATAGAACTCACAAGTGTAGAGCCCTATAAGCCTCAGATAATGTCGCCTCTTGACCACTCTGGGGGGGTCACACCCCTTGTATGCGATTGTTTACACTCGAATCGTCAGTGGGATCATCCATGGATAGCATCTTCAGCACTTGAAAGGAAAAAAAGACCTCCATTGCGCAAGTATCAGCATTCTTATAACATGACAGTAAGTATATAGTGAATACTCACAATTTTTTGAGCCTCTCTCGATAAAGTGGCTCAGTAAACAGGCTTTCAAACGATCAATACCAGTGCAATTTTTCTTGAACCGAAGATTACCAGTTGAAAAAAATTGTTTAATTTTCCTATTACTTGACGGAAAGTTAGAATTTTAATAAACATTCGGAGGCGAGTATTTGCTTTTCAATCTTGCTTTAATACAAATAGCAGCACAGAAAAGCTTTGAAAATATTGAAAAAACTTTTAAACAGAAGAAAAAGAAGGACCAATCCCAGCAGGGATATCACCTCTTACAGTCCACCAATCACAGTGTCCCCAAGTCCATAAATGTCATGCCCTGCGGAAGCTCCTCCTCTTTCTTGGTTAGTTGAACAGATTCCAAACATACGAAACGAAGAGTAAAAGCTGAAATATAATCCAAATGGAAACGGCAGAAGCGAGGAAGGACACGCTGGATGATGAGCACAGATGATAAATAGTCTGCGAAGAGAACAGAGTATAATGGTAATCACCAACAAAATTTTTAGTGTGCAAACATTGTATCCAGTTAATCAGTATCTATGGATAACTTAAATATAATCATGCGCAAAGGTCATTAAGGAAAAAACTCCTCAGGCTCACACAATGTGAAAGATAAGAGTAAAGAATTGATTTTTTTTTATATATATTATTTATTGTACGAACATCCCAAACTATCAGAATTTATTGGGTGGGTTGAGGTGGGAAATACTCGCCTCCGAATGTTTATTAAAATTCGAACTTTCCGTCAAGTAATAGGAAAATTAAACAATTTTAATACAACATATCGGAGGCTCGTATTTGCAAATTCAAAGCCCATCTAACAGAGGTGCAGTCCAATCAGACGCTGGTCGGAAATAGAAGGTATGTAGTGTAGATTCCCTAGACCAATCAGCAGCTCGCATAAGGTCTTCTAATTTACAACCAGAATTCAATGCCAAGGTAGCCATAGCAGCCCGGCCACACACTCACATCCCCCTCAGCCACAGAGCCTGTTCCTGGACTCTGAATTTCAAGGTACCGGCGATTCAACATGTCTTCTGCAATTCTATGCCACAATTTTGACTTTAATCGTACTGTTAATATTTTATGCTTGCATTTATCTATTAATATTTTGGCTGTTTGTTTTTTCTTGCTAAATGTATTTTCTGCTTTGTTAAAGCCATGCTCCCATATGGCTGCCCCTCCCAGGTCATCAACAAATTTACTCTATACAGCCCACACGATCTGACTCTGCAAATTCTTTCTTCCACAGCCTGGCCACACACTCACATCCCCCTCAGCCACAGAGCCTGCTACTGGACTCTGCTCACCCACCCACCCAGTGCTGGTCTGAAATTTGTAGCTTACTTTCCAGCTGCTTCCACTTTGCAAATCACCCTAATTAATCCAAGGTTCTAGCCCTTCCCATGATATGTTAATCTGTATATTTGTGTTTTGTTTTTAATAGTTTGCATTTTACTATTTTGTATTTCTGTAACTGTAACACTTCAATGTTCTTGAACCCAGGACATACTTGAAAACGAGAGAAATCTCAATGTATCCTTCCTGGTAAAATCCTTTGCAAATAAATAAATAAATAAATAAATGGGCCCCAAAGTCCGAGACATCTATCCAAACCAACTCCATCAACCACCGTAACCAACGAGACAGGGTGGTGGAAGAGACTGGACGATGAGGTGTCACATAAGATAAAAAGAGAGGAGATACTCCCGGGGAACGAAAAGGTAAAGTGCGTTGTTCATAAATTTGTAAACATTTAACGGGACATAGAGCTAGATGCTCCGGAAAACATGGATAAAATACGGAAGAAATTAACGTCTTTGTACGGCGAGTAATATCAAAACGGACTCCTTCTGGAGTAAAAGAACGAGAAGGGTAATCTAAAGCTCTGACATCACCTACTCTTTTACAGGAAAAAAGACTTAAAACCATCAACAATTTAGCAGATAATTGTTGTAAATCCAAATCAGAATTAGTTGGCCATTTGGAAAGAAAGCGTAACACCAGCGAAACATCCCAAGTGGAATCATACCTAGGTACTGGAAGACGTGCAAAACGGACCGCTCTCAACAATCTACAAACTAAGGGGTGACGACCCAAAGGAGTCCCCTGAATGGTTTCATGACCAGCCGAAATAGCCGAACGTAAGGTATTTACAGTTCTATACTTCAAACCAGCATCAAATGACTCAGTAAGGAAATCCAATACTCTGTTTACAGGTGCCGAAACAGGATCGATATCCCTGCCCATACACCAGCCAGACCATTTACGCCATGCGGAACTATAAGCTGTCCGGGTACCCGGAGCCCATGCCTGTTGGAGCAAGGTGTTAGTACGGAACGAAATTCCCTCGACAAATCCAGGTCCTCGGAAACCAACCAGGCAGTCAACGGACATCGTTCGGATATGAGCGGGTGTGGAATCCCGTCTGGATCGAGGATTAGGTCCTGGGAGAACGATAGAAGCCGAGGGAGATCTATGGACAATTCTAACAATATTGGATACCAATGTTGTCCCCGCCACAGAGGGGTGACGATCACCAATGTTGCCGATTGCGCTCGTATCTGCGCAAGGGTCCTCGCGATCATTGCAAACGGTGGGAATGCAAAGTGTCGTGCCGTGGACCAGTCCTGGAGGAATGCATCTGTTCCTAAAGCCTCTGGATCCGGTTTCCAACTGAAGAACCTCGGTAGTTGACAATTCAGACGTGAGGCAAACAGGTCCATTTCTATCGGACCCCAGAGATCGAAGAGTCTTTTGAAGACGGAGGGTAGCAATCTCCAGTCTCCTGAATCGGTTGTGTTGCGAGAGTACCAATCCGCTATTGTGTTGTCTAGACCCGGAAGGAACTGAGCTATCACCGTGATACTTTGCTGAAAGCAGAATGTCCAAAATTCTGTTGCCATTTGAGTGAGTTTCGGGGACCGTGGACCCCCAAGGAATTGATATTGCGAACTGCTGGAAAATTGTCCATCCTCAGTAGGATCGCACCTCCCTGGTGATTTTGCGCAAAACATTTTATTGCAAATAGACCCGCCAGGAGTTCCAGACAATTGATGTGCAGAAACATTTCTGTCGCGGAGTAACATCCGCGTCTCCTTCAATATTGTAGATACCTTTTGAGGAGGAAGACTCAGGCTCCAAAATCTGGGATCTAATAGGAGACCTAAAAACTCCAGACAAGGAGTTGGTTTCAACATTGATTTGTCGGTGTTTATCAGAAACCCCAACTCTTGCAACAAAGTCACTGTCCAATTCAGATGTGTTTGTAGTTGAGCCTCCCTGGAGGACATTAAGAGGATGTCGTCTAGATATATTCTGAGTCGGACTCCCTTTGCGAGCAAAGTTGTCGCCACCGGCTTCATGAGTTTTGTAAAGCACCAAGGTGCGGATGAGAGCCCGAACGGAAGACTGGAGAAACGCCACCGAGTGCCTCGCCAATGGAACTGTAGGTAATTTCTGCAATCTTGTGCCACGGACACTGACAGATACGCGTCTTGCAGATCGATCTTTGCCAGCCAATCTCCCGGGAGGAGTATGTCCTGCAAATTCTGTAGCCCCTCCATCTTGAAATGGTGATTATACTACATGGGATTTAAATCTTTCAAGTTTATCACTGGGCGCATTCCCCCCCCCTTTTTCGGGAACCAAAAATATATTGCTCACGAACCCTGGTGAGTCTTCGGGAACTCTCTCCACTGCCTGCTTGGCAACGAGATCTAAAATGCGCAATGCGACCCCCCCCCCCACTGGACCCCCAGACCTCGTGAGGATCAAAGGACTGAATACCTGCTCGGCGTCGTCCAGAGAATGTGCCTCGGAAACCTCTGAAGCCTCTACCGCGCCAGCCACGGGTGCATGAGGGGAAGAAGGCTCCTGACTAGGAGGTGTCTTGTTGTGGGGCAACTTGGGGGGGCTGATATGGTCCTGGCATGGACCCTGCTCGGCCGGTAGCACGCCCCCTGACCCTACCGGCCCTGCCAAAAACCCGTCCTTTAAATATCCGTTTGAGTGAAGTAGAAACTTTATCCAGAGATGTAAAGGTGTTAGCAAATTTTCCCATGTCCTTAATGTAATTGTCCCCAAAAAGGAGCCCCTGGGCCGCACTACCCAAATCTGAGTCTGCTAACCCTGTTAAGGTATTATCTACTTTTACCAGGATTGTGTGGGATTTGCGTTTACCAGGATTTCCTTTCTGAGGAAATGGCATTATTTGCGTTAGCAATAAAACATAAAGTGCGCTGCACATAATTACGGACCAACAAAGGGTCTAAAGTGTCTCCTGCCAGTTTAGCGTCCTCAGCGACATCGAACAATTTAACTAATAGACCTACTGAGTCTAACAGGAATGGTCAATACCGGACTTAGCGGACCACCCATGATGGGCGACATATTTTTGAAAAGATTTATCCACTATAGGGGTGAGGCACACTTTACCCGCAGTAACGGGTCGTGGACATTCTTGGCGCATTTTAATGCGCGTTTCCTTGTCTAAAGGAAAACGCAATCTTGCATCCAGCCACTGCTCTACATAGGGTTTTGGTGACCAGGACGAGGAGCGTGGATTAGATAAATCCTCCGGGTCAAATAAGGGGTCACCCTGCGGGTCATAAATAACGGCTTCAGAGCCAGGAGGATAATCAATAGACTCGTCTATAACAGACACGTCGTCTTGGGGGGCTTATAGCACCACCTCATCCCCAGTAATGACATCGGGGTCGTCACATGAGGCCTCCATCTCCTCACTATCCACCTTTCTGCCGGCTTTTGCCTCTTGGGGGCATAAGGTGCCAGCGCCCGGGAGTCCGGGGCCCTTTTGACACCAGAGGCTTTATCAGTGCTGGGCAGTGGCAGAGGTACAGGGTTGTCAGCCCCTCCAGTCAGGTGTCTTGTTTTACGGGCAGCCTTTTTACACACCACAGGGGGTGGTCCAGTAACCGCAGGTTCAGGGGCAGCGGTGGGAATAGTAATTGAAGGTGTAATTTGCACCGGGGCTGATTGCAGGGCTTGAACTGCCGCTAAAACCTCTTGTAAGGACTTATGAAAAGTCTGTGACCAGTTTGCCACCTCAGACTTAACGGCTGATAAAACATGGGCCTGTATGTGTTTATCTAGAGGGCCTTCATTAGGGATACTTTCTAGTGGATTCCCCACAGAATTAGAGACAGAAATGTCCTCATGACCTGAACTGGCGTCTGACCCTGCAGGGGTTATGTTTTAGGCATCTCCACAGCAACCAGACGCGGCAACTGAAGTACCTGAAATGGCCGCTAGGGGAGAAAATGACGAGAAGGGCGCGCGCACCTCCCTGCACGAGCCGGGTTAAGCTAATGCCGGCAAACTAACTCTGCGATGAAGCAGGCGCTCAGAACACAGAAATAATGTGTAAAATGCAGAGAAAATGACCACAGCGGCCGTCCCCGGTTATATAAAGACGGGAAAACGGGTCCGCAGCCTCATTTAATGGAGAGCATAAAAAAGGATACTTATCTGCACTGCGTCAGCAGCAAGAAACAGGAGGAGCTTCCGCAGGGCATGACCGTTATTGACTTGGGGACACTGTGATTGGTGGACTGTAAGAGGGGATATCCCTGCTGGGATTGGTCCTTCTTTTTCTTCTGTTTAAAAGGTTTTTTTTCAATATTTTCAAAGCTTTTCTGTGCTGCTATTTGTATTAAAGCAAGATTGAAAAGCAAATACTCGCCTCCGACACGTATTAAAATTGATCTGCACTTACAATAGGTAATACAGTAAAAATCAATAAAAGAGACGCGTTTCACCTAATCAATCTGTAGGCTTCCTCAGTCTTACATATTCTGTCCATTTTCATACGGCTATAAATAGCCGCTTCATAATTCAATATGTTCATCACCTGTAATTAATAACTGCGCGTGCGTTCCAATTTCGGTTCTGGCGTGCGTTCCACAGATTCTCCTTTCAAACATGACTTCCGGTCATGTGGTCGAATGTCACATCCGATTTCAGTTCCAGCGTGCGTTCCACAGATTTTTCCTTCCAAGCACAGCTTCCGGTCATGTGGTCATATGTCCCGTCTAATTCTTCATAGCGGATTCCATTATACTCGATGTGTTCGGCCAACATTCCAAGACTATTCTTTGTCCGATCACGTGTGCTAAAAAGCCCAGATTGCAGGTCATCATCTTATATACAAGAGAGTCATTAATAAAGCCCATAACATAGACTACCTTATATTATAAGTGCATAGACCAAACCTAAACCAGTCAGCCCCGCTTCACTATTATAAATAGATCAACAATATCCAACAATTGATTCCTTACGTCTCAATTATTAGACACAATATCACCTATGTGACGGAACGGGGTGTCGCCGTCCGCCTGCGGGTGTGCTCCAATCTGCGTAACCCCCTTTTTATGCTGACGGCCCGACTACCGAGTTGCGACACTCGGCGTCTCGAGCGGCCGTATGGGACCTTGTGATGGTGTGAAGGGAACCCCCGTGTGAGCCCAGCCCGACCACCGAGTGACGGCACTCAGCGTCCCGAGCAGCTGGTCACTGACCTGGTTTGGAGGGTTTATTCCGTTTATAGATCGGTTCGGATCTTCCGGCGGTAGACGGGTGAATATTCGACCAGCCAGGAATATTCGGATCGTCCGGCGGCTGGTGCGGGCACACACTTCGCGGCACGGATTATTCGGATCTTCCGGCAATAGTACAGGGACGGGCATTCAACTGATCCGGATCGCGAAGCGGTCGATGCGCTCACTTACTGAACCGACTCCTCAGCAGCTGGATGAGGGGTTGTGTAGCCGATCAGAATTCAACCGCGCGGCGGTCGATGCGCCCGCGCCGAGCAGAGCTCGAACCTCACCGCGGCTCAGTAGTAAAAACTGTACAGGCGGCCAAGACTATTCATTCGCGCGGCGGGCGTTGCACTCACTCTGCACCCCGACTTGAACCAGCTCTGCGCCCCGAATATCGCGCGGGATCTCGGATGCGGGAGAAATGAGTAGGAAATCAGAGACATGAGGCGCTGCTGCATGAACTCAGGAACAACAACACATTTATTAACACAGACACATGCCTTTGTAACCTCTACCATGAGCTCCACATCTGGGAACCACCCCTGCCCGCCCCCACAGGCCTCATTGGCCACAACACTTGGGGGAGTTGCCGATGTGGGACAGGAAGAACTGAATCGGCCATTTTACCTTCCTGATTCACCCGATCAGCCACGAGGCGATGGAAATGGCGGCAACACAACAGACAGATACGTTTCACACATGAACACTGTGTTTATTAAAAACTGCTGGTATTTTGACTGTTCTTAAGGTGATAATCGTCTGTGCAAACAGTCTCTGGCTGAGGGTGATAAGCCATTCCCTCACATTCCTCCCCCTCCCAAAAGTCCGACGCACCGGGTGGGACTCGCACGGGTCGTACCGGGGTAGTCGGTGTTACACTCTCCACCGGATCCAGAGCTGATTGTCGTGACAGTCCGTCGGCATTACCGTTTTGTGCTCCTGGACGGTACTGAATCGTGAAGTTGAAAGGCTGGAGGGCTAGGCTCCACCGCAACAGCCGGCCATTCTCCCCCGCCACCCTGTTGAGCCACACCAGAGGATTGTGATCAGTCAATACAGTAAACGACCGCCCATAAACGTAGGGCTGAAACTTTCTGAGGGCCCAGACCAGAGCCAGACACTCCTTCTCCACCGCAGCATATCCCACTTCCCGGGGTAGCAGTTTCCTGCTAATGAAGGCCACTGGATGATCTCCCCCGTCGTCCCCCACTTGGCTCAGGACAGCTCCCAGTCCAAACATGGAGGCGTCTGTATGAATGATAAAACGACGGTTATAATCGGGAGCTGCCAGTAAGGGTGCTTGAGTCAGGGCGGCCTTTAATTGCTGAAAGGCCTGCTCGCACTCCGGGGACCACAGGATCTGTCGGGGTAGGGACTTTTTCGTCAGGTCTGTCAGAGGTTTGGCTAGATCACTATATCGGGGTACGAATTTTCTGTAGTAACCTGCTGTACCTAGAAAGGCGAGGACTTGAGTTTTTGTCACGGGGTGGGCCAGTTTAAGATGGCTTCTATTTTAGCGGGCTCCGGTCGCTGCACCCCGCACCCTACCCGGTGGCCCAGATACTGAACCTCCGCCATCCCCACCTTACATTTTTCGGGCTTAAGTGTTAAATTGGCGTCCCTAATACGCCCCAGGACCGCCCCCACGTGAACCAAGTGCTCCTCCCAGGTCTGACTGTAAATGGCGATGTCGTCCAGGTACGCACACGCGAATCCCTGGAGGCCATCGAGGAGGCGGTCGATCAACCGCTGGAATGTAGCGGGGGCGTTCTTCATCCCGAACGGCATGACTCTAAACTGGTACAGGCCGAACGGGGTGATGAAGGCCGACTTCGGAATCGCCTCCTCAACAAGGGGAATCTGCCAGTATCCCCTGCACAGATCCACCGTGGTCAAAAAATGACCCCTGGCGATCTGATCCAGCAACTCGTCTACCCGGGCATGGGGTAGGCGTCCGACGTGGTGCAATCGTTCACCCGACGGTAGTCCACACAAAACCGTGTGGTCCCATCCTTTTTAGGTACTAGGACCACGGGTGATGCCCATGGGCTGGCAGACGGCTCAATGACCCCCAGCTCTAACATTTCCCGGATCTCGGCCTGCATGGTCTCACGGACCGCCTCCGGAAGACGGTACGCCGGCTGCCGAAGGGGTCGCTGACCGGGAGTATCCACAGAATGCGCGGCCTGATCGGTGTAACCCGGGAGGGCCGAAAAGACTTCGGAGTAATCCTGAAGCAGCTGCCGTACCTGTGTCTGCTTCTCAGTCCCTAACTCCTCCCCCAATTCTACCTGATCTACACCGGAGGGTTGTTTGGCCACCCCCGGTAACTCTACCAGGGGGAAGGGCTCCGTGTCTTCGACAGCCGGCGCGCATATGGCATCGACTGTCTCGGGGCGCTCGTGGAAGGCTTTCAACATATTGACGTGGAACGTCCGTTGGATTCTGGTGTCCGCGCAACTCGCAACCACATAGGTGGTATCCCCCAGTCGGGTTACCACCTTGTAGGGACCTTGCCAGGCCGCCTGCAGCTTGTTCTGCCGCTGTGGTTTCAACACCAGCACCTTCTGTCCCACCAGAAACGAGCGGCTGCAAGCAGCCCGGTCGTACCACGCCTTCTGTTGAGCCTGAGCTGTTTCCACGTTACCCCGGACCAACCCTGTGAGTTCTGCCAAGCGCTCCCGGAGCTTCAAGACATAATCCAAGACGGGAACCCCATCTTCTTCCTTCTCCCCCTCCCACTGAGCCCTAACCAGATCCAGAGGCCCCCTCACCTGACGCCCATATAACAGTTCAAACGGGGAGTAGCCAGTAGATTCTTGCGGGACCTCCCGGTAGGCGAACAGCAGGTGGGGTAAATATTGCTCCCAATCTTTTCGCTCGTGAGCAAAGGCCCGAATGAGCTGCTTCAAGGTCCCATTGAACCTCTCACACAGCCCATTTGTCTGAGGGTGATACGGGGCGCTGTGTAGCGCCCGAACCCCACACAGACGCCAGAGCTGCTGGGTGAGCTCAGCGGTAAATTGAGTACCTTGATCCGATAGGATTTCCCGGGGAAACCCCACCCTGGTAAACACCCGCAGCAGCGCATCTGCTACGGTGTCCGCTCTAATGTTGGCTAAGGCCACAGCCTCAGGGTACCGGGTGGCATAATCCACGATGGTGAGTATATACCTCTTCCGGTAGCAGGCCGAGGCAACGGCCCAATAAGGTCGACCGCCACCCGGCTAAACGGCTCTTGGATAATGGGCATGGGGTGTAGAGGGGCTCTCGGGTGGTCCCCGGCCTTCCCAGCCTTCTGACAGACGGGGCAGGTGCGACAAAACTCGCGGGTGTCCTCACTAAGGCGTGGCCAAAAGAATGCGCGCGCTAGGCGGTGGCGGGTTTTCTTCTGCCCTAAATGACCGGCCAACGGAATGTCGTGAGCTAAGCGCAAGAGTTCTTGTCTAGGGCCCTGGGGTACCACCATCTGCTTCTGCGGGACCTGTTTCTTCTTGGATCCCTCCCTCTCGGTGTATCGGTATAGCAGCCCATCCTCCCACTCTATCCGGTCAGTCCGGTTCTCATCTAGTCCCTGGCCAGCCCGGTCACGATAACCCTGCAACGTGGGGTCTGTCTGTGTCTGATGGCGAAGCGTCTCCGGGGAGCTCCAGGGACAGGGGTTGTCAGGAAGCGGGGGAAACGTCGGAAACTGTCGGGGCGTAGGGATCGGGCGGGGTGTCGGGGAAGGTCTCACCTGGGTCCCTCTCGGAGTGCTCATGCTGTGTTGTTGGCTCTGCAGTCTAGTGGTGACCGGCGTGGCTGCATCGGAGGAATAGGCAGAGACCAGACGTCCCAGATCATTACCGAGGAGAACCTCGGCCGGCAACTGGTTCAGCAACCCCACTCTCACCATTTTCTCTCGGATCCCCAGTCCAGATGAACCCGGGCCGTCTCCAGCCGGAGGACCTTACCGCCAGCCACTCGTACTGCAACGTATTGCGCAAACGGTCATTCTGCTGGACTAAGTATGGCCGAACTAAGGTAATCGTAGCCCCAGAGTCTCGAAGTCCCTCCGCAGCTCTCCCGTTTACCCACACCGCCTGACGGTGGTGATGTCGATTATCGGCAGCGGCAGCTTGTACTGGGTCCGCCTCATGGAGTCGCTCCCATTCCTCCGGAGCTTCAGGCCACGGAAGATCGACGTCATAACAATGTGTAGACTGTGATGGTCGCGTCGAGGGTCGTGCCATATCCGGTCGGTTGGGGCAGTTCTGCCTATAATGCCCCTCCTTGTTGCAACCATAGCACCGTATGTTGGCCAGGTTGTTAGGTCGGCTGGGGTCGTCGGTAACCGGTGGGCGGGTTGCCGGTCCTGGGGTTGGCAAGGCAGGTAACACCGGACGAAGGGGTAACGGTCGCTCCCCTCCGTGACTTTCCGCGTATCCGTATATTCGTCAGCCCACCTGGCTGCTTGTTGAACGGTCTGGGGCTTCTTGTCCCGTACCCACTCCCGGATGGCGGCGGGAGTGTGCTCGAAAAACTGTTCCAGTAGTAACAGTTGGGTAATCTCAGGTACTGTCTCCGCCTTGCTCCCCATGAACCACGTGCGTAAGTCCCGCTGTAACCGGTGAGCCCACTCCACATGAGTAGCGCCGACGGGCCGGCGAGAATTCCGAAACTTAGCCCGGCTGGCTTCCGGGGTCACGGCAAACCGACTCAGCAGCGCCTGCTTCACCTGCCCGTAGTTGGTGGCTTCCTCGTCAGGTACTGTACGATAAGCCTCTGCGGCCCGCCCGGTCAGCTTACATGCCAGGATTCTTACCCAATCGGTGGGGTGTACCTCATGTACCTGACACAGTCTCTCAAAATCCTGCAAATAACTTTCGATTTCCTCGTCCGCTTCGCGAAAGTCCTTGAACGCCTGGAATGGCACCTTTCCCCCGGGGATTGCTCCACCCGAGGGTTGCGGTCTCGCTGGCTCCGCACCTCCGCCAACCGGAGCTCGTGCTCGCGTTCTTTCCTCCGCTCTTCTTCCTGACAGATCTCTCGAACCAGGTGCCGCATCTCTGCCTCCGTCGGGGCTGCTCCGTACATGGCAGCCCGTTCTCGTACCTTTCGCTGCAAGTCACTCTCATCAGCTTCCGCGGAAATGGTCACAGTTGGGGTGTCGGCGGGTAGCGCGGTAACCGCTGCATTTTGATCCAATTTCTTCAGCTCCTCTATCATCGTGTCCCGACTCTTCGAACCCGGGGTACCTCCCCGGTTCTCTAGCATACTCCGCAAAGTGTCCCTTTTATAGTCCGCATATACGGTCATGATGACTGCTTCGGGGTGATGGTATGAGTTGCAGAGAGCAATCCCACCGCTGCCACCAGTGTGACGGAACGGGTGTCACCGTCCGCCTGCGGGTGTGCTCCAATCTGCGTAACCCCCTTTTTATGCTGACGGCCCGACTACCGAGTTGCGACACTCGGCGTCTCGAGCGGCCGTATGGGACCTTGTGATGGTGTGAAGGGAACCCCCGTGTGAGCCCAGCCCGACCACCGAGTGACGGCACTCAGCGTCCCGAGCAGCTGGTCACTGACCTGGTTTGGAGGGTTTATTCCGTTTATAGATCGGTTCGGATCTTCCGGCGGTAGACGGGTGAATATTCGACCAGCCAGGAATATTCGGATCGTCCGGCGGCTGGTGCGGGCACACACTTCGCGGCACGGATTATTCGGATCTTCCGGCAATAGTACAGGGACGGGCATTCAACTGATCCGGATCGCGAAGCGGTCGATGCGCTCACTTACTGAACCGACTCCTCAGCAGCTGGATGAGGGGTTGTGTAGCCGATCAGAATTCAACCGCGCGGCGGTCGATGCGCCCGCGCCGAGCAGAGTCCTCGAACCTCACCGCGGCTCAGTAGTAAAAACTGTACAGGCGGCCAAGACTATTCATTCGCGCGGCGGGCGTTGCACTCACTCTGCACCCCGACTTGAACCAGCTCTGCGCCCCAAATATCGCGCGGGATCTCGGATGCGGGAGAAATGAGTAGGAAATCAGAGACATGAGGCGCTGCTGCATGAACTCAGGAACAACAACACTTTATTAACACAGACACATGCCTTTGTAACCTCTACCATGAGCTCCACATCTGGGAACCACCCCTGCCCGCCCCCACAGGCCTCATTGGCCACAACACTTGGGGGAGTTGCCGATGTGGGACAGGAAGAACTGAATCGGCCATTTTACCTTCCTGATTCACCCGATCAGCCACGAGGCGATGGGAAATGGCGGCAACACAACAGACAGATACGTTTCACACATGAACACTGTGTTTATAAAAACTGCTGGTATTTTGACTGTTCTTAAGGTGATAATCGTCTGTGCAAACAGTCTCTGGCTGAGGGTGATAAGCCATTCCCTCACAACCTATAAATGTAAAAACATTTGGGTTTAATGTACAGATTCTTTTAAATTCTATAAAAAATGTCGTATCTCAAATTCAGCGTTCAAGCCATTTGGTTCAAGTGTATTTAGTTGATAAATCCATTTCAGTTCTCACAAGCTTTAGTTCAAGGTCCTCTCCCCTCCAATTTTTACTTACCTTTTCAATGCCAAAAAATTCTAAACCTATTGGATTACTATCATGTTTAAGTTTAAAATGGTTAGAGACACGATGTTTCTCATAACCTCTATTTATATTATTAATGTGCTCATTAATCCGAACCTGTAGTGCTCTTGTAGTCTTACCTACATAGTATTTGTTACAGGGACACCTCAGTACATAGATCAGAAATTTTGAGAAACAGGTTAGTTTGTCTCTAATTTTATATTTGTTTTGATTAGAACAGAATATAGCAATTTGTCCTTTCTTATTATGTGATATTCTACAACTGATACAGTCTCCACAACCATAAAATCCAGGTGTTAATCTGAACCAATTTGTCTGTTCCTCCTGTTCCCGTAGATGGTTTTTTACTAGTTTCTGTCTTAAACTGCCTCCTCTATAAATGACCCGAGGTTGTGGAGGTAAAATATATCTAAGTGTAGGATCCTCTTTCAATATTGGCCAGTACTTCTGTATGTATCTTTTAATATTCTTGTTTCCAGTATTATAATCCATAACGATGGGTAATTCAATTTTATCAGTTCTTTCTTTATCTTTATACTGTAATAGCATGTTCCTATCTGAATTATAGATTTCTTCCCTTGTTTGTTCTAGTTCCCTCCTTATATAACCCTTTTCTGCAAAGTCATCCATCAATTTCTCAGACTACTTCTTAAATTCTTGGATGTCGGTACAGTTTCTCTGAAGTCTGGTCATCTGTCCTTTTGGAACAGCTTTCAACCATGGAGGGTAGTGATCACTTTCTAAACCGATTGTAGCTGTTGACTTTGACATCTTTGAAGTGTGTTCTAATCTTCATAGTCCCATCTTCAATGTATATATTCAAATCAAGGTACTCTACCCCGACATCACTAATCTTGAAATCTAGCTTAATCCCTCATTGATTACCATTCAGGTAAATTATGAAATCTCTTAAAGGGACACTCTAGGCAACATGACCACCTAAGCTATTATAGGTGGTCATGATGCCCGGAGTATTCCCTTGCCTGTCCCTCCTGCCTCCGCTCAGCCGATTGTCAGGAAAGGCTGAAAACAGCTGAGAGGCGGAGGAGTTTACTCCGCCCTCCCAACTGTCAGTCAGCAGAGCGGGAATCCTATTTCCCGCTTCTGCCGACTTTTGCCGAGTAGGAGACGTCATCGCGCTTTCAGTGCGATGATGTCTCCAACTCACCGCAGAAGCTGGCGGCTCCCTCTGAGGGTTAGTGTTGCGCGCATCCTCTTGCGCGCAACACTAATCCTCAGAGGGAGCCGGGAGGAAGCCTGCCGATTGGCTGGCTTATGTGAGAGGCGCGCATGCGCGCTTCTCACGTAAACCAGAAGCCAAGAAGCATGAAGAAGGACAGGAGCGGAAGAGGAGGGAGGGGAGTATAAAAAAAAAAAAAAAAAAAAAAAAGACGCCGCTGGAAAGAAGAGGATTTTAGGGTAAGTACTACAGTTACAAAAAAACCAAAAGATTTATTAAGGGAATAGGGATAGGTTAGGATAAAAAAACGGGGGGTGATTTTTTGAGTAGAGTGTCCCTTTAATTCATGTTCATCTCCTCTCCAGATAACAATGATGTCGTCGAGGTACCTTTTATATAGGACCAGGTGTTGCCCCCAGCGATACCCCGTCCATACCATCTGGTGCTCCCAGTATGCCATGAACAAATTGACATCGCTGGGGGCAAACCTGGTCCCCATTGTAGTTCCAGTTAGTTGTAAGTAGAAATGATGGTGAATGAGGTGCTGCACGAAGAGAGGGGGGAGTGAATGAGGCACTGCACGAAGAGGAGGGAATGAATGAGGGCTGCACGAAGAGCGGAGGGAGTGAATGAGGCGCTGCACGAAGAGAGGGGGGAGTGAATGATGCGCTGCACGAAGAGGGAGGAGTGAATGAGGCGCTGCACGAAGAGAGGGGGAGTGAATGAGGTGCTGCACGAATAGAGAGGGAGTGAATGAGGTGCTGCACGAATAGAGGGGGAGTGAATGAGGTGCTGCACGAAGAGAGGGAGTAAACGAGGTGCTGCACAAAGAGCGGGGGAGTGAACGAGGCACTGCATGAAGAGAGGGGGGAGTGAACGAGGTGTTGCACAAAGAGAGGGGGGAGTGAATGAGGCGCTGCACGAAGAGAGGGGGTGAATGAGGTGCTGCACGAACGGGGAGTGAATGAGGTGCTGCTCGAGGAAGGGGGAGTGAGGCGCTGCTCAAGGAGGGGGTGTGAGTGAGGCGCTGCACGAGGAGGGGGTGAGTGAGGCACTCGAGGAGAGGGGGTGAGTGAGGCGCTTGAGGAGAGGGGGTGAGTGAGGCACTCGAGGAGAAGGGGTGAGTGAGGCACTCGAGGAGAGGGGGTGAGTGAGGCGCTCGAGGAGAGGGGGTGAGTGAGGCGCTCGAGGAGAGGGGGTGAGTGAGGCGCTCGAGGAGAGGGGGTGAGTGAGGCACTCGAGGAGAGGGGGTGAGTGAGGCACTCGAGGAGAGGGGGTGAGTGAGGCACTCGAGGAGAGGGGGTGAGTGAGGCACTCGAGGAGAGGGGGTGAGCGAGGCACTCGAGAGGGGTGAGCGAGGCACTCGAGGAGAGGGGGTGAGTGAGGCGCTTGAGGAGAGGGGGTGAGTGAGGCACTCGAGAGGGGGTGAGTGAGGCACTCGAGGAGAGGGGGTGAGTGAGGCACTCGAGGAGAGGGGGTGAGTGAGGCGCTCGGAGAGGGGGTGAGTGAGGCGCTGCTCGGGAGGGGGGTGAGTGAGGCACTGCTCGAGGGGGGTGAGTGAGGCACTGCTCGAGGGGGGGTGAGTGAGGCGCTGCTCGAGGGGGGGTGAGTGAGGTGCTGCTCGAGGGGGGTGAGTGAGGTGCTGCTCGAGGGGGGTGAGTGAGGTGCTGCTCGGGGGGGGGTGAGTGAGGCGCTGCTTGGAGGGGGGTGAGTGAGGCGCTGCTCTTGGAGGGGGGTGAGTGAGCGCTGCTCGAGGAGGGTCGTGAGTGAGGCGCTGCTCGAGGAGGGGGGTGAGTGAGGCGCTGCTCGAGGAGGGGGGTGAGTGAGGCGCTGCTCGAGGAGGGGGGTGAGTGAGGTGCTGCTCGAGGAGGGGGTGAGTGAGGCGCTGCTCGAGGAGGGGGGGGTGAGTGAGGCGCTGCTCGAGGAGGGGGTGAGTGAGGCGCTGCTCGAGGAGGGGGGTGAGTGAGGCGCTGCTCGAGGAGGGGGTGAGTGAGGCGCTGCTCGAGGAGGGGGGTGAATGAGGCGCTGCTCGAGGAGGGTTGGTGAATGAAGTGCTGCTCAGGGGGGTGAGTCATGTTTTTATTAAAGATGAACGGAGGCGAGTATTATTGGGCCAAATCTCATTTGTTGCCACTTCCAACAGCAACAAGAGCAGAAAAAACATTGGTTTAGCAAGTAACCCCCATACAGAACATGGTATATGCTATAACCCGTAACAAGCCCTTCCCCCAATAATCCGGCCAGTCCAGGTAACTTGCTCTTTCTTAGTGAAACAGGTAGAAGGAGTAAAACTCAAACACCTGAAGAACTGAACGATGAGCTGGAACAGAAGGAAATGAAAATATTATGGAGAGGCGAATCCTCCATTAGCCATCAACGGTGAGACCCGGATACTTAAGGGGCTGAAACAAGAAGTGGACAAATCAGAGATGAGATCACAATCAAGAAGTGACCCGTTTGCAGAAACATCCGATCCCTGATATAACGTCACAACAACCTCAAAATATGAAGAGAACTGGAAATCCTGTGTGGAAGGAAAAGGTTAATCCGTGCGCAGAACCAAAGTATACATGAGCTTAATCCCGTACGTCAACCAGCGCCAGCACCAGGGAGGGAAAGACACACAGAAGAGGTGGGACTAAGGAAATCTGGAATTTTATTACAAGACACCGAGACTTCCATTCTCGTGCCGGTTTAAAGCAAAGGCAACGCTCTAGTGGATCAAAGAACCTCAGAACGAAAATAAAACTCCCGAAACACAGACTCCCTGGACCAATCTGCAGCATCTATAATGTCTTCTAGGTGACAACCAGCCTTCAGGGCTCTAGAAGCCATGGGCCCCAAATATGGACACGTCTATAACCACTAGGGCCATCGACCATCTCATCCAGCAAGATAGGAGGTCAATGAAACTGGATGAAATGGTCGATGGAGGACCCATATGGACGGGACATAAGGGTGCAGAACTATTTCATATTGGTGTATTGAACGTACCAGGCAAAACGGGGAGGGTCTGGGAAAGCAGGATAAAAGATAGAATGAGAAAAGGTCTTGGTATGCCTGGAAACGATGGGAAATTCCACCCCAGAGGGCCAGTAAGTTTTTGTGTGAATATCTAACGCACTCAAACCCGAAACCTTCTATTTGAGGATAATTGTTTAGAAGTCAGGGTATCCTTATCAGGCCAGGCAGACAATAGATTGAACACAATTCATATCCCATAGCACCCAGTGGGGTTGAGGAGGTCCGGACAAATATCCCAAAGTAATTTGCAGTCCAGTGGGTGTTTGCCTGCCACCACACCCCACTAACGATGACTACAATGCCAGTGGACGGTCAGCCTTAAACTTCTGTAGGCTTTACTGGCATCATACTCGGATTAAAGGAATTACAAGATGGCATGGGTAGATGCCGAAACGGGATCCAGACCTCGTTCCCAGTACCAGCCAAATCATATTGCCCAGACATGTCGGTAAACTTTACAACTGGCCGGTGCCCATGACTCCGCAACAAGGCAATCAGCTGTGTTTGAAATGCGTCCGGTAGGAGACAACAACCACACCATCAGGGGAAAGTGCCCCTGTACCACTAATGGGTGTGGAAGGCCTTGCATGTTGGAGAACTGCGGACCCGTCAGCAGCAACCTGATGTAATCGACCGCCATCTCGAGGAGCTGTGCATACCATGTTTGCATTGGCCACCACATTCAGAACCACCGAAGCCCTGGATCGGTGAATATGCTGAAGAGTCCTCCCCAGCAGAGCTAATGGGGGAAAGGCAATATGTCAAGCCGAAAGCCACTCCTGGAGCAGAGCATCCATCGCCACACACAGTGCTTCGATCAGGACACCAGCTGTAAAACTGGGGAAGTTGCTTGTTGAGGTGGAACGCAAATAGATCCATGAACAGAGAACCCCCAGAGATCGAAGAGTTGCGCAAAAACCAAGGAATGCAATCTCCAATTGTGGACTTCCAGAAGAACCTGGAATGCCAATCTGTCACTGTGTCGTGCAACCCTGGATTGTATTAAACTTCAACTCAAAGATGCTGCTGGAGGCAGAAATCCCAAAAGGCCGTGAAAATAAGAGCCAACTTGTTGATATACCGCACCACCAACCGGTTGTCCATCCGGAGTAGAATGCAACCATTTGACAGACCGGCAGACTTCGAATCACCAAGGATACTGCTAAGCGCTCCAGACAGTTGATATGAAGCCTCTTTTCCTCTGGAGACCACTTCCCTCCTGTAGAAACCTCTCCGCATTTGGCCCCCAGCCTTGGGCACTGGTGACGGACACGATGATCAGAACAGGAGCGGAACCGAAGATAGCTCTCCCTTTCTATGCCTCCATATTGTCAGGTCACAACTGGATCTATTCTCATAACTCCTTGTCGAGATGAACTGGATCATAATAAGACTGTGCACATGCGAGGGCCCTTGTCTTGAGTTGTGGCAGAGCCCGGTAATGCAGGAATCCTGGGAAGATAGCTTGGATAGAACTTGTCCAATCAAGCGAGCCAGATATCAAACTTAAAGATGACTGGGAGCATCACTGCCTTCTGTAATTCCCTCGGGATATCATGTAGTTTGTACCATTGAAGCTTTAGCAAGGTCGATGGTGAGTCCACAAAGAACCAGAGAAACTTGATGTTCTGTGTCAGTACATGACGGATTTGTCTCTTTTGAGCAGAAACCCCAGGCCGGACAGCAACCAGGTTGTCCACTGGAGGTGAAGCAGGAACTTGCGTCACCTCTTAGAGGGTTCCAATTGTCCGTTCTCTGTACTCACAGTCCATAAGAATTTGACCTACCTGTCCGAAGCCAAGAGATTGTACCCCAGACAAGCTCGGTGGACCCTTTCTTACCCGATTTCATTTTATCATTACATACAGACCCGGGTCAAAAAATATTAAGGCTGATGCACTCTCCAGACAGCACGAGCCTCTCTCTAACCAGATTCCTGTATCAGTTCCCATAGTACCCGAGGAGAAAATCCTAGCCTCTCTGAGTACTCAGATTGATTCACCACTATGGAATCTATTCCTATCGAAACAGTCTCTAGTGCCTCTATCTAAACCACCCGATACACTAACAGTCTTATGACTGTTTCATGAATCTAGATTTGCTGGACATTTTGGAGTAGAAAAGACTCTCTTATTAAAAGAAACCTTTGGTGGTCTACGCTTGCTAAAGATGTAAAAGAATATGTTAATACCTGTACAGTTTGTACCCGTTCTAAGTCCTCCCGTCTTAGACCCACTGGTCTTCTCCGGCCTCTACTTGTTCCTGAACATCCCTGGTCACATTTAGCAATGGACTTTTTGGTGGAATTACCCCCTTCGTTTGACCATACGGTCATTTTTGGAGTTGTCGATCCTTTCTCCAAAATGGCACATTTCATTCCGTTAAAGAAACTCCCCTCTTCTAACGAGTTGGTACACATCTTTACTAAAGAGATATTCAGACTACATGGTGTTCCAAATGTTATTGTCTCAGATCGTGGTTCCCAATTTATATCGAAATTTTGGAGAGGTTTTTGTCAACAATTAGGTGTCAAGCTTTCCTTTTCCTCCGCTTATCACCCGCAGACTAACGGATTAGCCGAAAGAACAAATCAGACACTTGAGACTTATTTAAGATGTTTTATTTCTGATGCACAGGATGATTTGGTCACTCTATTGCCATGGGCGGAGTTTGCCTACAATAATGCCACATCTCAGTCGACTAAACACTCCCCATTTGAAGTAGTCACTGGTATGCACCCCACTGTTTTTCCATCCTCATTTGTGCCTCAGGATATTCCAGCCTTAGAGGACCACCTCTGTGATCTGCGTTTGATTTGGGAATAGACCAAATCAAATCTCGAATCCGCTTCTTTGACTCAGAAGCGTTCTGCTGACCTCAGACGCAGACCTCCACCAGTGTATCACGTTGGGGACAAAGTGTGGCTTAGCACACGTCACATCAGGTTGAAGGTTCCTTCTATGAAATTTGCACCCCGGTTCATAGGACCTTTTAAAATCCTTAGGTGTATCAATCCCGTCTCGTACGCTCTGCAGTTGCCTGATTGAGCTTTTGTATGTTTACCAGACAAAACTGACCTCCCCTTTTCTCCACCAAAATGATATTGCTTGTAGCCCTGTAGGTGCCAGTTGGATAGCACCCTTGCTAAGCTGTGCCTGCACCTCAGTCTCTAACAGCAATTGGGGTTTACTGGTCTCTGAGTGGAGGACCAAACCCGAACCTGTTACAGCATCTTTCCCTTCTCTTCAGCCAAGCTGATCCGCAGCAGCTTTCCTTCTCACAACTGTCATGGAGCTGACGTAGCGCTCCACGCTTCAAACCCCAAGAGACTTTATGTTCATTTATATCGTGTGATTTTAAATATATTTTACATCGTTTGGTTTTAGTTTAAATTAGTTTAGTGTAAAATGGCATAGCTTTAGTTTTAAACATACTTCTATTCCTGTAGGTAAATGTGTTTTTGTGTAGCCAGTAAACAAGCTTTACTGTGTAATTTATGCAACAGGGCTTTTCCCCTTATCTGGCTGCATGTTTGATTCAAGAAGTCTGGGATAGTGTTTGTCTTTTTAATCTGATGTGGTAGAACAATAGATTATGTAAATAAAAAACTAAAAAAATGTAGCGCTGGGAGGGCTGGCTTGAGGCTTCCAGCGTGTGAGCACAGCCACTCTGACCACCAGGGGTCCAGCATTATTGGCTTTCTAACCCCTGCCACTGGACCACCAGGGATTCGGCCCCCTCCCTGTAGAAAAGATTCTCGGATTCAGCAACCTCCCGGGCCTCTGAAGTAGCCTATTTCGCTAGGAGACCTGATCTATCTCAGAAGGGGCATTTGGGTGGCCAGTGAACGACCCTAAAAGAGAGTATGTAAATGTTGTGTGAGCTAAAGGCTAAAGAATGTTTATTGTAAATATCTACCTGACCTAATGTAATTAGCATTTTAGTAGGACGATGTGCGTCATTTATGCAAATTATGGCTGTTGGATCTCAGCATAAATTGTGGCGTTTCTGTTCATTAAAGAGCTCAGAGAGAGAATCCTGTGGGAACATACAGCTCGCCTGGTGTCTCATTCAGGGTACCCACTATCAACCTCAGAAGGCACCGAGCGGCCTTCTGGAAACTCCTAACGGCTCCAGGGCAGAGAAACAGAAGCAGGTGATTCAAGCTGCTCGAGGCGCTGAGGACAGCGCTCCCAGTAGCCGGGCTGACCGCAACGAAGAGGTGTCTGGAGATGCAGGACAGGCGGAAGAGAACGGTTCCGTCACATTGGTGGCAAGCGGTGTGGATAGAGGCTCTCCAACACCAATATACCCCGAGATGGCCAACTATACAGCCTGCAAGCAGGACACCCTGAAGGACCTGCTGGAGAGCCGTGGATGGAACAGAGACTGAAGTAAGGGTCAAAGGCACAAGTGTGGTGCAACCCGGAGCTAGTGGAGATGTGTCCCCGCTGAGAGAAACCGCAGAGGTTTTTGCCTGCGGTGAAAGAAAACCGTCTACAGAGGACTATGGAGCAGGACAGCTCCATTTATTCCTTATGAGCAGAGGATCACAGAGGACATTCAGCTGTGGAGACCCCAAGTGTTGGGGCCTCAGCCCACTGTGAGCCATGGAGACCAGTTGGTGCACTGGCTGTGTGGCCGCACTCGATCTAGAGTGCAAATACGAGGACTTGCTGCAATGTGTGAGTGAGGAGGATTGGGAAACTGACTAGAAGCCTCCCCCAGGCTATGTGTTCCGTGGTCCTGGCCCAGCATGGATCTACTTTAAGGGGGGAGACAATTATGGCAGTCCACAGGCTGCCAGACATGTGGAATTGTGCAGCATCCAGGGGCACTACCTGGACGTGTATGAGGACTCGGCCTTTTGGCCCGTGCTGAAGGGACTCGCTGCTGAGGAATGGGCACTCGAAATAGACTTAAAAAGGTTGCAAACTGCAGCCAAGCTACAAGTCGCTGAAGCCCCTGGAGGAAGCCTCCCCACACCAGCCAGTAGGAAGCGTAAGAAAAAGAGGTGGCCGAGCCAAAGCAGACCAAAGCAAAACGCCATCACAGCCAGGGGATTACAACAGTAAGCCATCTTCCAGTGGGCAGTATCAGGTCACCAGAGAGACTGACACCCAGGCTGTTCCCCTCATGAGAGATGGGGCCACACAGACCATGGACGATCTGGTCAGCTTGTTACAGGCTGAATTGCTTACTGCTTGAGCACAGATAATGGCCCTGAGAGAGACATTACAGAACCATCAAAATGAGCTGCGAGCTGTCACGGTGGAGAGAGATGGTCGCTGCATGGAAGTGCAAGAACAGGCAGCCACCATACAACAATTGTCGGCCCAGCTGCAGGCCTGTGAGGACTCTACCCTCAACCTACACACGGAGCTCAGTGGTGCTCAGGCGCAGATAGCGGAGCTGGAGCGCGGCTCCCGTGTAATGATCGAGCAGCTGGAGGCTGAGCGACGAACTGGAGCTGCTCTACACATAGAAATAACAGCTTTTAAAATTCGCCTGGAGAACTGCGAGCAGGAATTAGAGCGGACACAGCTCTCCCGGGATACTATTCAGGCATGGGCCTGGGAGCAGGAGGAGGAAATACAGCTGCTCCAGAACCATCTCTAGCTGTGCCAACACCAGCTACTAGAAGCAGACGCAGCTCGGAAGGAGAGTCTCGCTCAAACTAAGGCAAGCGAGATGGAGGTGAGCCGTCTGACACACCAACTAGGTGTATTGGAGCAGGAGCACCAGGGCACTGTCAGCCACCTGGAGGCTGAGCTTGAAGGGACATGAGCACAGTGCCGACAGCTCCAACATGAGTTGTCCCTGGCACAGGCTGCCAGCACCCTTGTGCCCACCACGGAGGAGAGCAGCACAACAGGGAGTCAAGGCATTTCCCCTGTTATATTTGGCATAGAGGAGCGATTGTACCCAGTGTTGCTGGAGGTGGATGCTGTGCTGGCATCAGAGTGTGCCTTGTCCCCGACAAAGATGGAGACCCCCCAGTACTCCACCCCTATGAACCAAGGTGCCGCCAGAGAGGGGACCTCTTCTTACCTGCCTAGAAGACCAGCAGAATCGGTGAGTGACTACCCTGAGAGGCAATCCAGTTCCTGGCCCCAGGAAGAATTGCGCCTTTTTGGGATTGTGGGGATTGCCGTGGGCTGGGCCCTTTTTAAATGTTCAGGAGGGGGGCAGCAGCAGAAGGAGAGACTGGGGACTTGGATTGCTGACTGTGTTCTGGTCCTGGGTCCGCAGAGGGGCCCTGGAGACAGAAAGATGTTGGGGGAATTCCAGAGTGCCCGCTAGAAAACGTTTTGTGTCTGTGGTGGCCTGTTGCCTGGCAGACACTACTGCGGTGAGTACTTGGGAACACTGGACAAGAGGGTTGGCTTGCCTCTTACCCCGGGACTATGGACCCACAACCCTGCAGCGACCATCAGACCCCACTGATGGTGCTTGTGCGCCAGCACCCTGGAACTTTGAGGATGGCGCAGAAAAGGGACAAAGTGAGAAGTCTCGTCAGTGGCAAGCGATCCGTTTGGGATCTAAGCTTGCCCTGCCGTTCTGGAAGGGGGACATATGTCATGGAGCTGACGCAGCGCTCCATGCTTCAAACCCCAAGAGACTTTATGTTCATTTATATCGTGTGATTTTAAATATATTTTACATTGTTTGGTTTTAGTTTAAATTAGTTTAGTGTAAAATGGCGTAGCTTAAGTTTTAAATATACTTATATTCCTGTAGGTAAATGTGTTTTTGTGTAGCCAGTAAACAAGCTTTGCTACTGTGTAATTTATGCAACAGGGCTTTTCCCCTTATCTGGCTGCATGTTTGATTCAAGAAGTCTGTGATAGTGTTTGTCTTTAATCTGATGTGTTAGAACAATAGATTATGTAAATGTTGTGTGAGCTAAAGGCTAAAGAATGTTTATTGTAAATGTCTACCTGACATAATGTAATTAGCATTTAGTAGGACGAGGTGCGTCATTTATGCAAATTATGGCTGTTGGATTTCAGCATAAATGGTGGCGTTTTTGTTCATTAAAAAGCTCAGACAGAGAGAGAATCCTGTGGGAACATACAGCTCGCCTGGTGTCTCATTCAGGGTACCCACTATCAACCTCAGAAGGCACAGAGCGGCCTTCTGGAAATTCCTAACAGCTCCAGGGCAGAGAAACAGAAGCAGGCGGGTCAAGCTGCACGAGGCACTGAGGACAGCGCTCCCAGTAGCCGGGCTGACTGCAATGAAGAGGTGTCTGGAGAGTCAGGACAGGTAGAAGAGAACGGTTCCGTCACAACAACCCTCAACCAGATCTTGAGGGAGTGCTGTTTATTCTATGTGTCTCTCCCCAAACACCAGACACTGCTTAATGCAGGGAAGAAGAATGATCTTTAATCTACAATAGGTCTACATTAGATTACGGACACAAACTAAAATACCGTCAGTTCACCAAGACATTTAACATGTTAACCCTTAGGTGCCCACTTATGCCCAGTGTCTATTAGAATTGGCTTTGCCACATTGGTTCGTAGTCCCTTCGCAGTAGTCCAGCATCCATACTTCAAGGAGGTGAGGGCACAAAGATGGAGGGAGCTTCGGTTATATTCTCTATCAGGGCTTCCTCATCCAGAGACACTACCAAAGGATTTGGAGGGGAAAGCTGAGCCAATGGGAGTCATAAATTCTATAAGATAACCCTATATTGTTGCAACACCCATTATTCCAAGGTGACCTGCATTCATTAGCAGAAAAGTAAGTGATCCTGCCACCCACAACGCCCTGAAAGGTAGAGTGCAACCTTACCAGACTAATGGGGACAGGTGAATCCAGTCATCCCACGCAGCAGCAGCAGCCACAAGCCACTCGGCAGCGGCTGAACACCACAGGAAAGCTAGGGAATCCAGTTGGCACTCAGACCCTTGAGCGGCTGGGAAAATGCCCGCTGCTGAGAAGGGTAGAGGCACTGAGGGATGCGGCCGCAGCCTTCTCTGCACTCTCGGTTACGACCCTGAGCCGAGTTCCAGCCAGAAGGTAATAAAACAGAGAAACCAATGACCTAGAAGATTTGGTAAAGCACAGAAAAAGAAAAACTGCAGTTTATTGAACAACATGAAAAAACATTTATCTTTCCTGGGAGCAGCAAGAAAGAGGAAGTTACCTGGACTTGGTGGATTATATAGTGAAGGTGTTGTTATGGGTTACGGCATATACCATGTCCTGTATGGGGGTTATTTGCTAATCTGATGTTTCTTGTCTCCTCTTTTTGCTGCTGGGAGTGGTGATATGAGTTTCCCTGCCACCCCAGCGGTCTTAAAACTTTAGTGTTAAGCTTTTAGGTTGATCAACATCTCGGGAAGCCGGAGATGATCAACAACACGAGATGCACTCAGTGGATTTCTCAAGAAGGTCTCAGAGCTGTATCGTTTATTCACATTATGATATACCTGTGAGCGGTGAAGCGTGGACTAAATCAACCAATCACAATTTTGTACATCACGAAACGCGTGTTAATTTCTACAAAAATACATCAAATTTCCGGTAATTCTGTAAGAATTCTATTCTCTTTTGCTAACGTGCATTAGAAAAGTAACCTAGTTCTGGGCGTAGAGCCGACCATTGTAGAATAAGTCTCATGAGGGACCCTGGATATCTCCACCAAACAGTGCTTCCCAACGCTCCGGAACCATAGAAGAGGACCGCGATTTACAGCAAAATACCCCAAACACGAGACAGGTCTCAGATTGAAGTAAACCCAGGAACAACTGTGTGTTTCCATCCAGCACTCACAGTTAACATTTTACAGGGACAATTCCTCTTCATGACTCTTCAGGTCTCTTCCACGGGTCATAGTCGCCGAGCAGGAGGCTAACCCACAGCCCCCTCGTGCAACTGTGTGATGTCATGGGAGAGCACCTAGTCACCAGGATGTGCGAAACCACGTGAATATCCTTGTTATGAACGATCACAAATTTGTCTACCTATAAATAGGACACCCTCGGGGGGGGGGTCAGTGATGATTGCTTTTATTTTTGCCGCCTGATGAAGCCTATTTTCTAGGTGAAATGCATCTTGGGAATCTTGCTTGTGTTTTTTATTCTGTTCATGGTGATAAACCCCTTATCTATTATAAGAAGTGGGTGTGTTTTTGTATGGATACTGTATCTCCTGGATTTTTCCTGTAGTTGACAGTGCAGCTCTGGGAGCGATATCTGGTTTGGTGAAGACCGTGCCGTACATGCTGAACTGACATCAAGCCCATCAACTCCTACCTCCGTGTGAGCATCTGATGCGTTTATTCTCCGTATCATTTACTCTTTTCTAACAAAGTAGAGATTCTCGTGCCTTTGAGGGTCACTGAAGACTTCTGGAGTTTTCCACGTATGACCATAGGCCACTGGGAGAGCCTCTTAAAAACCCATAAATGTTTAATCTACGAGCCTCATTCGGCTCCTCAAAGTGTGAGTGTGACTTTGGATATTAGTATTCCTACACTTGCTCCACACAGCTTCACTATTTATGTGTGCTGTGTATCTGTTTTATTTTTGAGCTTGTTCCTCTGTGGATACATATGAACTGCACGAATATGTGTGTAACATCTTATCAACCAGTGTAGGATATATTGGTATTTGTCAGTGTATCATGTGTGCGCTGGGTCACGGTCTTTTTTTTTTTGTGTCTATATGTGCATGCAAGGAGGTTTGCATCGAGATGACTTTCAGTGACAGTGTTCTGACCACTTAGAGTGTGCGCTCCCCATCTCCTATTTTTTTGGTATGAATAATGTCATGTTCCATGTGTATCTGTTGCTCTCTGCTGATAGGCTGCTGACTGGGCTAGGTTAGCCTTTTTCAGCAAAGGAACGTGAGATTATGTAGTGTACATTTGAGCAGTCTTGTTTGTCAGGCAAACACTG
Organism: Leptobrachium leishanense; assembly: GCA_009667805.1. Classification (NCBI taxonomy): domain Eukaryota; kingdom Metazoa; phylum Chordata; class Amphibia; order Anura; family Megophryidae; genus Leptobrachium; species Leptobrachium leishanense. Next base: position 389,354,131 of record CM019066.1, on the reverse strand, counting down.
CCTCATTATTTGCTGTTTTAGACTGTAATCCTGTTTACCAATTAGCAACTGTCATTTCTAGAAGTGCTGAGTAATGTTTATTCCCTTGTCTGATTATGTAACTTCTCCTCTGTTCTTTATTTTATTCAGTCTGATGCTCAGGCTGTGATTCTATATTGTTTCATCTTTGGACATGTTTGGTTCACTTGAGGCTGGGGGTGGAGCGCGCCGCACCAGGGTGCAAAAGTCCTATGGACTCCATTGAGGGGATTCTTGGGGCGGCGCACAAACCCATGTCTTCAATTTCACTGGCAAAGTGGTTGCGTTGGTTAATGGACCTGGCTGGTGTCGCTGTGTCTGTATTTGGTGCACATTCTGCTAGGAGCGCAATGGCATTTTTGACTAAGATTGGGGTGTGGGTTAGGAGATTATGAAGGAGGCTGATAGGACGTTTTACTTAAAACCCCTAGGCCAGGGAAGTCCAAATTCTGCCGCCCCAGATGTTCCTGAACTACAACTCCCAGAAATCTCTGCATTAGATGGATGGAGAAGCATGGGAGTTGTAGTTCATGGACATCTGGGGGGCCGGAGTTTGGACATGCCTGCCCTAGGCCATTGGACTGCTCCCAATGTAGATGGGCTTGGAATCTGCAAATAGGAGTGTGACGGGAACCCCTCTCTTCTGCCTGTCCTGACTCTCTAGACAACCCCCTCGTTGCAGTCAGCCCAGCTACTGGGAGCGCTGTCCTCAGCGCCTCGAGCAGCTTGACCCGCTTGCTTCTGATTCTCTGCCCTGGAGCCGTTATGAATTTCCAGAGGGCCGCTCTGTGCCTTCTGAGGTTGAGTGTAGTGTAGGTAGCGTAGCTGAATGAGACACCAGAAAAGCTGTATGTTCAAACAAGATTCTCTCTGAGCTTTAGTGAACAAAAACGCCACTATTTATGCTGAAATCCAACCGCCATAATTTGCATAAATAATGCACATTGACCTACTAAAATGATAATTACATTATGTCAGTTAGATATTTACAATAAACATTCCTCTTTCTTCCTATCACACATCATTTACATAATCTATTGTTCCAACAGATCAGATTAAAGACAAACACTATCCCAGACTTCTTGAATCAAACATGCAGCCAGATAAGGAGAAAAACCCATCTGGCATAATCACATAGTACTCAAATTTGTTTACGTTCTATACAAAAACACATCTCTATATTCACATTCAGTAATAAAAGTATATTTAAAACTAAAGCTAAGCAATTTACACTAAACTAATTTAAACTAAAACCAAGCAATGTACCATATATTTAAAATCACACCACACAATATAACTGAACATAAAGTCTCTTGCGGTTTGAAGCATGGAGCGCTACGTCAGTTCCATGACATATCTCCCTTTCCCCAAAGGAGTCTGACGACCACGGTTGGACCCCAACGGGTCGACTAGGGGTCATTGGAGCAATAGTCCATACCTTGGTCCATAGTCTGTTGGGAGGAGGCGAGCCCCCACTCTTCTCCAGCTGTCCTGGCTTGGGGAAACAACCATCCTTAGTGGGATGTCGAGGGCCTTTCCTGGGCCCCTGGTGTGTTGCGGCTGCGCTGCCTTGCCTGCACCCCCTCCTGAGGAAATGGAGTGCTGCTGAGACGAGGTACTGCCTGTACCTTCTCTCAGGGTATCAACATCCCGGGTAAACCATGTGTCCACTGCACCCCTTCCTGGTGCTCCGGTCAGCGGCAGAGGGGAACATGGGGTGACCGATGCCATCCGCACAGGTTCAAGAACAGTTGTCTCCACTCCTGGCATCACAAACCGCCATTGGGGAGCGAGGCCGCCTGCATCCACTCTCCGAATCTTGCTTGGTTGCTTGAGTGAAGCGGGGATGATCAGACAGTCTGTGGGCTCCTCCGTGAGCCTGTGGTTCTCCTCCTTTCCCCTGAACTCTGGGACAGCCGATTGAAGACAGGGCTTGGTGATGCCCTGCCCCATAGCCAGTGTTTCCGCTAGGGGGATGGACACTGGGGTAGTGTCTGGTGGGGATGAGAGGGGGCTTCCTCCACTCTCGTGGAGATACCTGCGGCTGTGGAAGCAGTCCCTGCAGATCCTCTGTCAGACTCTCCAGATACAAATCTGAGGGTGGGCAGAGGCCAGCGGTGCTCTGTCCAGTAGCCAGCGCTTCTGCTGGGGGGTTGGACACAAAGTTAGTGTCCGCTGAAGGGGACGGGGGGAGGCATCCTCCACTCGTGGTTTAGATGGAGAGGGCCACCTGGACCCATTCGTCAGTTGCACAGGCATGACTCTGGCAATTTAGCACCTGCGTGCTCAGGGCAAAGACACCAATTCTTCCAAGGCAGACAAGACTGTAAAACGTAGGAGCACGTCCGGCTTGATTTCCTCAGGTTCCTCTGCCCCGTCCAGACTGTCCACTCCTTCTGCCGAACAGTATCAGGCTTCTGTCACCACCATATCCAGGCCTTCAAGCTCCCTCAGCCATCCATGGCTGGGAGCACATTGGGGCCAATCTGGGACATCTGTCCCACATCCCCACAACTCTCCAGTAGGGACTTCAGCTTCACTCAATGTCTCCAGACAGTGATCTAAAAGTGCCCAACCATCCTGCTGGGTCACACCGGTGGAGACCGCTGTCTCATCCACCTTAATCTGCCAGAGATCCTCTGGTTCTTGGCGGTAGAGGCCAGAGGCATGTTGTGCCGTGGTCCGCACTTCAGCCGGCACCACATAATCATCCCAATCCGGAGGCTCCGGAACCTCAGACTGCCTCAGCCTACCTCGCAGCTCAGCCACCCGGAGTTTGTGCTGCCGCTCAAGCTCCCTCTCCTGGCGATCCAGCTCTCTTTCTTGCTGGGCATCCTGCAGCATTATGTCCGTGACAGCCCGCCTGCTCGCTTCCTCGGACGTATCGCCCCCATACTGGGCCATTCGTTCCCGGACCCTTTGTTGGAAGTGTTCCTCAGCTGACTGGGGTCAAGCGTCACCATTCCACTGGTTCATTTTGGTCAGCTCGCTGATTAGGGCATCCTTGCCCTTGGATCCGGCGATCCCTCCTCGGCTCTCCAGCAGGTCTCTCAGGGTGTCCCGCTTGCAGGCTGCATAGTTGGCCATCTTGGGGTGTCTTAGTGTTGGAGAGCCTCTATCCACACCGCTGCCAGTCAATGTGACAGAAATCTCACTCCTTCCGTCTGTCCTGGCTCTCCAGACACCCACTTACCAAGATCAGCCTGGCTAGCTGAGTTGCTGGGAACTCAGTGCCTCGAGCAGCCTGATCTTCAGCTCCAGACCTGTAGCCTCAAAGGTAGGTCAGTCTTTCAGATGGCTGCTCTGTGCCTTCTGATGTTGAGTGTAGTGTAGGTAGCGTAGCTGAATGAGACACCAGACAAGCTGTATGTTCAAACAGGATTCTCTCTCTGAGCTTTAATGAACAAAAACGCCACTATTTATGCTGAAATCCAACAGCCATAATTTGCATAAATGATGCACTTTGACCTACTAAAATGATAATTACATTATGTCAGATATTTACAATAAATATTCCTCTTTCTTCCTATCACACATCATTTATTTATTTTTTTAGTTTTATTTATTTATTTATAAAGGATTTTACCAGGAAGGATACATTGAGATTTCTCTCGTTTTCAAGTATGTCCTGGGCTCAAGAACATTGAAGTGTTACAGTTACAGAATTACAAAGTAATACAATGCAAGATATAAAAAAACAACACAAATATACAGATTAACAGAAAATAAATATGTAGGAAATATAGTCATTATGTTACATGTTTACAGGTGCATTCTGTATTCTCTATTGTTCCAACAGATCAGATTAAAGACAAACACTATCCCAGGCTTCTAGAATCAAACATGCAGCCAGATAAGGGGAAAAGCACTTCTGGCATAATCACACAGTACTCAAATTTGTTTACGTTCTATACAAAAACACATCTCTAAATTCACATTCAGTAATAAAAGTATATTTAAAACTAAAGCTAAGCAATTTACACTAAACTAATTTAAACTAAAAACCAAGCAGTGTGCAATAATATTTAAAATCACACCACACAATATAAATGAACATAAAGTCTCTTGGGGTTTGAAGCGTGGAGCGCTACGTCAGTTCCATGACAAGGAGCCTCTGAGTACTTGTATTAAAACTGTTGAATTTTCAGAAAGTTTGACTTTTAATAAAACCTCGGAGGCGAGATTTCCCACTACCCGCCCTTGGACTCTTTGGGATTTTTTTTGTTTGAGTACCCTTGTTCAACTGTATATAAATTAATAAAATGTAAAGTCTGTTTTCTTTATTGTATCCCTTTATTAAAGGATTGCACCAATAATACAAACACTGTTTTACTGTTTCAACACCTTTGTCTTTTTTCAGGGTTTCCGCGTTCTACCCTGCCATGAGCGCACACAGTTATGGGAACCGCTCCTAAATCTTGTTCATGTTTGTGTTTTTTCTGCAGCCTCCTGATTGTGTTTAGTCCTTCTGGCTGGCGTTCTTCCTCACCGTATTTTCTCAGTTGAGTTGTTGTAACTTTTTTCTTCGATTTCATTGTTTGTTGGGACTCTGTTGTTGGCAAGAAAGAGGAGGGGATACCTACACGATGACATGGTATGGTCTTACATGACCATATTTGATGACTCACCGCTCCATTATGCTTTGTTTTGTTACGAGGCCATTTCCCTTTTCTGTTTTTGATGAGACCCTTTGCTGACCTCTGTCTATCCCATTCAACGCATTGTACTTGTTTATTTGTTTCATGGCTGAGTATGTTATCTGGCCCTGCGAGGCCCACTTTGCCGGTCAACGGTTTCTCGTAAAATAATTTTTCTTTTTTTTTTCAAATCAGAAAATTTTTATTGAGAGGATTACAGTACAACCAGTGGTCAGCGAGCCTGCTGACCACGATGACAGTGATTATACAGTGCACTTCAGCTATTGTATTCAATCATAGTGTACTACAACCTTTACATTTTCAAAAAAGAAAAGCAGTAAATTGTGTAATAAAGAATAAAGAGGAGAGAAAAAAAAGGGGTAAGAAAAAAATGGGGGGGAGAAAAAAATAAAAAGGGAATAAAGGGAGGTCAGGATAAACATAGCCTGTTTTTCTCTAATGCACCTTCAACCTTCGCTTGCGTGCCACTCGCGGCATCGTGGTATGAGACCTAGATGAGGTTTGGCAAATCACAGCCCGCAGGCCTTGTAAATTTTGTGTATGTCCCATATTGCCCAAGGGTCGCGTTGAGGCGTGCTGCCCCCTCCCGCCATCCTGGCTTTCGAGTCGAAGGAGCGATATTGATCCAGTGTAGTCACGATCTGCCGCTGCGTTGGAACCTCCGTTGATTTCCAATTATGTGCGATGAGAAGCATGGTTAGTGATACTATAATGAATAACATTTTCAGGTGTTGACATGGGAGGTGGATCATTCCGAGCAGTAAGACTTCGGGAGAGTTGGGGATATCGCAGCGCAGTACCTCCGTGGCAAGCGTGGAGACTCCATACCACAGGGGAGCAATCATTGGGCAGTGCCCATGGTGCCCACTGCCGAGAAACCTTTCCAGCAAACATCCGAGGACTGGGGGTCGAAACGTTTAAACGGTGTGGTGTGTAGTACCAACAATAAAGTAGATTCCTCTGCGTTTCGATCAGTGTAGCGCATTTAGTTGCTCCTGCGGCGAACGTGAGCCATTGCCCATTGTGAGGGAGTGAAGGATTTGTTGAAGTCTTTTTCCCAGGTGGCATGGAAAGACCATCTGACCACCTCAGAGGGGGTCATGAGTAACTTGTAGAACAATGAGATAGGCTTAACAGTTGAGATCGGGTCCAGCCAAAACAGTTCGAACTCCGATAGGAGTGGTAAGGTGGCTCGCAGATTGGCAAATATATTACGTGATTTCATAAAATTAAAATTTTGAATACAAAAAAAAAGAAAAAGAGGAGATGCTTCTGGGATCACTAGCATTTGTTGGGATTGGAGGATTTATGACGACGGGGGGGGTATTGTACCAGTTTGCATCAGTTTTGTTTACATGCAATGTTCTTTTCATTATCATTTCTGTGCTGCTATTGTAATAAAGCAAGAAGAAAATGCAAGTACTCGCCTCCGAGTGTTTATTAAAATTTTAAATTACCGTCTTACTTCGGAAAATTCAACAACTGTAAACACATCAACGTTTCTGAAGATGATAACCTCCCATGGCCGCTAAATAATCACCACAGGTAACGGCGCTGGAATTCCTGTCATCTGGTTATAGGATCTTCTGTCACATTTAAAACACAGGTATGCGCACATATAGATATATACATAAACACATGTGAATGGAATAAACCCACATATATATACAGTTGTGTTCAAAATTATTCAACCCCCACTGAAATTGAGTGTTTTGGCCAGTTTGACATTGATTTTGATCATTCAGTCATCTTGCTTACAATTAAATCAAAGAGGCACGTGTAGGTCAGACAAATATAACATAACATTTATAATGAAATAACCACAAATGTCTTTTCTGTGCTCACATCATTATCAGTTTTATTCAACCCCCAGTGACATTCAATCTTAGTACTTATAACTGTAAAAGGATGTTGTACTAACAGCTTTTAAACGTGAAGCATAGCTTGACACAAGTGTCTTGCAGCCATCTACGGGTATCTTCGCCCATTCGTCATGGGCAAAAGCCTCCAGTTCAGTCACATTCTTAGGCTTGCGCACTGCAACTGCTTTCTTTAAGTCCCACCAGAGGTTCTCAATCGGATTTAAGTCAGATGACTGCGATGGCCACTCCAAAATGTTCCAGCCTTTAATCTGCAGCCATGCTCTAGTGGACTTGGAGGTATGCTTGGGATCATTGTCCTGTTGAAAGGTCCAACGTCTCCCAAGCCTCAGGTTTGTGACGGACTGCATCACATTGTCATCCAATATCTCCTGGTACTGAAGAGAATTCATGGTACCTTGCACACGCTGAAGCTTCCCTGTACCTGCAGAAGCAAAACAGCCCCAAAGCATGATTGACCCCCCGCCATGCTTCACAGTAGGCAAGGTGTTCTTTTCTTCATAGGCCTTGTTCTTCCTCCTCCAAACATAGCGTTGATCCATGGGCCCAAACAAGTTCTAATTTTGTTTCATCAGTCCACAGAACACTATCCCAAAACGTCTGTGGTTTGTCCACATGACTTTTGGCATACTGCAGTCGACTCTTCTTATTCTTTGGAGACAGCAAGGGGGTGCGCCTGGGAGTTCTGGCATGGAGGCCTTCATTACGCAGTGTGCGCCGTATTGTCTGAGCTGAAACGTCAGTACCCACATCTGACAAATCTTTTCTCAGTTCCTCAGCAGTCACACGGGGACTTTTCTCCACTCTACGCTTCGGGTAGCGCACAGCAGTCAAAGTCAGCATCTTCTTTCTGCCACGACCAGGTAGCGTTTCAACAGTGCCCTTTGCCTTGAATTTGCGAATGATGCTTCCTATGGTGTCTCTTGGTATGTTTAACATCTTTGCAATCTTCTTATAGCCATTGCCCTTCCTGTGAAGAGTAATCACCTCTTCTCTTGTCTTCCTGGACCATTCTCTTGACTTCACCATGTTTGTAACCACACCAGTAAATGTCTAGAAGGAGCTGAGTATCACAGTCATTTTAAAGCTGCCTAATTGGTGCTTATTATGCTTTATTGCTGCTCCGTGACATCCACAGGTGTTTTCAATACCTGATTGAAAACACTTGAATGAACCTCTGTTCTTCAGAGTGGTAGTCTTTAAGGGGTTGAATAATTGTGTCAATGAAGAATTCACAAAAGAAACATTTACTACTGTATTACAAAACCAATTGATGTCATTTTAGTTGCATATGGTTCTTTAAAAAGTCCTTGTAGGATTTCATTCTGAATACAATTACAAATGTCACTAAATTCCCTAAAACCCTTTACAGCATTGGGGGTTGAATAATTTTGAACACAACTGTATCTATAAACACACAAACTGCCTCGCCAGAATAATCTCACCTCCTGTAATATTTGGTTGTGTCCCCTCTTTCTGTGATTGCGTCACGCATTCGCCACGGCATCGTGTGGATAAGCTCATGTGATGTCACAGCATTTATTGGCGTCCAGAGCGGCATTAATTTGTGGCAAGATCTTGTATTGATGATGGGAGAGTCGCGGCGCTGCGTAAAGTCTTCTCCAGCACATTATCCCAAAGATTAACCTCAATGGGGTTAAGGTCTGGACTGTGCGGTGGCCAATCCATGTGTGGAAATGATGTCTCCTGCTCCCTCAAACACTCTCGCACAATGTGAGCCCGATGAATCCTGGCATTGCCATCAGGGAATATGCCCGCTGTGCCATCAGGGCATAAAAAAAAGATTGATGGAAAAACCTGCTCATTCAGAGAGTCACATGACCTCATTACGTTGCTGAACCCCGACCTGATCAACTGGAGCCCCCCCAGATCAAACAGGCTGTACGGGAGGCGGGGTTGTTTTTTTGGAAAGGGCGTGTGTATTTTATTTTTTCACACATATGTTCTTAATGCGTGGAGATGCGACACCCTCCACTGGCCCGGCCTTTATGACACACCAGACAGAAGCCTCTCCTCACGGTAAGTCGTGAAGACCCACCTGGAATTTACTAAAAGGCTTTTGATGGACTCTCAGACTGTGATAAACGAGACTCTCTGCTCTGGGAGACCGGCAAGGGTTAAGGGACTCGCTGACCAGACAGGGTTGAGGGGCCGGCAGACCCATAAGGTTTGAAATGCAGCAATATCCATAATGTAAATCTGGTTCAGCCCAGGCAGGACCCACCACTGGGAATCACCTTCCACATCTGACCCTAAGCCATGACAACACGAGTGCGGCCTAGGGACAACTGTGACTGTGCTGGAGGGGCTCAGGCTGAACCCAAACCTACATCTCTGGCCAGAGCTGAACATGACTGGCTACAGACTGGTCCCATCCTACCTGACTGAGCGTGCGAGGATCTGCATTGGCCAACGTCGAAACCTCTGAAATCCAGGCACGCAGAGCTTATCACGCCAAACCCCAAAATACCCGAGGCGGTAACCGCTGCCAGACAGTTCAACGAAGAGTGAAGGGTGTGAATACTGTGTGTGCGTCAGAGTGTTTAATGAATGTGCAGGGTTGTCATAAATCTGGACTCTGTCATTCTGGGGTGACGTGAGGAAAAAGAGATTTCAGGGGGGGAAATACTTTCTAAATGCACTGTTTATTACTTATTAACTGCGTGACAGAAGTCACTTTGCACAGGAGGCACCTGGACCTGGTATCACTTGTGGGACCAGGCCCGGACTGGCCATCGGGTGTTTGCCTGGTAGGCCAATAGCCTTTACGGCCAGTCAGCTGACAACCCTCGAGGTACACGACGGCCTAAGGCCTCGCATTATTCAAGGGCTCGTGTCCCGCCAGCCGTACGGCCAAAACAGCCTACAGGCCCGGCTGGCAGGTGGCCTCGAAAAACTGGAGCATACAGAGCTCAGCCAATCAGTGACTTTGAGGTGACCAGCTCACTCTGACATTTCAGAGTGCGCCCAAACTCACTGTCAGGAGGTGAGGACGGAGCAAGGGCCCCTCTGCCCCAGTCCACAGCACCAGGGACCCAAACCCCCAGGGAGACATGCCCCCCCCCTCAGGGCCGGATTAAGATCTCTATGGGCCTGGAGCTGAAGATTTTGGTGGCTTTTTTTGGAATTTAGTGAAATGAAAGCATATTTTAGGTTATAGTGCAGATACTGATATATCTAACCAGGCAGATACTGTGTGAGCAAATTTACATTCAGATTTCAATCATTTAAAGCATGTAAAATAATTTTTTCACACTTTATCATCCAAACCTTTGTGGTTATATATTCTATAGGGAATTCTTGTTAATTTTTTTAAAATGGGATCCTGTTACTGCATTTTTCTGAGAAAATATACAATTTTAACCAAAAAAAATGAAATATTTCCCTTGTGTTTTTTGAATAATATGACAATGTATAAAACACTGATCTTGCTCCCAGCGTGGGAAATGAGAAGGTGAGTAACGGCAGTGGTATTGTTCATTCTATAAGTGACAAATGGACAATGCCATTGCATTGGAACTAAAAATAAAAAGATAAGTTTTTGGGTTTTCCTTTTAGATTTTACATGGTCATGTTTGGTATTAATGCAAAGGCCAGACGCTGCCCTGTCCAATGACACCTCCCTTGACCTTGTAAGGTGTAAAGATTAGTAACGCAGGGTTCCAAAGTCACTCCCCCAGTGCACTTTGCTGCAGTGCGGTGGTTTAGGTTTTTGGTGCAACAATACGTAATAACGGATCGTGTCATCACCTCCACACTTGAGATGGTGAGTTAGTGCAGCATCATTGTTCACTTTATAATTGAAAAGTGGAAAGTATTGCTGTGTTAGAAAGAAAAAATAAAGTAATATTTATTATTTTATTTTTATTGTTACAAAAAACCTGGTCATGTTTGGTATCATTGGAATGGGCACTCTCATATGACCCTGTAGCTGCTATGGTGTTGGAGATAATGGGGACCACATGTTCATAAATGCAGACATTGTTATTTTTTCTCTGGGCCTATTCTGGGGAATGGGCCTGGAGCTTCTGCTCCATCTGCCCCTATGTTAATCCGGCCCTGCCCCCCCTCACTCGCACCGGAACACCAGTGATTTGGCCCCTCCCTGCACAGAAGGGAAGCAGGGATTTATTATTAGGAATATTTATTTTTAAAAAAAAATAACATTTCGTATAATCTATAATACATATTTTAATAGACTTAATATAGAATTGAATCAATATTTAAATTTGTTGTGTAATTATTTGTATATTTTAATTGAAAATATAATTATTTTTTTGTCATGCAGCTCTGAGTTTTATTGCTGTGGAGCTGTGTGATACGCTCATACACACCGCACATTACTGTGAGTTTTATTGCTGTGGAGCTGTGTGATACGCTCATACACACCGCACATTACTGTGAGTTTTATTGCTGTGGAGCTGTGTGATACAGTAATGTGCGGTGTGTATGAGCGTATCACACAGCTCCACAGCAATAAAACTCACAGTAATGTGCGGTGTGTATGAGCGTGAGTTTTATTGCTGTGGAGCTGTGTGATACGCTCATACACACCGCACATTACTGTCAGGGTTATCCAAAGAGATTCGAATTGCTTGAGAAAGGTAACCGAATGCTGAAAATCAGCGTTCGGTTACCTTTCCTGGCCATTCGGCTATCCAGAGAGCAGGCAATTCTCCAAATCCTGGCGAATTGCCTGCACATACGGTGCCTGTGCGAGGGCAGTGAAATCCCCATCAAAAAGCACTGCTTCGGCTATTCAGAGAACACAAACCAGCAGTGAAAGGTTCCCCTAATGCCCTGCCATTCGGTGGTTTCATTCGGCAAATTTATTCAGGAGAATCCCATAGGATTCAATGTTAAAAATATTCCAGTTTTAATTCAATATCTAATAAACTGTTCATTATAATATTCTGCAGCAAAAAGTCTCTTTATTTATAGATTTTTTAGGATACTTTAAGCATTTTTCTGAATTTTTTAAAAAAAAATTAAAAGTCCGATTTTTTTTTTTTTCAGTTTGCTTATTTTTTTTGTAACAGCCTCTTTATTATCATTCCCTGGACCTCATGTGTAAATTTCAGACATTTTCGCTCAGTAGTTTCTTTGCAAACAGCGTTTCATTTTCCCAGATTCATACAAATGGTTTTTCTAATTTATTCACTGCCTCCTCTACGTCACAGCTGCTTCGGCTCTGTGTGATTCGGCTCCTTTTCGGCTCCTGTTCGGCTCCTCTTCGAAGGTTAATCCAGATGTTTTTGCTTGTTTTCATAGTGCATTCGGTTAGTTTTCGTCAGGTTTGCGGTAGCTTTTCCCTGCAATTCGGGGACCCTGTGCTGTTTGCTGAATACACCGCAGGGTCACCGAAATGCAATCGGCAAAAGGAACCGAATTGAAGAGAACGAAAAGTCACCGAACGTGCGGTGACTTTTCGAATCTCTTTGGATAACCCTGTGTGAGTTTTATTGCTGTGGAGCTGTGTGATACGCTCATACACACCGCACATTACTGTGAGTTTTATTGCTGTGGAGCTCTCTGATACGCTCATACACAACGCACATTACTGTGAGTTTTATTGCTGTGGAGCTCTGGGATACAGTAATGTGCAGTGTGTATGAGTATGAGGTTTATTGCTGTGGAGCTCTGTGATACAGTAATGTGCAGTGTGTATGAGTATGAGGTTTATTGCTGTGGAGCTCTGTGATACGCTCATACACACTTCAGGCCGGATCCAAACACGGGGAGCTCACATCTTCAACGACATGGCAGGGAGATGCCTGGGCAGCACATCTAAATCCAGTAAGGCCCGAGCCTCAGCAGGGGCAGACACGGAGCATGTACGACCCACGTGCAACACCAAGGAGCCAGAAGGCCCCAACAATATCGAACCCCACATTCTCTCATGAGGGCTCACACATCTCGGAAGCGTTGGCGCGCCATCAGGGCGAGAAACGGTAAATCCCGGTACACCGAAATCTGCAAATCGCTGGTAGATTCCCAGCTTTCTTGAGCACTTTAGTAGGAATGGAGACATCAGTGGTGACAATAATAACGGCTCTGGGAGCCGCAGTAGGCGCAGCAGCTGTCTTTCGCACCCAAAAGGCAGACAGGATAGGGGCAGGTGCACCCAGGGGCAATCACAGCAGCATAACCACGAGGCGCGAGACGCATGGCATCAGAGCATCATCAGCGACAGTCTTGGGGATCCCCCTGAGACAGAGGTTGCGTCATCGGTGCCTGGTCTCCATATCCACAACTGTTGCCGATAAAGCTGTCACCTGCTTCTGAAGGTCTTCCAGCCAGGCAGCCAACCCCTCTTCCTCCAGTACCGACATGCGGGATCCCATGGACGCCGAGTTAGAAGAAATAGCCGCTATTTCTGCCCTAACCTGAGCAAAGTCAGTCTGCCATAGGGCCCTCAGGTCTGTATACAGCTGCCGAATGTCATCCTTGGTAGAGAGCTGCGGGTGTATCAGGTGCCACCGGACTCTGACATGTCAGGCCAGTGGGGGATGCAGCCGGCTCTGGGGCCTCCGAGCGCTGCAGGCGGCGCTGACACGTCTGTGAGCCTCTCAAGGACAGCCGAATGTCCGGCAGAGCGGCAGCATCCGACCCCTCCAGCTTCTTGCTCTTCTTCCCCATGAGGGTATAGAGCGCAGGTCGAGAGGTAGGCCGCGTTCAAAATGCCCACCGGCCGAGAACCACGACCAGCCAGGTGCCGGATCCGGGCAAAAGTACCTCCTGGGGGGTCAAGGGAGGCACACCTCAGGCAGGACACTCTGCAAAGTGATTCTGGAGTCAGACCGAGCTGCGGGCGGGGGGCCAGAGGGTAAGGAGACAGCTACAGTACCACTCGGCTGCAGGAGCTCCTCCGCTACACGTCCGCTCGGTCCAGTGTCCAGACACGCCCCCCCCCCCCCGGCATGAACCGATGTGACCCAGTCGGGGTATGGAGATCTGTTACACAATGAGCGATCAAGCCGGATCTAGGAGTGTGTGGGAGGACGATATGAACAGTCAGACCCACCACAACCTACAGTCCTGCACCTCCCAAAAGCTATTCCAGGTCCAGGCGCCCCCAGTGCAAAGTGTGCGTTTCTGTTCCCAAACGGGGGGGCGGGGGCTCTATTCCAAGGTGGTCATTAAGCGAATAATGTCTGACCTTCTGTCGTGTTTTCGAACGTTAAAGGTGATCTTTTGACGTCCTATTCCATCCTCACCGTTAAAGGAGACATTCCGGCCTTAGCGTCTCGCGTTCCTTACTGTACTCGGTGTCTCCTACACCTAAAGCGAGAATGGCGACCTATACCAAAGGCGCAAAATAAAACATAGCGTCTGGGTACAAACCCGGGAAATGTAACTCCTCCTAAAAGCTGGTGTGACCCTCATAACGACACCTAAATCCTGGGGTAACTTCCCTGAGCAGGTGAAGCCCATGGGGCTGTTACGGCTCTGGTTAAGTTTACACCAAGGCTGAGATACACACACAGGGGGTTAATGAGCGTTAGCTGCGCACGCGGCCACGATCAGCAGCGTCAGCCTGTATTTTCTCAGTCCCTCACACTCCATAACATCTCACTAAGCCACTTTAACGTCCCCATTCCAAGCAGGACGCTAAGTCAGCCGGCGACGTTAAAGGGAGACGTTAAGGGTTAATGGCCGGCGCATGATGTTTAGAGTTTGACTTTTATCAGCCTTGGAATAGGGCCGGGAACATTCTGGATATGCAGGTGCGTTTGCAGCATGTGTGGCGGGGGGGAGAGATTCCTGCCTCTCGGATTACCTTTATAGTGTTTGATGCAATTAAAGAGAAGGAATAGATCTTTCCGGGCGCGAGGATTTCCCAGATTGAAGCAGGAGGCGGCGCCATAAAACACTTTATTTTGTACAACTTGTGCAAAGAGAAAACAAACACAACAAAAGGAAAACACATCCCTGCAATGAAAGGGCGGGAAGAAAAAGGCAGCCGCACCGGAGGGAGGGGAGGGACGGCGAGGAGGAGGGCAGGAGGGGAGGGACGGCGAGGAGGAGGGCAGGAGGGGAGGGACGGCGAGGAGGAGGCAGGAGGGGAGGGACGGCGAGGAGGAGGGGAGGACGGCGAGGAGGAGGGCAGGAGGGGAGGGACGGCGAGGAGGAGGGGAGGGACGGCGAGGAGGAGGGGAGGGACGGCGAGGAGGAGGGCAGGAGGGGAGGGACGGCGAGGAGGAGGGCAGGAACCCCTGGATCCGGCACTGTAGCCCTGGTGGCGAGCGAAGCCTCCCATGCGCAGGTTATTGGCAGGAGACCTGAGGCGGTGCGGGATGAGGGTCACCCACTGCACCCCAGATCTAGCACTTCTTTGCGCGCACGCAGGGAGGGGGCAGGGATTGCTGTACCTCGTCTGATGAATCCCTCAGGTTGGGAAAGGGATGTGATGTAAAAAGGGTGAACTCTACCCACGTGCTCTAGAAAAGGAAGCCTGCAGGATCCTTAAAAAATACATAGTGCCAGGCCCCGTCCTCTGTGAGAATGCCCAGCCCCTCCATCAGCAAACAATGGAGTCAGGGGACCAGTCCTGTTTGTTAGGAAGAGGATAAAGACAGAGAGGAGCAGGCCCGTTTATTAAGTGATGGACACAGAGGGGTCTGGCCCAGTTTTTGGAGTGACCTGTCCTTTTCTGGTTTCCGGGAGAATGCCGTAATTGGGGCAGGGTGCTGCCGGCAGGACCAGTCCCTTTTTCTGCACACTGTGCTTTGCCGGTGTTTGGAGAAAGGCCTCTGTATCAAGATACGAGCTTCCATGGTCTCCGTATGAGGGTGTGCAGGGCCAGGAGCGCCCTGGGTGGGCTCTGCTTCACAAGCATTCCCCCCACCAATCCAGACTGGGTCCTGGTGCCAGGGGTGCAGAGGAAACGTCTCCCACACACCCCTTCACGAACCGACCAGTCCCGTTTCTTTAAAAGACCATTGTGGGTGTGAACGTCCAGAACGCTAAAAGAAAAAAAACTTTAAAAACCGCCTATAATAGTCTCCAGAAAATCAGAACGCAAAGGCTAAAACCTGGGCGGCGATGCGTGGAGAGGGGCGGAGCCCCAGCGTCACATGGTGCTTTCCGTGGCTGGTGCTTTGGTGCGGAAGGATGTGATCCCCTGAGTTTGTGTGAAAGGGGTCAGAGGTCACGGATGGACGTGGCAATGACCTGAAGGCTGCACACATGTCCGATCCCCTTGGTCATGCCCTCCCTGAATAGCAGTTTGGTCCCAATCTTTAGGTACTCCGGGTGTTTGATAAACCGAAATCGCACGATGGCCTTCTCCCCGGTGCGCAGCTCATCCTGCCGAGAGACAAAAAAAACGTGAAAACCCCCAAACAGACAGCGCCACCGAAAGACCGACAGTGCCTTACCTTGCCATGGATGTGCTCCAGGACGGCTGTCTGTCTCACGTTTCCCACATGTACGGTGACCTGCACGCCGCGCCGGCAGGACGTGGCATGAAACAGCAGCACGATCTCAGCCTCAAAAAGCCAGCAGACGGTGGGGAGCATCTCTGGACTGACCAGCACCATGCCCTGCGGAGACAGCGAGCACCGGGGCGACACGTGAGAGACGCTCACACCGCACAGACAACAAGCAACGGGGCGACATGTGAGACGCACACACCCCACAGACAACGAGCAACGGGGCGACACATGAGAGACGCTAACACCGCACAGACAGCGAGCAACAGGGCAACACGTGAGACGCTAACACCGCACAGACAGCGAGCACCGGGGCGACAAGTGAGAGACACTCACACCGCACAGACAACGAGCACCGGGGCGACATGTGAGACGCTCACACCGCACAGACAATGAGCAATGGGGCGACACGTGAGAGACGCTAACACCACACTGCGAGCACCGGGGCGACACGTGAGAGACGCTAACACCGCACAGACAACGAGCAACGGGGCGACACATCAGAGATGCTAACACCGCACAGACAGCGAGCACCGGGGCGACAAGTGAGAGACACTCACACCGCACAGACAACGAGCACCGGGGCGACAAGTGAGAGACACTCACACCTCACAGACAACGAGCAACAGGGCAACACGTGAGACGCTCAGACCACACAGACAACAAGCAACGGAGCGACATGTGAGACGCTCACACCGCACAGACAATGAGCAACGGGGCGACACGTGAGAGACGCTAACACCACACTGCGAGCACCGGGGCGACACGTGAGAGACGCTAACACCGCACAGACAACGAGCAACGGGGCAACACGTGAGACGCTCACACCGCGCAGACAACAAGCAACGGGGCAACACGTGAGACACTAACACCGCACAGACAGCGAGCAATGGGGCGACATGTGAGAGAAGCTAACACAACACAGCGAGCACCGGGGCAACACGTGAGAGACGCTAACACCACACTGCGAGCACCGGGGCGACACGTGAGAGACGCTAACACCGCACAGACAGCGAGCAATGGGGCAACACGTGAGAGACGCTAACACCACACTGCGAGCACCGGGGCGACACGTGAGAGACGCTAACACCGCACAGACAACAAGCAACGGGTCGAAATGTGAGACGCTAACACCGCACAGACAACAAGCAACGGGGCGAAATGTGAGACGCTAACACCGCACAGACAATGAGCAACGGGGCGACACGTGAGAGATGCTAACACCGCACAGACAACGAGCAACGGGACGACACGTGAGAGACGCCAACACCACACAGACATCGAGCACCGGGGTGACACATGAGAGACGATCACACCGCACAGACAACGAACACCAGGTTAATGACTCTTGGCCAGAGGAGAAGTGAGGCCATGAGCCCACCTGGGAAGCCCCCACAGTTAGGCTGGAGTACAGGGACCCCACCCACTCACCTTGCGGAGGAGAGAGCGATCAAAGGCACCAAGTGCGAGTGTCGCCGCCTGTCCTGCACGCAGCACGCGACACGCAGAGCGATTCCTCTGTATACTGCAGACTTTCAGAGGCAGGAAACCCCCTCCGTCCGTTGGGCCGACGACCAGGCGCTCCCCTTCTTTACACACACCACTGCGAAGAGGAAGAGAGACTCAGCCAAGGAGGACACCCGCAGGGCGAAAGCAAACAGTTACCTGACGCCAGAAAAAAACCCTTAACAAAACACCTGTGTGTGCAGCACGTGCGCCTGGATATTCAGGGGAGATAGAGGCGCTTAAATGTGTGAACACTTTATCCAGACAACCCCCCCCCCCCCAAACCTGTAAACTGATGAATCTTCCTAACGGAAAGTTCTAATCGTAACAAGTAACTGAAATGGATCTATTTGGAGACCTACGTGAAGAATGTGGAAGCTACTGCCGGCACTCTAATGGTTACCAGTAAAATCATTTAAACTGCATTAAGGGCTGTGTTTGATCGTGTGAAGCGCATTGGTGTCATGTGAATTCATACCTATATACAAAACAGTAGACGATCTTGGTATTATTGCGCGCACTTATTGCTTAGATTGGGGAAACTATCCACCAATTTGATCAAGGTGATTGATTGAAACTAAACCATTACAGCTCAGTTTTCTCTAAGGGAATCCATTAGGTTGGATTTTCTAATTTTATCACAGGACTCGGAGCCGAGTATTTGCTTCTCTTTTCATTTAATTTTCCTCAGCAGCAAAAATATATTAACATATTTGAAGTGAAACAAACAAAAAACTTCCCCCACAACAGGGGTTAACCCAGGATCCCCACTGTCCTTCCCCCAATGGTCCATGTAGCTCCGCCCCTAGGGTAGCCCCTCTTTTTCTTGCTGCTCCTGAGCAGTTAAGTACCTCTGCGCGTCACTGCTATGTATTTGGTGCTTAGATTGTGAAATATATATATATATATATATATTACACACACACACACGCCATAAAAATACAGGTTTTATTACTGATTATTATTTTTTTGTTAACCCTCTGGCGGGACGCTGATTCTGCCGGTTTTAGCCACAGAGGTCGGCGCTCCCGCCGCACCGGCAGTTGGGACCTCGTGGTCCCGTTTTCCCAACAAGGTTTCCCCCTTTTCTTTTAACTCTGTTGAGTTTCCCATTCCAGGTCGTCATGTAAGCATGCCACCACTGCATAGAAACATAGAAAAATGTCGGCAGATAAGAACCTTTCGGCCCATCTAGTCGCCCAATTACATGGATACTTTACCTGGATTTATCTTTTGTTTAGGATAGCCTTATGCCTATCCCATGCCTGCTTAAATTCAATTACTGTTTTGGCCTCTACCACTTCTACTGGAAGACTGTTCCATGTATCCACCACCCTCTCAGTAAAATAATGCTTCCTGATGTTACTTTTAAACCTTTGCCCCTCTAATCTAAGACTATGTCCTCTTGTTTTGCTACTTTGTTTCCTTTTAAATATACTCCCTTCCTCTACCTTGTGGATTCCCTTTACGTATTTAAATGTTTCTATCATATCTCCTCTGTCTCGTCTTTTTTCCAAGCTGTACATGTTAACATCATTAAGCCTTTCCTGGTAACTTTTCTCCTTCAAGCCGTACACCATTTTAGTAGCCCTTCTCTGAACTCTCTCTAAGATGTCTATATCCTTCTGGAGATACGGTCTCCAGTACTGCACACAGTACTCCAAGTGAGGTCTCACCAGTGCTCTGTACAGTGGCATGAGCACTTCCCTTTTCCTACTGCTAATACAGGCTCTCCCTACACAACCAAGCATTCTGCTAGCATTTCCTGCTGCTCTATTACATTGACTACTTACCTTTAGATCCTCTGAAATAATGACCCCTAAATCCCAACCCTCAGATGTATCTAATATTCTATATTCAGCCCTTGGGTTTTTACGTCCCAGGTGCATTATCTTGCACTTATCCACATTAAAACTCAATTGCCACAACACCGACCATTTTTTTAGTTTACCTAAATCATTTGTCATTTGGCTGATTCCTCCAGGAACGTCAACCCTGTTGCAAATCTTTGTGTCATCAGCAAAAAGACATACTTTTCCATTAATACCTTCTGCAATATCACTAATAAAAATATTAAAGAGAATGGGTCCAAGTACTGACCCCTGAGGTACCCCACTGGTAACAAGACCTTGCGCCGAATAAACTCCATTTACCACAACCCTCTGTTGCCTGTCACTCAGCCACTGCCTAATCCATTCAACAATATTGGAATACAA
Source organism: Leptobrachium leishanense (assembly GCA_009667805.1). Lineage (NCBI taxonomy): Eukaryota > Metazoa > Chordata > Amphibia > Anura > Megophryidae > Leptobrachium > Leptobrachium leishanense. The sequence continues at coordinate 389,334,398 of CM019066.1, read as the reverse complement.
GCTCAAAGATTGCAATTTATTGATAAGCCTTCTATGCGGAACAGTATCAAAAGCCTTACTGAAATCTAAATAAGCAATGTCTACTGCACCACCTGTGTCTATTATTTTTGTTACCCAATCAAAAAAATCAATAAGATTAGTTTGGCATGATCTCCCTGAGGTAAACCCATGTTGTTTCTGATCCTGTAATCTATGTGTTTTTAGATGTTCAACAATCCTTTCCTTTAACATGGTTTCCATTAAATTTCCCCACTATTGACGTAAGACTAACTGGCCTATAGTTCCTCGATTCCTCCCTACTACCCTTCTTGTAAATGGGCACAACATTTGCTAATTTCCAGTCTTCTGGGACGACTCCCGTTAACAGATTTATTTAACCAATCCTTGCTAACGGTTTTGCATCACTGAGCTCTTTTAATAATTTAGGGTGGATACCATCAGGCCCCATTGACTTATTGGTCTTTACTTTAGACAGCTGCTGTAGAACCTCCTCCTCTGTAAGCTGATATGTAAATGTCTCGTTAGTGTTTCCTCCTAACTGAGGTCCATTGCCTTCCTTTTCTTCTGCAAAGACTGAACAAAAATATTCATTGAGGCAGTCAGCGAGACGTTTATCCTCTTCTACATACCTTCCTTCCTTTGTTTTTAATCTTACTAATCCTTATTTTACTTTTCTTTTCTCGTTTATGTATCTAAAAAATGTTTTGTCCCCTTTTTTACTGACTGAGCTATTTTCTCTTCTGCGTGTGCTTTGGAAGCGCTTATAAATTGCTTTGCCTCTTTCTGCCTAATCTTATAGGTTTGCCTATCTTCGTCATAATTTTTTTAAAATTATTGAATGCTGTCTTTTTGTTCTTCACTATTTTGGCCACTTCTGTAGAGTACCACAGTGGTTTCTTCCCTTTTTTGTTTTTGCTAACAAGCCGAATGCAATTGCCTGTGGCCTTCAATAATGCCTCCTTTAAATAATCCCATTTCTCCTGGACTCCCTTTAAACTCCTCCAGTCTGATAATGACTCATTCACACAAAATCTCATTTTAGAAAAATCTGTTTTTTTAAAGTCTAAAACTTTTGTTTTTGTGTGGTGCGACTCCATCCCTGTTAATATAAATTAAACCATACTGACTTGTGATCACTAGATCCCAAATTTTCACCTACAACAACGTCCGATACCAAACCTCCATTTGTGAGTATTAAATCCAATATGGCCTCTTTACGGGTCGGCTCAACTACTTGTGTTAGAGATAATCCCAGTAGGGAGTTTAGAATATTTGTACTCCTGGTGCACCCAGCTGTTTTGGTTTTCCAGTTCACATCAGGAAGATTAAAGTCCCCCATGATAATAACTTCCCCCTTCATTGCCATTTTGGCTATTTCCTCAATCAGTAGATTATCTAGCTCTTCTACTTATCCAGGGGGTCTATAGATCACACCTACACGAGCTACTGTATGATTACCAAATGTTAGCGTAACCCAAACTGACTCTATGTTCACCTCGCTCACTTTTATTTGGTTCGTTTTTAGGTTGTTTTTCACATACAGGGCCACTCCTCCTCCTTTCCTACCTTCTCTGTCTTTTCTATATAAAGAGTACCCCGGTATTGTTATGTCCCAGTTATTTTTCTCACTGAACCATGTCTCAGTAACCGCCACTAAATCTACTTTTTCAGCTGCCATCATTGCCTCCAGTTCATTGATTTTATGGACTAAACTGCGAGCATTTACAGACACGACTCTGAGCTTGTCATTTTTTTCCCCGCATGTTGCTTGCACCCTCCGATTTAGTTTTGGGGGACAATCAGGCAGATTGTTTTTTACCCTTTTGTCCCCCCTCCTAGTTTAAGTATTTCTTTGTGAAACCTTTGAACTTCTCACTGAGAACATATGTTCCCCTATGAGTAAGATGCAAACCATCTTTTTTATACAGTTCCTTTCTGCTCCAATTAGAGCTATCATGGGACACAAAGCCAAATCCTTGCTCCCGACACCATTCCCGAAGCCACAAATTAAATTCCCTATTGCGCATCTGCCTATCCTGAATGTTATGCACAGGCAAAACTTCAGAGAATGACACAGTGGACGCAATCTGCTGTATTTCACCTCCAAGAACACAAAAATCTTCCTTAATCTCAGAAACCTCATTGCTAGCCAAGTCATTTGTCCCTAGATGGAATAGAACATCCACTTCCCCTTGTTGCTTTGCTTGTTTGACAATATTGAGAATACGTCTATTGTCTCTACGAGCAGTAGCCCCAGGAAGACATCTCACCAAACCACTACTCTCCAGCTCAACACCTCTTATGATAGAATCACCCAGCAACAATTGCCTTCTATCGTGTCCCACCTTTTCCTTTTTGTTCTTGGTTGCAGTCCTGCATACCTTAGGCATAGGAGATGGTGGTTCCTCAACTATGGTGTCTGAGCCTACTTCCGTCTCACCACTACACTCTGAAAGTGCCTCAAAAGAATTAAGAAGAGCCACAGACTGTGGGACATGCCTTCTATCCACAACTCTAAGTCTACCAGATCCTACAGTATGTCGGGTATATTACACAGAAAAGGAGAATTTTAAAATGGATGCTTGTAGCCATTTTGTTTTGAAAGACAGTTTTTCTCAAATTTCTCTAGGTTTACAAATGAACGAGATTTTTTTTTTTACAGAGTTCATTCCTGGGTGAAGTCTTTTATATTTTTTTTAGAAGTGCCAGACATGAAGGAACCTAGAATGGTTTTTTTGTGTGATAATGTTACAGTTAAGTGCTAAGACGTGTCATAATTAAATTTATTGGTCTGTCTTAAAACAAAAGATATTTTGTCTTTTGGGTATAGGAATAAGAGTTAAAATTCCTAATATAGATTTATATTCACAAAATATATGTTTATAATCAAGGTATATTTTATTATATATACAGTAGGAAATATATATTCCAATAAATATTGTAGAAAGTATATAATTGGTAAATAATAAAATTTACTAAAGAATAGATTCTGTTGAGTTAACCAGAAAAGAATTTAGCTAATAGGACTCTGAGTGAGTAACTAAAAGGGAGTAGGGATATAAATCAAAGATGACAGATGGAGACACTGTGTCTAATAGCTGGGAGAAGAGAAGGTCTTTGTTGAGTCAGATTGATCTTTTGACCCGAGATAGGATATTAAAAAGAAATGGTGGAAAATTAAGAAGTGCAACACTGCCCTCTAAAGGATAGTAAATATAATAATTGATATAGCAATAATGCAGCCAATGACGTCAAATTGGCTATAATAAGTGGCAATGTTGGTTACAAGTCAGTTGGAGATTCCAGCATTCACAGACTCACACTGCAATGCATTAGACATGACACTCTGAGAGTCCAAGATTCCAACACTCAGACTCACACCACGATGCAGGCAGATCCCAAGACATGAGGCAATCAAGATTCTCACTAAATTTCTGACTCTCACCAACTCACATGCATTGATTATCTGATATCGATAATTTTCACACATTCAAAAATTACTACATCAGGAACAGGGCCGGCGCTAACGTAAGGCGGCACAGGCGGCCGCCTTACTGTCTGGCTTCTGCCAGGTTTGAGAGGGCGCCGGCCCGGGGCGGATCCAGGGAGAAAATCCTCACCGGCGCCGCTTCCGCCGACGTTACTCTCCAGTCCACAAATGGCGAGCGGCGGCTGGCAATGCAGCTTTGCCGCTCGCCTGGGAAGGATGGGATCCACGTGACCTGACCAGCGCATGATCTCGCGAGAATTCAGCTAGTCAGGTCATGTGGTTCCAATCCCAGGCGAGCGACAAAGCTGCAATGCCAGCCGCTGCTCGCTGTTTGGGGACTCGGACTCTGAGTAGAAGAAGAACGGCGGTGGGCCTGGCAGCAGAGAGGTGAGAGGTGGGGGCAATGGTCAAATATACCCATGTGAGCAGGGGGCAAACATACCCATGAGATCAGGGGGCAAATATACCTATGAGAGAGGGGGCAAATATACCCATGAGAGCAGGGGGCAAACATATCCATGAGAGCAGGGGGCAAACATACCCATGAGAGAGGGGGCAAATATACCCATGAGAGCAGGGGGCAAACATATCCATGAGAGCAGGGGGCAAACATACCCATGAGAGAGGGGGAAAATATACCCATGAGAGCAGGGGGCAAACATATCCATGAGAGCAGGGGGCAAATATACCCATGAGAGAGGGGGCAAATATACCCATGTGAGCAGGGGGCAAATATACCCATGAGAGCAGGGGGCAAATATACCCATGAGAGCAGGGGGCAAATATACCCATGAGAGCAGGGGGCAAATATACCCATGAGAGCAGGGGTCAAATATACCCATGAGAGCAGGGGGCAAACATACCCATGTGAGCAGGGGGCAAAACATACCCATGTGAGCTGGGGGCAATATATACATGTGAGCTGGATGCAATATATACACATATGAGCTGGAGGCAATATATATATCTATGTGAGCTGGGGCATACTATACTGGATACTAACTATATATGTATCTGGGCATGTTCTGGTCTGAGGTTTCTGTGTATATATATGTATCTGGGAATGTTCTGGTCTGAGGTCTCTGTATATATGTATCTGGGAATGTTCTGGTCTGAGGTCTCTGTATATATTTATCTGGGCATGTTCTGGTTTGAGGTCTCTGTATATATGTATCTGGGCTTGTTCTGGTTAGTATATATGTATCTGGGAATTTTCTGGTCAGTATTTATGTATCTGGACTTGTTCTGGTCTGAGGTCTCTATATATATGTATCTGGGCTTGTTCTGGTCTGTATATATGTATCTGAGTGGGCATGATATCGGTGAGTACCTGAAAAAATGTATTGGTCTTAAAGTGGTATTGGTGCAACCCTAGTGTGTGTATATATGTATATATATATATATATATAGAGATTATTATGGGACCTATATCCCGATTGGCTTGACATGACACGGATGGGGGGGGGGGGCACCAAAACGCACCTTCGCCTGACTAGACAAAAATGCTTGCACCGGCCCTGATCAGGAATTCCAAGGCAGACTTATCAACATCCAAATTGGACAGGTAATGTATGAAATAAGGAATTAATGTAAATATATATTTGTAGATATCCTTGCAACGTAGACTGAGACTTCTCAGATACGGTTCGATCCAAATTCTAAGTATTTTCTATTCTGCAGATAGAAATATGAAGAAGTGGATATAAGGATTTATTCCTAAAAGAAATGTTGTAAGATTGATACCAATATATATTGAATTTGGAAATTACTGTGATTAAAATTAATAAGCAAGGAATTATATAACTACAAAATAAAAAGCAAAAGATTAGAAGTTTAATTCTCGAGATTAGGGGAGGATTCACTAAATAAGTTTTTATTACTTATTAAATTAGCTCATCTTTTGTTGATCCATGTAGCATAGAGATATATATATATATATATATCTATAAGAGCTGGCTGGTTAAACATTGTTTGCTGGGAAATGCATGTTGTATTAAGCAGAAATGTTTATTAACCATTTGTGTATTAGTTACTAACTGATAAGGTAAATGATATTAATCATATATGCAGTTACTAACCGGAGATACATATATTGTGAAGCTAGTTTTTATATTTTATTTATAAAAGGATTTTACCAGGAAGGATACATTGAGATTTCTCTCGTTTTCAAGTATGTCCTGGGTTCGAGAACATTGAATGGTTACAGAAATACAAAATAGTAAAATGCAAGAAATTAACACAAGACCAAATATACAGATTAACAGAAAAATAAATATGGAGGAAATAAAGTCATTATGTTACATGTTTACAGGTGCATTTTGTATTGAGGTATGTTAATAGGAAGTCTTAAGGGACTTTAGACTGGGGAAGATTTGACGGTGTCTGGGAGGTTATTCCATATTTGCGGTGCTCTGTAGGAAAATGAGGATCGAGCCATTTTCTTTTTGTATTGCGGTATTGCAAGTAAGGTGCTGGTCCTGGATCTGAGGTTATAGGATGAGGGAACTGCCGGGGGAAGCAGCATATTCAGGTAGGGTGGTAGCTTCCCAGAAAAGCTCTTAAACACCAGGTTGGAAAGGTGAAGGGTGCGTCTAGAGTCCAGTGATGGCCAGTTTAGTTCTTTTAACATGTCACAATGGTGGGTCATGTAGTTACATTGTAGCACAAAGCGACAGAATGAGTTATACAATGTAGTAAGTTTATGAAGGTGCGTTTGCGGGGCGGCTGCATACACTACATCTCCGTATTCAATGGCTGGCATAAGCATTTGTTGTACAATCTGCTTTCTTACCGCAGGGCTCAGGCAGGATTTGTTTCTGTACAGGGCACCTAGTTTGGGGTAAGGGTTTAGATGAGAGTTTTTCGATGTGGGGCCAAAGGATAGATTTGGGTCCAACCACATACCTAGATATTTGAGAGAAGTGACTGTGGTCAGCGTGCCATTTGATTTTGTCCCAACACATAGATGGGGATTTTGCAATTTGTGTAGTTTAGGTGCGGTTCCAAAGAGCATTGTCACAGTTTTGTCAGCATTTAGAAAAAGTTTGTTATTTGCGATCCACTTTTCTACCCCTGTGAATTGTTCTTGCAGCACGGCCTCCAGCTGTGGGAGATTTGGTTTGCTGGTATAGATTACAGTGTCGTCTGCATACATGTGTACAGTTGAAGCTTTGCAGACATTGGGCAGATCGTTTATGAATATTGTGAATAGCAGGGGGCCAAGTATCGAGCCTTGTGGTACACTGCACGTGACTGGGAGGGGGAGGGAAGTGCTGTCAGAAATGGACACAAATTGAGACCTATCAGACACATATGATTGGAACCAGGTTAACGTACTATCACCAATACCAGAGTTCTTAAGTTTTTGTAATAGGATGCCATGGTCTACGGTGTCAAAAGCCTTGGCAAAATCAAGGAAGATGGCTCCAGTTAGATTTCCTTGTTCCATGCCAGCTTGGATATCATTACAAACTTTTAAAAGGGCAGTTGTAGTTGAATGGTTTGGACGAAAGCCTGATTGATCTGGGGTTAAATAGTTCTGATACTGATAATAATCACGTAATTGAGTGTAGACACATTTTTCCAGAATTTTTGACATTACAGGGAGCAGTGATATTGGGCGGTAGTTGGATACCAAAGTATTGTCTCCACTTCTATGGATAGGTACCACCCTTGCCGTCTTCCAGAGTTTGGGTATGTATCCAGTCGCCAGTGATTCATTAATCAGGGTTGCGACAGGTTTTGCAATTGCTGGTGCACTGATTTTCAGCAGCATTGCTGGGATTTGATCAGGTCCAGACTGGTATTTCATTTTTTGGTTACGGAGAAGTTTAGTGATGGCACTGACAGGCACTGGCCTAAAACTGAATTTATATGGGTTACGGGGTCTTTGCACTGTTGGTGGGTCCTGACCTGCGTGCGGCCTTTCTGATTGCGTGTCATTTCCTAGCTTAGCAATCAGGGTGGTGGCGCATCCAACAAAATAATTATTAAAAGCATTTGCTACATCTAGGGGGTGTTGTACAGTTTGGTTGTTTACTTTGTCCAGGTGGGAGCTAGGAGGACACTGTGATAGAGGCTTGCCCTGGAAGCTGTATGGAGTTGAATATGCTGAAAAAACAGAAATCCAGGATTACATTGCATCTTTGGGGGATGTTGGGGCAATAAATTCTCTAATGCAGTGAATCATGACCGGGGGGGGGGGGGGCACAGAATACCAGGCCCATGGCTGAGAGGAAATAAATATAACTGGTAAAAGATGGCAATTTTGGAGTGCAAACAGGACTGGTAAAGATATGGCAATTTTGGAGTGCAAACAGGTCTAGTTAAAATATCTTAACAGTTACGCTATATGGGATTTTACTTTAGCATAAACATACAAATTAACATGGACAGTGCTATGAAAGCAACATACTGATGGATTGTGGTTTATAAATTTTTGTTTATGATATGAGATTTGAAACTTTTTTGTATACGTAATAAATATATATATATATTTTTATCCGATTATTGTATTTTTTAAAGCAAAACACAGACAATTAAAAGAATTCAGGATAATTTCTAAGAAATATAAACGATTGATATTTGTGTCTCGTATAAGTTTCTTATGAAATAATAATCCCTGATATATTGGAGGCAACTGCCGAGGTAGGTCCAGTAAGTCCAATATAGACATATTGGAGGCTTGGCTGATAAGTCCAATATATATAAACGTGTTGTATTCACGTGCAGAGATTATATCCGACAAGTAGTCCATCTGCCGCTCCTAGGAGGCCTCTGTGGCAGTGGCTTTGTAACGGTCATAGCCATAGCCGGAGTTTGTCTAACAGATAATTTACAAATCTCAGACTTCAAACAGGCAATTTCCTGCTGCAATAAAGAGAGCTGCCTACATATCAGGCACACTCCAAACCTCCAAAAATTGGATCTAAAAACAAATGCATGACAGCTCTTACACTGGACCAAGCCTGCCATTATAAAAGAATGGATTTAAAGCAACAAATCTTACCTTTTTGTAGGTTTTCTACCTCCTGTCTAACCTCAGACTACCTCCAGAGTATCTCCAGAAGATCTCTAAGTGCTCACTTTGAAGGCTTCACTTAGAAGGCTTCCCAAGCTCAATTAGGGCTGCAGGGCCGCTCGAGCATCCTCTGATGGATAGCATCTGGATAATCCAAACCATCCCATAGGGAACGAGCTTTGAGACGTTGTAGGGCTCGATAATGAATGAATGACGGAGGAGAGATGAAACCTCCTTTCGGATGTCATGCATCTTGGAGACCGGTAGGAATAGCATCAGGTTGTGCGAGTCCAAAAGATAACCCAGAAACTCAATTTGTTGTGTTGGGACCAGAAGAGATTTCTGTTCGTTGACGAGAAAACCCAGGTCTTGAATCAGTGTTATAGTCCATTGAAGGCGAGTCAGAAGAACCTCTCGTGAGTGGGATATCAGGAGAATATCATCGAAGTAGATAACTAGACGTACTCCTCTCGAACGAAGCAAGGCGACGACTCGCTTCAGTAACTTTGTGAAGCACCATGGACCCGAAGAAAGGCCATAGGGGAGGCACGTGAAATGACAAACACTGCCTGAGCAACTAAATTTCAGAAAATCCCTGTAAGACGCATGAATGGGAACCGTTAGATAGGCATCCTTTAAATCCAATTTGACCATCCAGTCGTCTTGAAGCAGGACATGTTGAAGAGTGTGAATGTCTTCCATCTTGAACTGTCTGTACCTCACAGACCTGTTCAATTCTCGAAGATTGATCACTGGACGCATGCCTCCACCCTTTTTACACACCAGGAACACGGTGCTCAGAAAACCTTCCGAAGAAGGATGAGCCAGTTCCACGGCACCCTTGTGCATCAGATCTTGTATCTCCTACTGAACCAGAGAGTCCTGAACATGCGCAAAATGGAGCTGCATTGGGACTTGACGCTGCGTCGGAGGCCCGACAAAATCTATCAAAAAACCTTGGACAGTGGATAAAATCCAAGCATCAGTCGATACTCACCCAATTCTAATAAAACAGCCCGATACGACCCCCTATTTTCTGCCCATGAAAGGGAATAACTTGAAAATCTCTCATCTGAAGGTCCCCTGAAAGTGGGACCTCTGCCTCGGGTCGGGCAACCATGCCATGGTCTGGCTCTTGATGGGAAGAATTGTATGCTAGTGGACGTGCCAGTGTAGGACTGATATCGGTAGGAAGGGCTTGATGAGGGAGTAGGACCTGCACGTCCGGAAGAGCGACCCTGGCCTCTGCCGGCCCTGTGAGAGACCCGACCCGGGAAGACTCTCTTAATAGAGGTTTCTGCCTTATCAAGCAAAGAAAATGCACATACATTGGAGACCACTTCGCTAAGAAGCTGAACACCTAAGAGTTGGCCCTGGGCTACAACACCCAGGTCAATGGTAGCCATGTGGGATAGCTGGGGGTCCATTTTAAGTAGGATAGTTTTCCTCCGTTCGGATGCCAGGGCCGTATTGGCATTACCAAGAAAGCATAGGGACCTTTGTAACAAGCCGCACAATTCGGCGTGGTTAATGGGGGTATGAGAAAGTATGGCCCGGTCCACCACATCTAGGGCCTTGACTAATGGCCCTGTTGTGTCCAGAATCTTATCCGGACAAGTTCGCATAGTGAAATCAATCACTTTTTTTGCAGACCAACCCTTGTTGGCCATAAACTTTTGGAAGGACTCATCGACCTCTGGGGTGACACAGGTCTTCCTGTCAGTTGTGGGTCTAGGACATTCTGCTTTTAAGGTGGAACGAGAAAATGTATCTGTCACAGTGCATAATAGAATCCACGTATCTCTCTATATAGGGTAGAGGCGCCCAAGTGGACGAGTTGGGGTGGGAAATGTCCTTGGGGTTAAAAAGAGGATTTCCCACTGGGTCATATATAGTGTTGCCCACTTGTATAGGAGGTTCCTCCTCCTCTCCCATCAAATCCTCATCTATGTCAGGTACATATACATATATCTTTTTTTCCAAGCTCTACATGTTAAGATCATTAAGCCTTTCCTGGTAACTTTTCTCCTTCAAGCCGTACACCATTTTAGTAGCCCTTCTCTGAACTCTCTCTAAGAAGTCTATATCCTTCTGGAGATATGGTCTCCAGTACTGCACACAGTACTCCAAGTGAGGTCTCACCAGTGCTCTGTACAGTGGCATGAGCACTTCCCTTTTCCTACTGCTAATACCTCTCCCTACACAACCAAGCATTCTGCCAGCATTTCCTGCTGCTCTATTACATTGACTACTTACCCTTAGATCCTCTGCAATAATAACCCCTAAATCCCAACCCTCAGATGTATCAAATATTCTATATTCAGCCCTTGGGTTTTTACGTCCCAGGTGCATTATCTTGCACTTATCCACATTAAAACTCAATTGCCACAGCTCCCACCATTTTTTTAGTTTACCTAAATCATTTGTCATACCTGCTATGCTACCGCACATACAACCATGTTCACAACGAGCATGACATATGGACAAGAAACTGACCCTAACAGTCTCAGGATTTCTAGGTTTTCCCTTACAAAAAACGAAAGACCAACACATAATAAAATCAAATACGGCTCACGCCTAGGGCGTGTCTTTGACTTTTAGTATATTCCAATGGTGATATTATTAGGACCCTGGACTCTCATCAAGATTGTTACAACAAACTTTCCCATTTGTCTTGTGTTTTATTTTTTTTTAATTCAAGATTTTTATTTTGTGAAAATATAAATGGTCACACGTCGACCTGCAAAGATGGCATCACAGGGCCAATATATGAGCACTCAAGAAAAACAGACATGAGTAAACAATCAAAAAAAATTCTGAGAAAGTCAATGCAGAGAGAACAGGAAAGAAAAGATAATAAAAAAAAAATATAGGGGGGGGGAACAGAGGGAGGGTAGAAACAGGACGATATGGTCAGCAAGCTCCATAAGGGGGCCACGAAGGCAGCTCAGGGCATTGGTGCATACAAGAAAGGGGGGGGACAAAATAGGTGGAGGACTGCCAAGAAGGGGTCGCGGCTTTCCAGGCTCACCACTGCTTCTGGATAAAAAGACAAGGGGTCGTGGAAGAGGCCGCACGGCTGGATGGCCCAGGGCCAAAAGAGCAGGTAGAGCCATGATGCCCACTCAGTCGGCTCACCTGGTACCACCCTTAGTCCTGCCACTACTAAGAAAAAAAGAAGGGGAGGGACGGGGAAAAAAACCCCAGAGCCGTTGGAGCCCCATAAGCAGCCAAGTCCTGCAAACAAATGCCAAACTGAGGGAGAGGGAGGGGGGGGAGCAGGTAAAAACTCCTCATTCAAAAACAGCATTGAATCGTGAGGGAGAAAAAACGGGGGTGGTGTATCGTCATCAAGGGGATATGTCCTCAGAAGGGGGAGGGGGGCGGAGGGGCAATCACATCCAAGTAGGTACTGGGACAACTATCACATAGGAGGTCCTCATTCTGGATCCGTCAACGGGGCCACAGGGTTCAGTGGTGTAGGCTCAATTCCCATCACGGCAAGCAAGGCTCTCGCCTCCTCCAAGGTCGCCGCAGGCTGCGGTTTACCATCAAGGTGCACAATGAGGGAACCAGAAGCCCCCCTTCTATAGCGGATTCCCCGTTCTCGCAGCCGGGTAGTGACCTCACGGAAGCGTCTCCGAGCTGCCAAAGCCAGAAAAGAAGGGTCACGGAAGAAAATAAGGTGTAGGGCGTAGGTAACTCTGAATGATGGACCAGCGGCCGCAAGGATCTGGGAGTGAACATCCACAGAGCGAGTTGCCACAAGAACATCGCGAGGAGCCGTCTCCGGAGCGGCAGCAGCTTTATGAAGACACAGCACCGACAGGACCGGAGGTTCCAAAGGAGCACCCGCATCGGGGAGGAGGCGAGAAATGCACCCGCACCTGCACGGCAGTGAGTGGAGTTTGCAGAGGCTCCAATGCTGCACGTACCACGCGCAGGTCCTGACGCCACAGGGAGCGAAAGTCCTCCATGACGGTATGTAAATCCGTTGCGGTAAGCGGCCGTGTAGGAGGCAGCTCTTCCAAGTCCCCACTCGGTGCAGGCAGGGCCTCTCCATCAGGGGACACAGGTGGCGTTCCAGATCCATGGCGCCGTGCCTCCACCGCACAGCCGACGCCCAGCGATGTGCGCATGTCTGGGGTGAACGTGCCTGCCACCCCAGCTTTGCCGGTCTTCTTACCCATCTAGGTAGATATGCAGAGGCTGCACCCGCGCGAGCGCCAGGTCACGGGAGCACCAGAGCAGGCCACAGGATGGCCACCGCCCACAGCACTTCGAGGCAGGAAGGGGCCCAAACTTCACCCCACTCCCCAGTACCAGCCACAAAGTGATACAGTCACGTCCCAGGGCCTTCAGCAATCGACTGGAGGAGAGCACTTTGGATTCAGAATGAGTTAGTGGCTGTATTCAACCAAATATCGGTGTCACAGCCTGGAGCTCCACAGGAAGACGTCCTCTCTCTTTGAGGTCCCTGGTGTTTCATTTTAATGAATTTTTGGGTTTCTTACCATGAATGTCTCTTACCTGTTTCAATAAAGTATTAACTATTTATTCCGACATTCCTGGTTATTGAGGTGAATTTCACAGTTTGGGATTCGCCTCTTTTTGTTTAGCTTTTTTTGTGTATAGGATGATCCTTTGGTTGCACGTTCTTTAGCTTCCTCCTTCTCCTCCCCGTTGGGATTTCTACGAGTACCTGTTGGATGTATTGGCTCGGTTCATCAAGAAAAGAGGAGCTACCCTAGGGGCGGAGCTACATGGACTGTTGAGGGAAGGACAGTGGGGATCCTGGGTTAACCCCTGTTGTGGGGGAAGTTTTTTTGATTGAAGTGAAACAAATGTGTTAAAATATTCTTGCTGCTGAGGAAAATAAATGAAAGAGAAGGCAAATACAACCAAGAAGTACATCAAAGGGAGGGAGAATATGGGCGGGAAATACTTGCCTCCGAGTCCTTATTAAAATTTGAACTTTCCATCATGAAACAGGAAAATTCCAAAATTATTGTCTAATCTGAATAGGGACTCGGAGGCGAGTATTTGCCACTTTCTTTAATTTCCTCTCCGCAGCAAGAGGTATATAAAATAATTTAAAAAAAACAGACTTTCCCCACAGCAGGGGATAAACCGCACCCCCAATGACCCCCTCCCAACAATCCATATAGTCCCGCCCAGAGGACAGCTCCTCCTCTTTCTTGTGAACCAAAGGCCAAACATCAACACGGACGAAACAGAACATCCCAACAGGTAGACGAAGATATCTTGCAACGAAATAGGAGTTTGAGGAACACCTCTGCCTGGGACGTTTCAGTGATCCTATGATCTCTGTCGGGTTGGCCATCTAATGAGGTTCTCTGCATTCGACAATTATCAGCGAAGTTGTTGATGTTATTTCGCCTTTTTTCCTGCAAACGGGTGAGAGATGTACGAGCTTTAGATATTCTATCGCATTCCTTCAGTCCGGACGTGGTTACTTTTGATATTGCTCATCACAAAAGACATCCATCACCTCTGTGTTTCATCCATATCTTAAGAATCACCCGTTTATTTGTCCCATACAATGTTTGCAGGAGTACGAATCTCATACGGGTCGGTTACGCCCTAGTGGTGTATCCCCAGTGGTGTGTTTTTGTCCCTTAAATCCCCTCATAATCCAGAATCGTCAGCGTCCCTGGCCCGTTGGATTATGACGGAGGCAGGTATTGAGGTCTCATGTTTCGGTGCTCACTCTCTGCTGGGAGTGCAATGGTTTCGTCCACTTTTTCCTTGGGGGGGGGGGAAGTCGCTTAGAGGATTTAATGCGGGCCACAGATTGGTCCCGAGAATTATTATTATTCTTTATTTATAAAGCGCCAGCATATTCCGCAGCGCTGTACAATAGGCACAGTATAGACAGGGTTACAATACATTGAACAACATTTGACAAACAGTACAGGAGGAGATGAGGCCCTATTCCCGTAGGAACTCACAATCTGGGAGGGTTGGGGTTGGAAACAGGAGGGGAGGACTGTAAGGTGAGAGTGATTGATGGTTGCGTCAGTGAGTTGGGGGGGGTCGGCTTCCCTAAATAGGAACGTTTTAAGGGAGCGTTTGAAGGAAGAGAAGTTAGGGGAAAGTCTGACAGTACGAGGGAGAGCGTTCCAGAGAGTGGGGGCTGCGCGTGAGAAATCCTGCAGTCTATCATGGGAAGAGGTGATGCGGGGAGAAGCTAGGCGCAGGTCACTGTTTGACCTTAGGGAGAATCCACGATACGTACCTTTTATTTAAAACCTTTATCACATTGGTCTACCCCGATCTTGGACGAACTTTAAACCAGCAAATAGGAGCCTCCGAGTCAAGGATTTAAAATGACTAAATTTTCCTTTTACCATGACGTTAGAATGACAAAGTTAGAATTTTAATAATGGCTCGGAGACGAGTATTTCCCGCCTCTCCCTCCCATATGATTGATACATGTTTTCTTTGTTTGTTTACATACATTCTTAATAAAACATTTCAATAAACACTGGTTACTGTTTTTATTTCATGTATTGACACTGTTGTTATTCTGATGTGATAATAAACAAATTATTTGACTTTATCATGTATTTTGTTTCCAAACTCGGCCTTTTGATTGGCAGAAGCGGAACTTTATCTAATCCCTGGTCTGTGTTTTCTGCTTCATTTCAGCCTCCTGAACAGATTCAAGTGTCTTCCACTCAAGGCTGGTCCTCTACATCCTTCCTTTTTCAAATCTGGTTACGTGTTCTTCTACATCGAAGCCACCTTTCTCATTCCTGTTAATTCCAGTTCTATATCCTGTTACGCAGCCAGAAAAGAGGACGCATTGCCAGGTTCAAGCCCATTTATAGACATGGACCGAAGGGGATTATGGACTGGGGGAGGGGTTAAGGGGAAGATATGTTCGATTTTTCACTTGTTCACTTTTTTCTCTTGCTGCTGTGATTAACCCCTTAGTGACCGGGTGGTTTTACACAAATCCGTCTTTTAGTGACCGCTGCTGTTTTTACGTTTATTCAACCCACACATATTATACACCCTTTTTCCCACCATTAAATGGACTTTCTAGAAATACCACTATTTCCATCATATCGAATAATTTACTATAAAAAAAATATGAAATATGAGAAAAAAAATGGTAAAAACACACTTTCGCAATTTAATCCCCAAAATCTACAACCACCCAAAAAGACCCCGGCTAGATAGGTTCAAAATTTTGTCCCGAGACTAGAAATACCCAATTTTTACATGCGTTTGCTTTTTAACCCCTTCACTGCTGAGACAGTTCACCTATGTCCGCTGCGCTCATTCTGACCATTTTGTGCTAATTATTTTTAGATGACAGCCTAGGTCCTATTTAATTAAACCCCCCCCCCCTCAGACAAAAAAAACTGTTAAATAAAATAAATAAATGTTTTTTTTTTTTAACTTTTTTATTTATTTTATTTTTTTTAAAAAATTTTTAAGACCAAACCTGGTCATGTTTGGTATCATTGGAAAGGCCATAATCGAATCGCGTTTTGGCGCCAATTAGTGCCGAAACGCGATTCGGCAGCGAAAAGGTTAATGCCATACACCGCTGAAAAGGGGAGACTCTCCCCTCTCCAGCAGTGCAAACGGCATCTCCCTAGCTTCAATGGTTGGGGAGATAGAGGGCTCCGAAGGAGCCCCCCCCTCCCCTCCATTGAATTGCATGGGGACGCCTGCTGATGACGTCACCACACAGCGTGGCGACGTCATCAGCCTCGCCTGCCCATGTAAATCACATGGGCAGGCTTCCTCCCTGCCAGATCGCCGTGGGATCCAGCGAGGGAGGGGAGTATCGGGCGGGAGGGGATTAGGCGCCGCTGACGTACCCTGTACGTCCGCGGTTCTAAGGGTGACCTGTGGACAGGACGTACAGGGTACGTCAGGGGTTAAATATCAAGAAAAGAAGCAAATACTCGCCACCGAGTCATTATTAAAAGTCTAACTTTCCGTCATGGTAATAGGAAAATTTTGTTATTTTAGGTCCAAGAGCACCGAGTCCTAAGTGACTATTGTCACACATACTGTAGTGCATTAAACGTGCCCGCTGCACACGCCAGAGATTTACTACAATCCCTGTTTTTCTCCCCCATGACTGAGTAAGACTGTCCCCGCCACAGGTAACACCAACGATGAACAAAGGGTCTCTTTTTGAGAGTGTTATTTATGGTGAAACAGACTCACCCAGCGACATGATCTACAACAGAAAGCTCTGAGAGTTTTGCTAATAGACGTGCGTCGCTTTCAATTGACCCATTTACGCTTCTAGAGATCATCAGGATCCTGCGCTAAGCGAGCGAGACACCCACCTGTACAGCGTTCCTCCGACAACGGTCCCTACGTCAGGCACGGTGTAGATTTCATCAACCTGCCAGAAGAAAAGGTCTGGGTTACAAGGCCCGAAATCTAAAATGGCATCAAACACCCCAGGAGAGAGAGACAGGGTGCCGCCCAATATCAGGGGGTTTGGTTGGAGGGACGCCTCACACATCCCATGAAGGAGAAGCAGGGTGTCACAATATCTGGGGGTTTGGGGAAGGGGGGGACACCTCGCACCCCACCAGGAAGAAACAGGGTGCCGTGCAATATCTGGGGGTTTGGGTGGAGGGACGTCTCGCTCCCCCCGAAAAGGAGAGACAGGGTGTGACACTATATGGGGGTTTGGGTGGAGGGAAGCCCAATGCATCCTAAAGCAGGACACCACACAGTCAGGGGCGGACTGACCTGTCGGGCAACGCCCGAGGGCCCGCGGGTTGAGGGGGGCCTCGGATTCCATGCTGTATTCTCGCGCTGTAATCCGATCCCATTCGGATTTCAGGTGGTCCAGCAGTTCACGGCAGTAGGGGGTGCCCAGTTCGAAATAGGGCCGGGGGCTCCATGCGTGCAGGTCACGCGGTCCAGCCAGTCAGGTGGTACTGAGTCTCAGTACCACCTGACTGGCCGGACCGCGTGACATGCACGCACGCACGCAGCCTCCGGCCCTAACGCGGACTCTCACTCTTATTTCGGACTGTGCACCCACCGGGAAGGGAATCCAAGCCAAACCACACGTGACCTTCTGGCAGTGGCACCCCACTGCTGACAAGATGGCTCCACGCACAGGCACAGCCGCGATCCTAACACGGCCTGGCGGGACCCCCTGCCGACTCAGTACAAAGCCCCTGCTGACTCTACACACGGAGGCCGGTAAATATAGAATAAATAATTGCTGTGTGCTTGTATTCACTCAGTTTGCTGAGAGTTTTATTGCGGTGGATTCTGTGATAAACAGCGCACATTACTGTGAGTTTTATTGCTCTGGAGCTCTGGGATACGCTCATACACTCTGTCCATTACTGCGAGTTTTATGGCTACATACCCCTGGGGTGTAGGATGTATTGTTATGTATGTGAACGTATGGCTGTGTGTGTAAATGCATGTATTTGTCTTTAAACAGGCTGCTGGGAGTAAAATTCTGCGCCTGTGTCCTTGTCGCGGTCCGACGTTGTCCCCTTGTCCTGCATCCTAAAGGCTGGTATTGCTCCTAGATTCGCCACATTATCTGCTGCCTGCACTGCACAAAGTAAAAATGACACACCCTAGCCATGACTGAGTTATATTACTGTGGATTCTGTGCCTGTCCATACACCCCAGCCATTACTGTGAGTTATATTGCTGTGGATTCTGTGCCTGTCCATACACCCCAGCCATTACTGTGATTTATATTGCTGTGGCTCTTGTGTATGCTCATATGCACTGCCTATTACTGGTGTGGATTCTGTGTATGCTTATACGCATGCACTGCCCATTTCCATGAGAGTTATATTGCTGTGCAGCTCTGTGATACACAGTGCACATTACTGTGAGTTTTATTAGCAGAGCAGTGGCAGTCTGTAAGTCTGGAGGGGGCACTATGGATTTCCCTAATTCACTGAAGGGCCGAGTGGATTTTCTTTTCTCATTAAAATTATTATTTTGAAAATGGTGTAAAGAAATAAATTCTTTAACACAAAAATGTGCGTGTGGGTTGTGCGTTGTATGGGTGGGATTTTGTAGGTGTATGGCCTACTGTGGGTGTGGCACAAGGGGCCCCTAGATCTCCTATTGCCCGGGGGCCCCATTACTTGTCAGTCCGCCCCTGCACACAGTGCCACTCACCTGGAACTCTGGCAACTGTTGCATCAGTTCCTCCTGCTCTCGGCAGTTGGTGAGTGGCGGCAGAATGTTCAGGAAGACTTTTAGAAGATCCAGAGACTCCCCGGACACACTTGACAGAGCAAAGATGGGTGTGATGCTAAAACACAGGAGAAAGAAGGCAATGTGAGAGCTGCAGCTACTACAGTATGTGCCAGGAAAAAAGGTGGAAGATCACAAGGGAAGTGAGCCAGGACTAATGTCATGGGAAGGAAAGCTCGCCAGCTGGACAATGCAGGAAAAGAGAGTGCGTGGATGTCATGGGGAGGTGGGCACACCAGCTGAACAATGCAGGTGGGACACCTCACTGAGCGCATGGTACATTAGCCATTGTGTGCCAGGCAGTGCAGACAGACGAGTGCCCTCCTGTGAGCAGAAGGTAAAAGGGAGGCATTAGTGAGTGGAAGGTGCAGGAAGCCCCAGTAGCACGATGGCAAGAGAAGGACACAGGAACAAAGCACGTTCTTTAGAGGAACTGGTCCCTTACTTTGGGGATTGTGCAAACTGCTGGGCTGCGGTGACTGCGTCATCCTCTGAGCGCACCATGAAGGGCACCTTGTTACAGCCAGGCTGTTTGAGTGTCCGCTCCAGCTGCCGGAGTGTTCTTTCGACTGTGGACGGTGAACACAAATCCACTTTACTGACCACCAAGAAGAAAGGGACCTTCAGTGCCATCGCCAGACCCAAGTGCTCTCGTGTGGTTCCAGCTGTAAAGAGAAAGGGGACGTCAGTAACGCCATCTGCGCAAACACTCCAAACTCAAGACACACTAGCTGATCACCATGTGGTTCAGCAGAGTCCCTCCCACGCACAGTTTGCTCTTCATTCACACTGTACAGCGACCGCAGTTATACACGTGAACAGACACAATTCTTGTGTTGCAATTGCAATTATTTGTTATATTCCACTTCTTAAATAGCAGTTGATATATCTTCCCCATTTAGCCCATCAACACTTGTGACGGTCTGCATATCGCTATGGGGTTTTAGGTATTCCAATCCTGGAACTGCTGACATTGCATCCATTTATTTAAGGACATATTTGTAACCAGTCGATTTTATACCCCAATGACGTTAAGCTACTCCTTATTGATGCGGGAATAACCAACATCAGACTGATTGCCTTATTCACGCATGGAATACAATCACCTGTCATTGTTCATGATTTTAGAATTATCTAATAAAAGTTATATGTTATTGTATGTCTGAAATTTGAAACCAGCACAAGTGGCATAAATTAGCTAATGAAGCTGCAATATATTTGCCACAAATTACTTTTGTTTTTGTGAGACAGGAATACCGTGCCGGCCCCAGGAATCCGGTGAGGAGACGTGGAGATGAGATGAAGGCACAACGGACACGTCTACTGCCATAACACTATACTGAGTAGACAGGTCCTTATGCCAAGACTCAAGCACATCCAGCGGAAGGCACTCACCGATGCCGGTGTTGGCGCTCACCACCAGCATAGCAAAGTCTGGGCAGTAACTGGTCAGGCCAAAGATGGTAGTTTTCAGGTACTTGTGATGCCCGGCTAAGTCAATGAATGTGATCATCTTGGAAGCGGTCTCACAGATCTGTTCGGCTGTCCTCGACTCACTGTAGTTCACTACCTGCCGGAGGGACAGCAGAGGACAGGCAGGTTACCCAAGCAATCCATACGACCAGAAGTGCCGACAGCATCTAACCCAGGACACACACGGGCAGCCCCCCCCCGCTTACCTCGCCTTTACTGTTAAAACCTAAGATTTCAAAGCTGATGCTGGACGTCCGCCCTGACTGGATCTCATGGAGGTGGCGGAAGAGATTGAGACGGGCTCGGCCCCGACCATTGTCGAGTTCTCCCTGTGTCAGAACGCCCAGCAGCGTCGACTTCCCGGAGTCCACATTTCCCAAGACAGCGACTCTCAGATCCAGGAACTGAAAGAACAACGGAGGAATAAAATCCAATACCGGAGGAATAAAAGCCAATACCGGAGGAATAAAAGCCAATACCCGAGGAATGAAACCCCAAAACCGGAGGAATAAAAGCCAATACCCAAGGAATAAAAGCCAATACCCGAGGAATAAAAGCCAATACCCGAGGAATGAAACCCCAAAACTGGAGGAATAAAAGCCAATACCCAAGGAATAAAAGCCAATACCTGAGGAACAAAAGCCAATACCCGAGGAATAAAAGCCAATACCGGAGGAATAAAAGCCAATACCGGAGGAATAAACCCCAAAACCGGAGGAATAAAAGCCAATACCCGAGGAATAAAAGCCAATACCCGAGGAATAAAAGCCAATACCCGAGGAATAAAAGCCAATACCCGAGGAATAAAAGCCAATACCTGAGGAATAAAAGCCAATACCCGAGGAATAAAAGCCAATACCCGAGGAATAAAAGCCAATACCCGAGGAACAAAAGCCAATACCCGAGGAACAAAAGCCAATACCCGAGGAACAAAAGCCAATACCCGAGGAATAAAAGCCAATACCGGAGGAATAAAAGCCAATACCCGAGGAATAAAAGCCAATACCGGAGGAATAAACCCCAAAACCCGAGGAATAAAAGCCAATACCCGAGGAATAAAAGCCAATACCCGAGGAATAAAAGCCAATACCCGAGGAATAAAAACCAATACCCGAGGAATAAAAGCCAATACCCGAGGAATAAAAGCCAATACCCGAGAAATAAAAGCCAATACCCGAGAAATAAAAGCCAATACCGGAGGAATAAAAGCCAATACCCGAGAAATAAAAGCCAATACCGGAGGAATAAAAGCCAAAACCTGAGGAATAAAAGCCAATACCCGAGGAATAAAAGCCAATACTCAATACCCGAGAAATAAAACCTGAGTGCAACAGATCTCCCCCCCGACAGGGTCACATCTGCCAATGCCGCTTCATTGCAGGACCCCCCCCCCCCGTTCTACCCAGCCAGACTCCCGTGCCTTCCTCCAGTCCTCAGACGAGGCTTAAGGGCCGGACACACAGAGCCTGCGGGCACCCCCAGAAATAAGACGAGGCTGTAGATCTGAGGTCTTTCAGGGTTAGAGTGGAACGGCTTTAATCAGAACAAGCACAGATATTTATGCGATCAAACAGGGGTCATTTACATTCACAAAATCACAACATCTTCTAGGGGGACCTAAACAGACTGTACAGATAATTGCACAAACCATGACTTTTTGGAAGGTGAAACATAATTAGATTAGGTAGACAGTTACATTAAACATTACTTAACATTTCTAAACAACTCAAGACCATAGTGATCATGATTGACAAATAGATTACAGTTTAAAACAGGCAGTGTTTGTCGGACAACGAAGATTATGTTTGAGGAGTTCTTAATCAGATATTTACACCTGAGAGCAGGTTTACTGGAAGGCTAATCTGATCAGAAGACTAACAGACAGACAATGACAGTCTTGCATAATCACAATTATACCAACATTCCGCACACAAGAGAGGGCAATGGACCACTATTCATTAGGAGTCCTGCACCCCACAAAATACGCCTCCATGCCCATTCATCCAAAATCCAAAATGACGTGCGTCACACGAGATATAAAACCCAATACCTGAGGAATGAAATAAAACCCAATACAGAATAAACACAAAACATGAAGAATAGAACCCGTTAGTGGACTCTTACCTGTTGGTTGTCCGGAACTTTCCGTATGAGGACCTCAGTTATATGCCTGGGGCTGTCACTGTCATAATCCACCTCTCGCTCACGCAGGATGGTGATATCTGCCCCAACCCTACACAGGAACAAAAACACCATGAATGCCCAGCACGGGAGAGACACAAGTGTCAAAACAACATATTGCACAATCACACACTGTCAACACAGGGAGAATTAAAATAATACATATAGTGTGATCAGCTGGGGAGGTGATCGTGAAGATTCCCATATAGTGCACCCTGAATATGATGCGAAGGGTACAGGACAGGACACATTCGATCTGCGGATCAGGCAGAAGGACGGGGCAGTCATTCATTCTGTCCCCATCGGAAACAGTATGGAAACCAATTCTCCAATCTTGAACCCAAACATACTGTGTATATAGGGGTGTATTCACTTCTGTCAGATATATATTATATATATATAAATCACGAGTATAGCAGTCTGTAGTGATACCTTTTTTATTGGACTAACGTTACATTTAAAGTACAAGCTTTCGAGAGGATTCCTCCCTTCGTCAGGTATAGAAGCTAACTGATCAGAATAATAGAATAAAACATAGGGACAGTCATAGGGCTCACAGTTGGGGGTGTTAGATGTAGTACATTGCCAAATGGCATGGTCAGAGGGGGAATAAAAAGAAAAAAGAAAAAAGGAAACCTTAATTGTCTCAGGCAAGATGCAATCATGTCCACTTCAAAGGGAATGTGAAAGGACAGAACGAAAGAAATAAGAAAAAAAAAAAAAAAAACACACACAAAAAAAAAAACACAACACAGTGAGTATGGGGAAGAGACACACAAATAGGAATGATGAATATTACGTGACGTTATTATAGTGGGTTAAAAAACCCGAATCTATATTAAGTCCAGGCAATAACAAAGAGAAATTGGGCAATGGCTCGGGGCAGTGGCAGAAATCACCCCGGGAGGGCTGAGGGCGGGCCAGGGGAGAACAATGCCCTTTTCCCTCATAAATACACCTGTGTTCCCCATGCAAAATAAATCACTCTTGTTTGAACCTCTACTCCTGCCTCAGCTAGTAATTGGGGATAACAGGGCTTTGGGAACCGGGACGCTTCAAGGACCGCTCTGCAGCGCTGCAGCCTCGGGGTATCCTACGAGCACCAGCGGCACCTCGCTACCACACTACCGACCTCCAGGTGTACTCGGCGCCGACAGCGGATCTACTCACCCCGAGTAGCGGGATCCGTCACATTGGCTGGCAGTCTGGTGGGATCGGCTGAGACCAGACAAGCAGTGGGATATACAGCCGCTGGCTTGACCCCGGTCTCAGCCACCGCAACATGCCGAGCATCCGGAGCGGCCGCCATCCGGGGGGGAGATTCTGAGACCAGCCCAGCAGGGGGAAAAACAGCTGCTGGCATGACCCCGGTCTCAGACACCCCTGGGTCCGAGAGGCGGACACCCCAAGAAATGGCCGTAACCCTGTATGGCCCAGCACTACGAGGGTCTGAAGCGCACGGTCCTTAAAGAATTGCTGAAAGCCAGAGGCAAGATCCCCGGGGGCAAACCGAAGGCGGTCATCATCAGCGAATTGATGGAGGATGACTGCACTAGTATGGCTCCCTCCAAGGGCTCCGAGACCTCAGAATGGCGGCAAGAGGTACAGTGGCGGCTGGCCCTGTACGGAATGGACCCCTCCGCCGACATCAATTGGGCGGGTCTTGGCAGATACGGACAGACTCCGCCAAGCAGAGATGCAGCAACGATCCGGTGGGTCTCTGACTTCCCAGGGCAGCACCGGACCCCCCCAAGCAAAAGATTCCCTTTGCCGCCTTCAAACTCTTCCCGGAGTGAAGCAAAGATATTGACGGCTTCCTGCAAGATTTTGAGAGACAATGTGCCCTGCAAGAGGTGGCGGCCCGAGATTGGGTACCTCTACTGGCGAGTAAGTTGACGGGCGGAGCGTCTGAAGCCTACCGGGCTGTGGCGGATGAGGACTGCATGGTGTACGAGTGGGTCAAGGAACACCTGCTGGCCCGCTACACGCTCACCCCCGAGGTGTATCGAGTCCGGTTCCGAGCTATAAAGAAAGGGACCCATGACTCCTACGCGGAATGGGGGCACCGCATGCAGCAGGCCGCCCGCAGCTGGATCCAGGGATGCCAAGCCACCCACCCGGACCAGATCATCCAACTGCTCTTGCTGGAGCAGTTCTATAACTATTCACCTCCAGAGGTCCGGGATTGGGTGCGAGACTGACGTCCCCTTACCCTGCCCGAAGCTACCCGCCACGCCGATGAATACCAGGACGCCAGGCGAGTTTCCCCTCCTGCCGTCCGGCCCCCACCTCCCCGGTTCCATCCAGCACCCCAGCCAACGACAATCCCACACCCTGGTACCTCGGACCGGTCCCCGGTGCTATGGGTGCAACCAAATTGGACATATCCAGGACCGCTGTCCACTGACTGCCAACCGTCCTGCCCCGCATCGCCCAGCACACCCTCCAGGCAGAGCTACAGCATATTGTTGCCAACATGAGCAGGAGCCAGAACCCACAGCGATTCCGGACGAAGACCGGGGCATCCTACATGAAGCAGATCCGATTCAAACAGCCGCCCAAGATAACCGGCAGCACCATCGCCAAAAGGTCTGGGTGAATGGACGGAGTGCTAACGGCCTGCGAGACACCGGCGCAACCCTTACCCTGGCACAGCCCCACCTTATTACCCCAGCTGCCTCCACAGGCTACTCGGTGGCCGTCCGAGTCGCCGGCGGCCATGTTTACCGGATCCCTACGGCCCGCGTCCATCTCGATTGGGGCACGGATGCCCGGGACGTGGAAGTAGGGATCATGAAAGAGCTACCAACCGAAGTACTACTCGGCAACGACCTTGGTCTGCTGACCTCTACTTTTGGAGGACACCCACCCTGGCGGGGTATGCCCCGTCACCACCACCTAGTGCCGGGGAAATATCAGCGCGATCTGTTGAAGATCGGGCATGATATTCCCCTTGCAGGCCATCTGGGGCACAGGCGGACGCTGCACCGCCTGACCCAGAGCTTCTTCTGGCCCGGGTTATCCGGGGAGGTTAGGGAATATTGCCGGACCTGTGAGGTATGCCAGCGGGTAGGGAAGCGGGGGGACACCCAGAAAGCAACCCTGAGACCCCTACCCATAGTGGGAAAACCCTTTAAATGGGTGGCGTTGGATCCGATAGGACCCCTGGCGGTGCCTAGTACTACGGACAAGAAGTATATCTTGACCGTAGTAGACTACGCCACCAGGTACCCCGAGGCCGTGGCCCTCCGAGATATCCACGCAGAGACCGTTGCCGGAGCTCTGCTGCAGATATTCTCCAGGGTCGGATTTCCCCAGGAAATCTTGTCTGACCAGGGCACGCAGTTTACGGCCGAGGTGACCCAGCAGCTCTGGAGACTGTGCGGGATTAAACCCCTGTACAGTTCCCCTTCCCACCCGCAAACCAACGGGCTCTGCGAGCGGTTTAAGGGGACCCTCAAGCAACTCCTCCGCACCTTTACCATGTCCCATAAGGACTGGGAACGCCACTTGCCCTATCTGTTGTTCGCGTACAGGGAGGTACCCCAGGAAGCCACTGGCTTCTCTCCCTTTGAGCTGTTGTACGGCCGGAGAGTCCGAGGCCCCTTCGACATGCTCCGGGAGCACTGGGAAGGTGCTCTGGCCGAGGAGGGGACCTCGGCCATAGATTACGTGCTTGAGTTTAGGGACCGGCTGCAGGAATTGACCGCCCTGGTACGGGACAATCTCCAAGCGGCCCAAACCAAGCAGAAGAGGTGGTATGACCGGTTGGCTAGGGACCGCACCTTCCAGCTAGGGCAGAAAGTGTTAGCACCCCGACCGGTCAAACAAAATAAGTTGCAGGCAGCCTAGGAGGGACCCTACAAAATTATAGAGAAGATCTGCGATACCACCTTCATCGCAGCCAGATGTTCGGATGAAAGGATCCAAAGAACCTTTCATGTGAACATGCTGAAACCATTTCATGAAAGAGAAGAGGCAGTAGCCGCCATCTGCGCACCGGACGCGGGGGATCTGGAGGATCTCCCCCTGCCGGTATTGCCTGGGGATCCGAGTGCCCAGGGGATAGCTGATGTCCGGCTGGGTGAGGGACTCAGTCCATGCCACAGGGAACAGGCTCAGCAGGTGCTACGGGAGCACCGAGACCTCTTCTTGTCCCGTCCCGGCTACACCTCTGTAGCTCTGCATCGGGTCGATACCCAGAGTCAAACCCCCTTGCGGCAGACGGCGTACCTAGTCCCCGATGCAGTGAGAGAGACGGGATGCAGAAGGAGATCCGCGAGATGCTGTATCTAGGGGTAATAGAATAGGTGAGGGCGGGCCAGGGGAGAACAATGTCCTTTTCCCCTCATAAATACATCGGTGTTCCCCATGCAAAATAAATCACTCTTGTTTGAACCTTTACTCCTGCCTCGGCTAGTAATTGGGGATAACAGGGCTTTGGGAACCGGGACGCTTCAAGGACCTTGGGGGTTGAATAAAACTGATAATGATGTGAGCACAGAAAAGACATTTGTGGTTATTTCATTATAAATGTTATGTTATATTTGTCTGACCTACACGTGCCTCTTTGATTTAATTGTAAGCAAGATGACTGAATGATCAAAATCAATGTCAAACTGGCCAAAACACTCAATTTCAGTGGGGGTTGAATCATTTTGAACACAACTGTACAGTATCTGACAGAAGTGAATACACCCCCACGCTGGAGTAATATTTAGGGTGGGGTAGCAGTACACGCTGGAGTAATATTTAGGGCGGGGTAGCAGTACACGCTGGAGGAATATTTAGGGCGGGGTAGCAGTACACGCTGGAGGAATATTTAGGGCGGGGGTAGCTGTACAGGCTGGAGTAATATTTAGGACGGGGTAGCAGTACACGCTGGAGTAATATTTAGGGCGGGGTAGCAGTACACGCTGGAGTAATATTTAGGGCGGGGTAGCAGTACACGCTGGAGTAATATTTAGGGCGGGGTAGCAGTACACGCTGGAGTAATATTTAGGGTCCACCGGGGTAGCAGTACACGCTGGAGGAATATTTAGGGCGGGGTAGCTGTACAGGCTGGAGTAATATTTAGGACGGTGGGGTAGCAGTACACGCTGGAGTAATATTGGGGGCGGGGGTGAGGGTAGCAGTACACGCTGGAGTAATATTTAGGGCGGGGTAGCTGTACAGGCTGGAGTAATATTTAGGGCGGGGTAGCAGTACACGCTGGAGTAATATTTAGGGCGGGGTAGCTGTACAGGCTGGAGTAATATTTAGGGCGGGGTAGCAGTACACGCTGGAGTAATATTTAGGGCGGGGTAGCAGTACACGCTGGAGTAATATTTAGGGCGGGGTAGCAGTACACGCTGGAGTAATATTTAGGGCGGGGTAGCTGTACACGCTGGAGTAATATTTAGGGCGGGGTAGCAGTACACGCTGGAGTAATATTTAGGGCGGGGTAGCAGTACACGCTGGAGTAATATTTAGGGCGGGGTAGCAGTACACGCTGGAGTAATATTTAGGGCGGGGTAGCAGTACACGCTGGAGTAATATTTAGGGCGGGGTAGCAGTACACGCTGGAGTAATATTTAGGGCGGGGTAGCAGTACACGCTGGAGTAATATTTAGGGCGGGGTAGCAGTACACGCTGGAGTAATATTTAGGGCGGGGTAGCAGTACACGCTGGAGTAATATTTAGGGCGGGGTAGCAGTACACGCTGGAGTAATATTTAAGGCGGGGTAGCAGTACACGCTGGAGTAATATTTAGGGCGGGGGTAGCTGTACAGGCTGGGTTAGGGGCAGGATAGCTTTGTGGGTGGGATTAGCACCATGGTAGCTTTGTAGGCGGAGTTAGGGCCAGGGTAGCTTTGTGGGCAGGGTTAAGGGCAGGATATTGTTGTGGGCGGGGTCAGGATATTGTTGTGGGCGGGGTCAGGATATCTTTGTGGGTGGGGTTAGGGGCAAGGTTAATAGTTACAGGAAGTCGTGTTGGTCCAGACCAGGGGTCAGCAACCTTGGCTCCCTGATTTTCTGGGAACTACATTTCCCATGTGGTTCAGTGAGCCTAATGGGAGATGTAGTTCCCAAAACACCAGGAACCCATGGTCCAGACGATGAATAATCAGTATCGCAGGACACAGTGACTTTTTTTTAATTGGACTCACATAAAGCAATATGGCGGGCATGTGGGTGGGGCCTCATCTTCAGGCCAGACGCTTATCAGGGGTCTTAATAATATGACAATATTTAAAATTTACAGTGAATGAAAACAGGTCAAAATGAAGACTTCGAAGCCGCGTTTTCAGACCTAGAATGAAGCAAAGGGAGCAGGATCATAAACCTAATGACTTCACTAGGGACCAGATCAGGATTCAGCGTGGGGGGGGACCTCTGATTTCTCAGTCACAGTCTCATGCGCCTCACCGAGCACCCCCCCACACACCTCACCCTGCACGCTCATCCACATTGTGTCGGGTGACGTCACGTCACTCCAAGCGTATGAATTGAAGCACCCAGCTATATGGGTTATTCAGAGAGCCGAACTGGCACCGAACAGGGAGTTTCCCCGTTCAGTGACATTTCGTGACCATTCGGCTATTAAGAGAGCAGGCTGTTTGCCAGATTTTGGTGAATTGCCAGTGAAATACGGTTTCTGTTCGGCGGCAGTGAAATATGGTGCTGTTTGGCGGCAGTGAAATATGGTGCTGTTTGGCGGCAGTGAAATATGGTGCTGTTTGGCGGCAGTGAAATATGGTGCTGTTTGGCGGCAGTGAAATACGGTGTCTGTTCGGCGGCAGTGAAATACGGTGTCTGTTCGGCGGCAGTGAAATACGGTGTCTGTTCGGCGGCAGTGAAATACGGTGTCTGTTCGGCGGCAGTGAAATACGGTGCCTGTTCGGCGGCAGTGAAATCCCCCCATAGAGAAGCAATGGTTAATCTATTCACATTGAACAGCAGAGAAATGTCAGTGAAATGTCATGATGTTCGGTGGTTTCATTCGACAGGTTTATTCAGGCGAATCCCATAGGTTTCAATGTTAAAAATATTCCCGTTTTAAAATCAATATCTAATAAACCGTTTATTATTTTAATCGGCAGCAAAATGTCTCTATATTTATTTAGTTTATAAAGGGAGATCTTTTTATTCTGTATCAGACCCTTTTATGGAGATTATTCGTAGGACTTAAATTATTTCCAGACAGTTTCATGCACTAGTTTGTTTTGTTTTTACCCCGTTGGATTGCTGGTCGGCTTTTGTTTTGGTTATGTTTGGTGGATTGATTCATTGCACTTCGGGGACCCTGCGGTGAATGGTGAAGTTCCAGGGTTGGCGTATTAAGGGTGCCGGAGGAGAGCGCACTGAAAGGTCGGTGCTCTCTTTATAATCTCTTATGACTGACGGCTCGCTACCACCCGTCTTCCTCTTGATCACATTCCACAGGTTTAGGTTGGGTGGTCCTCCATGCTCACCATGATTGACCTGGTTGTGTGGCATGCTGCACGGTCCTGCTGGAAAAGGTTTCTTCATAGATAACCTCACACGTGGCTTGAGCTGTGCCGCCTTCACAAAGATGAATCTCCTGGACCCCAGACAAGCTGAAGCACAGTGTGAGAGAAGCCCCACACTTTATCACTTGGAGTCACAGCGACGGCATCGAGTCCCTCACACCGACGGCATCGAGTTCCTCACACCAGCGGCAGCGAGACCCTCACACCAGCGGCAGCGAGACCCTCACACCAGCGGCAGCGAGGCCCTCACACCAGCGGCAGCGAGGCCCTCACACCAGCGGCAGCGAGTACCTCACACCAGCGAGTCCCTCACACCAGCGGCAGAGAGTCCCTCACACCAGCGGCAGAGAGTCCCTCACACCAGCGGCAGAGAGTCCCTCACACCAGCGGCAGCGAGTCCCTCACACCAGCGAGTCCCTCACACCAGCGAGTCCCTCACACCAGCGAGTCCCTCACACCAGCGAGTCCCTCACACCAGCGAGTCCCTCACACCAGCGGCAGAGAGTCCCTCACACCAGCGGCAGAGAGTCCCTCACACCAGCGGCAGAGAGTCCCTCACACCAGCGGCAGAGAGTCCCTCACACCAGCGGCAGAGAGTCCCTCACACCAGCGGCAGAGAGTCCCTCACACCAGCGGCAGCGAGACCCTCACACAAGCGGCAGCGAGACCCTCACACAAGCGGCAGCGAGACCCTCACACCAGCGGCAGCGAGGCCCTCACACCAGCGAGTCCCTCACACCAGCGGCAGCGAGTCCCTCACCTCCAGTCACCACACCAGCGGCAGCGAGTCCTCAACAGCGAGTCCCTCACACCAGCGAGTCCCTCACACCAGCGAGTCCCTCACACCAGCGAGTCCCTCACACCAGCGAGTCCCTCACACCAGCGGCAGAGAGTCCCTCACACCAGCGGCAGAGAGTCCCTCACACCAGAGAGTCCCTCACACCAGAGAGTCCCTCACACCAGAGAGTCCCTCACACCAGAGAGTCCCTCACACCAGAGAGGCCCTCACACCAGAGAGGCCCTCACACCAGAGAGGCCCTCACACCAGAGAGGCCCTCACACCAGCGAGCCCTCACACCAGCGGCAGCGAGGCCCTCACACACCAGCAGCGAGGCCCTCACAGCGGCAGCGAGGCCCTCAACGCGACAGCGAGGCCCTCACACCAGCGGAGCGAGTCCCTCACACCAGCGGCAGCGAGTCCCTCACACCAGCGGCAGCGAGGTCCCTCACACCAGCGGCAGCGAGTCCCTCACACCAGCGGCAGCGAGTCCCTCACACCAGCGGCAGCGAGTCCCTCACACCAGCGGCACAGCAGGCAGCGGTCCCTCACACCAGCGGCAGCGAGTCCTCACACCACGGCAGCGAGTCCTCACACCAGCGAGTCCCTCACACCAGCGAGTCCCTCACACCAGCGAGCCCGCGGCAGCGAGTCCTCACACAGCGAGCGAGTCCCTCACACCGCGGCAGCGAGTCTCACACCAGCAGCGGCAGCGCAGCAGCGGCTCACACCAGCGGCAGCGAGTCCTCACACCAGCGGCAGCGAGTCCTCACACAGCGGCAGCGAGTCCCTCACACCAGCGAGTCCCTCACACCAGCGAGTACCTCACACCAGCGAGTACCTCACACCAGCGGCAGAGAGTCCCTCACACCAGCGGCAGAGAGGCCCTCACACCAGCGGCAGAGAGGCCCTCACACCAGCGGCAGAGAGGCCCTCACACCAGCGGCAGAGAGGCCCTCACACCAGCGGCAGAGAGGCCCTCACACCAG
Source organism: Leptobrachium leishanense (assembly GCA_009667805.1). Lineage (NCBI taxonomy): Eukaryota > Metazoa > Chordata > Amphibia > Anura > Megophryidae > Leptobrachium > Leptobrachium leishanense. The sequence continues at coordinate 389,302,729 of CM019066.1, read as the reverse complement.
CGGCAGAGAGGCCCTCACACCAGCGGCAGAGAGGCCCTCACACCAGCGGCAGAGAGGCCCTCACACCAGCGGCAGAGAGGCCCTCACACCAGCGGCAGCGAGTCCCTCACACCAGCGAGTCCCTCACACCAGCGAGTACCTCACACCAGCGGCAGAGAGTCCCTCACACCAGCGGCAGAGAGTCCCTCACACCAGCGAGTCCCTCGCACCAGCGAGTCCCTCACACCAGCGAGTCCCTCACACCAGCGAGTCCCTCACACCAGCGGCAGCGGGTCCCTCACACCAGCGGCAGCGAGGCCCTCACACCAGCGGCAGCGAGGCCCTCACACCAGCGGCAGCGAGGCCCTCACACCAGCGGCAGCGAGGCCCTCACACCAGCGGCAGCGAGGCCCTCACACCAGCGGCAGCGAGACCCTCACACCAGCGGCAGCGAGACCCTCACACCAGCGGCAGAGAGTCCCTCACACCAGCGGCAGAGAGTCCCTCACACCAGCGGCAGAGAGTCCCTCACACCAGCGGCAGAGAGTCCCTCACACCAGCGGCAGAGAGTCCCTCACACCAGCGGCAGAGAGTCCCTCACACCAGCGGCAGCGAGTCCCTCACACCAGCGGCAGAGAGGCCCTCACACCAGCGGCAGCGAGGCCCTCACACCAGCGGCAGCGAGGCCCTCACACCAGCAGCGGCAGCGAGGCCCTCACACCAGCGGCAGCGAGGCCCTCACACCAGCGGCAGCGAGGCCTCACACACCAGCGAGCGAGGCCCTCACACCAGCGAGTCCCTCACACCAGCGAGGCCCTCACACCAGCGAGGCCCTCACACCAGCGGCAGCGAGGCCCTCACACCAGCGGCAGCGAGGCCCTCACACCAGCGGCAGCGAGGCCCTCACACCAGCGGCAGCGAGGCCCTCACACCAGCGGCAGCGAGGCCCTCACACCAGCGGCAGCGAGGCCCTCACACCAGCGGCAGCGAGACCCTCACACCAGCGGCAGCGAGACCCTCACACCAGCGGCAGCGAGACCCTCACACCAGCGGCAGCGAGACCCTCACACCAGCGGCAGCGAGACCCTCACACCAGCGGCAGCGAGACCCTCACACCAGCGGCAGCGAGACCCTCACACCGGCAGACGATTCACAAAAGTCTGATAATCCCAGAATCCTACCGAAAAACAAAAATAAGCCCCCCCCCTGCTGTAAGCGAACACTAAAGTGTATTGCGGGCATCGTGCAGCTAACCCAGAGAACTGGGGGTGTAGCTGTGTATAAGTGCCCCCCCTCTTATAACTGGGGGTGTAGCTGTGTATAAGTGCCCCCCCTCTTATAACACCAGTTATAAGTGCACAGAATTTGACTCTGCCGGTGGCCGGGACAAAGGCTTCCGGCTCCGCGACATCATCTGCAACCAGCACCTCTGATGTGTGCACAAGGAGCGTGAAGGACCACGTTGGAGGAGCTCTGAGGCCAAAATTTGTGAATGTAGGTGTCACACAACCACCCCCCCCCCAGTCAACCGAACCTGGAGCCCCTGGCTCGGCTGGGCCTTTAGACCAGCCGAGCAGGGGGGCTTGGCCAGCCTCCAGTTCAAATGACAGATTTTCAGTCTCGGTTTTCAGCCGCGTTCCTTCACTTGTTTCTGCTTGAAATTTTCATTTTTTGCTGCATCACTATCAGAGGTGAAAGTCAGAATTTTCACTTTTCCAGTCATTCTCCGGAGTCAAAATAGCCCAACCAGAAAAATTCTCCCATTTATCTCACTTCCCAAATAGGCCATTTGTCCTCTTCTCCTGCCAGTTCTCCTGGTTCTCACCTCTCTCTGAATAACCTGGTGTATTAAAAGATATGCAGTTTTAGTCCCCCCCCCCTTTTATTTTGGGGCATTGGGTTTTTACAAATGGGAAGTGTTTTTATACAGTCCTAAGTCAACAGCCGGTCCAATGAGAAGGTGAATAAAGGGGGGGGGGGGTTCACTACACACAATATAGTATATAATATAGTATAAAATGAGAGAAAGAGCAATGTCTGACTGAGCACTTGGTTAAGCGCTATACTACCTGGACAGTTATCCTACGGGCAGGGTCATCTTTTCATCATCATGTATGTCTCCTGTTTGTGTGCCCCTATTGTAAAGCGCTACGGAATATGTTGGCGCTATATAATAATGTATCCTTCCTGGTAAAACACCTTTATAGATAAGTCATGTTGGGCATCACTGGAAAGGCCAGGTGCTGACTGGTTCAAGAGGAGCCTCACTTCACCTTGGGTGGTGCAAAGAATGAAAACACAGTGATGAATCACCACACGAGTGAGTTTACAATTTGAGGTGAAATTTCATAACAACATCACCTCCACATGTGCTCCCGGTGACAACTCACCGGAGCATGCAGTGTCTACAGAGCGCCCGAGCAGCCACTGCCTGCACCAAAACCCACCCATACGCAAACTATGGCACACTGGAGGTGTCCTGCTGGGTTTCCCAAGTGGCCGTGTGCGTAGGGGTCCCCCAGGCAATGAGGCACGTTGGGGGCAGCGCGAGGAGGGAATTGGGGTATACAGCATAATGTAAGGACTGTTTCAGATGGATCAGTAAGGGCAATGCAGCAAGGGGCAGGTATGAAGTGATGGACTGGATTTACGTCACATCCACCACCCTGTGTGACAAACTGAAAGCAGGAGAACCTGCCGCTACTGTCCAGACACTCAAACACACACAGGGATTACTTCTCTGCCATGCGACGCAGCGTGTGCATAGAGGCTCTCATCTCCTCCTCCGACAGTCCCACCAAGAGACCATTGTCTTCCACCCCGATCTGATACACGGCCTCTCCACGGCCCTCCTGGAGACGCCATTTCATCTGCGTCACAAGGTGCTCGAAGCGGTACGGTGACGGGTTCACAAGCTTCAGCTGGAGAGGAGACAGAGTCAGGACACAAAAGGAGGTATACATGTATATAGCGTACAGACACACAGGCTACAGCAGGCGATACATAGTAGTTCAGGGCAAGGGGATTCAGACCAATTTAATATCCGGCATTGATTTGCGGGAGAATAAATTAGGTCAGCCACGATTTTAATACACGTCTCGGAGGCGAAGATTTGCTTTAACTTTCTTTTTCAGTCTCACAGCAAGTTAACAAGATTAAAAAAAAAAAAAAAAGTTTTATGAAATATTTATTCAACCATTAAGAGCAGAAGGAATGTCAGAGAGTGGACGTTCCTTCCACTCTGATGCCCATCTCACCACCTCACTGAGCACAGTTAGTGCCTCCTATAGAGGACCGCGCTTTGCAGCCCAGTTGTACACGCGTCGTAGTGCTTTGAAGGGGAGGCTTGCAGCACGGCCGCTGTCGTGTGTGACCGGCCCCGTTGCAGTGTCACAACGTAGTGATGGATGCTGGGTGGCATGTCAGTACTGGTGCACAGTGTGCTAGTCTGACACCAGTCTTTATTTTTGGGGGTGAAATTTTAGGTTTCCAACTTTAAAACCAGGCTTTTTTTCCTTTTGCTGAAAGCTGCTGTATTAGCTGTCAGTCCAGCAATGAATACCAAGTTTCAGCACCATAGATCAGGGCTCCGGAGCGATTTAGGGTGCTGAAACATTCAGGGTAATTCAAAGAGATCCAAATGGCTGGAGAAAGGTAACCGAACACTGAATATCAGCGTTCGGTTACCTTTCTTGGCCATTCGGCTATCCAGAGAGCAGGCAATTCGCCAAATCCTGGCGAATTGCCTGCACATATGGTGCCTGTTCGAGGGCAGTGAAATCCCCATAAAAAAGCACTGCTTCAGCTATTCAGAGAACACAAACCAGCAGTGAAAGGTTCCCCTAATGTCCTGCCAGTCGGTGGTTTAATTCGGCAGGTTTATTCAGGCGAATCCCATAGACTTCAATGTTAAATATATTCCCGTTTTAATTCAATATCTAATAAACCGTTCATTATAAAATTCTGCAGCAAAAAGTCTATTTATAATTTTTTAGGATATTTTTAAGCATTTTTTCTGTAACAGCCCTTTTTATTATCATTCATTGGATTTTATATGTAAATTTCAGACATTTTCGTTAAGTGAAACGCTGTTTGCAAAGAAACTACTTTTCAATCATTCAAGCAAACTGTTTTGCTAATTTATTCACTGCATTCATCTGCGGTGTCGGCTTTTTCCGGCAGCTTCGCTGCGTGTGATCGTCTCCTGCTCGGGTTTTTCCGGCATCTTCGACGGGTTAATCCAGATGTTTTTGCGAGTTTTCGGCGTGCATTCGCCGGGTTTTCGGCAGCTTTTCCCTGCACTTCGACAGCCCTGTGGTGCTTGCTGAGTACACCGCAGGGTCGCCGAAATGGGAATGTCGATTTGCACTGAATTAAAGAGAACGAAAAGTCACCGAACGTGCGGTGACTTTTCGAATCTCTTTGAATAACCCTGATAGTATTCATTGCTGAATGCAGCCAGACTGAAAGAAAATACAGCTGCGTTTAGAAAAGAAATTATATATATATATCCACCTTGTTTTAAGATAAAATTAGGAAACAAAATTAAAAAAAAAAAAAAAGTAATATTTTTGTAGCGGTTGGGTTTTTATTTTATCGCTGGCAGTTATTTTTATTGTAGTACCAGCTAATTTATTTTGGTACCAGCTGTATTTGATCACTGGCTGTCATTTTTATTGTAGCACCGGCAAGTATTTTATTGTAGTACCAGCCGGCTGCTGTCCTTGGTACTGAAATATATTTCAGCAGCAAGGACAGGGGGAATGCGTATCTTTAACCCTAAGCTAATTAAATCATTTAAGAACATACAAAAAGCAACCTGCAAATATAAAAACACGCAAACCACAATAAAAAAACAGCCGTCCAAGTTGTTGGATCGGTCTTAAAATACAAATCGCGGTAACCTACCGAACAACCCAAAATGAAAAAACAGCCGCGCACAAGTCTAGAAAACACAAATATGGATCCCGGATTTTAAGCTGGTCTCGCACTGGTCTACGGAGCCGGTTCTTAGGAGCCGAGACATGTATTAAAATTCAAGAGATTTTCGAAGTGTAGTAAAGGAAAGTGACGATTTTAATAATGACTCGGAGGCGAACGTTTCCCTCCGTGGGACCCTCCCTACTTTAGGTGTATATAGCTTTATCATTTGTCAAAAGCAAATTATTTTTCTAAGCTAAAAAGCGAGCGTTTGTCTCTTTGGAGCATTACTCCGTCATACCGCCGTTTCATGCGGACGCACAGGTCTGATCTTCCGTTAGTGTTCGGTTCTCTTGTAGAGCCCCATCAGCCTAGAGGAGCTTTGAAGAGTCTATGGTTCCTTCTACGGATTAATTTTCCGTATTTGAAGAGGCCTTCTGCTGCAGTTGGATTGCTGTTCTGTTTGGTTGATAGTTTTACGTTCCTGGACAATGTTCGGTTCAGGACAAGGAAAGCGCAACAGAAGTTTGCCTACAACCTCCCAATACTGCACCAACGAGTCCAGATCGGTGGATGGGGGGGGGGGTCACATTTTTGTGTGTCTGAAAATGCTGTGAGGCTAAAATAAAGTAAAGGCAAATATCCATCCGCGAGTCATTAAAATCCTGACTTTCCTTCACTATGCTAGGAACATCTTAGAATTTTTTTAATTTTATGATTTCCTTCCATTAACTTGAGGAAACTGAGCAGACGTAGCACAGGGAGATTCATTCAGACCCAGACCCAACTTCTTCTAGATCATAAAAGACTGTAAATTACGCATCTAGAAACGTACATCGTCTTAAGTCGAGCACATCCCATGACATCACGTGATGGAAGCGGCTGCTAGGCGGCAGCACAACTTGCTTATTGGAGGAGCACAGGGTTACTTGCAGCACAATGGCTGGACGACACGCCGCCAATCTAGATTCTAAAAAGGTTTAAGGATTAATTTCAGAGAATCTGAAGTCTCCCTGCTCTCCCGATCTTGCCTGTCCAGACTTTCTTTGTGGGGGCTGAAGGAACGAGTTGATCATAACAAGTCCCGCACAACTGACATCAGTAAGGAGATTCAAAATATCCATGGCGCAATACCGAGACGCATCAGCAACAACACGCGGCTTTGTGTTTGAGGCCTATATGAATCTCCCTGTGTGCAGAGGTATAATGTAGTATATACAGGAGGTGCCTATACTCACCTTATATTCTATGTTTCCTTCTTCAGCCTGAAACAAAAGAGAGGTGTTACTGTGATATGCTGCACCTGCAGTGGCCCACCAGAGGGCAGTATAAACAGTACTGTAATAATACCAAGTACCCAAGAGAAGCATCACAATCGGAGCGGACATCTGTCCATTACCTGTTCACATACATGACCAAGACCAAAAACACCAAGAAGAATGTGTGAAAAGGAGGCAGTGAGGGTTATTAGTACCTGGGGAGGGCTACTAGGGTACAACAGCAGATTTGTATTTTCATAGGAACCCCCCCCCCCCCACACACACACACCAGCAGCTTGGACTTTTAGGTCTGTGTATATTGCCTTAAAGTGACAGGAATAACGACAATTTATATTAGGTTGAGTACATTACGCTAAATCAGGTCTGTGTACATTATGTGGAGCAGGTTCGATCATTGTGTCAGGGTGGGACTCATGCTGCATACATGGGCTTTAATGTAGCAGCGCTAGCACGTGACATTAATGTACGCATTTGGATGTACTCTTTCTATGTGATACGGGGAGAAACGATATAGGTTCCTCGAGAGAGTTGGGTATTGTTACCTCAGAGCTACATAGGGTTATCATTACACGTTTCGAGGTGTTAAGTTATTAGTACCTCAAGGGGGTTGGATTTGAGGGATATTACTACCACAGGGTGAAAGGTGCTGGAGTATGGGGTAACAATATCCCCAGGTAATGATAACCAAGGGGGCAGGTAGGGGTATCATTTCAGAAGGAGGGAGTGTATTGGGGTATTAGAAGGTTATTACTACCTTGGGGCAGGTAGGGGTATCATTACCTCTGATGGGGGGGGAGGAGTATTGGGGTTTCCTCACATCAGACAGAAAAGGGCATCATTACCTCAGGGACAAGAGTGTATTTGGGGTTGTCACGACCACTACGCGCGCTGCTGAGCAAAGACGCCGGGTTAAGCCACGCACTATCTATCCTAGACCAAGATAATCACGCGCACTTATCTACCCGTCCCGGCCACACTTTCTCTCACAACAGGCACCTAGAGCGCGATATACTGATCCCAGGACTGCAACGCAGTACAAGTCTTCTCCTGAAGCGCGTACTAACTACGTCTCCCACAATCCCGGAGCTCACTTTCTGCTATTCTATTCTATTAGTAACGCTGCCACCAGTCCTCATGGACCCCACGCTCGTCGCGACTGGAGACGCAGGGCTTAAATAGCCGCACTGTCTCCTGACGACCGCATTCGCAATTTCTTATATATAACCGAGCTTAAAGCAAATAGCAATTCTCCCAATCTCTTAGTTAACGTGGATTTCATCAGCCAGAGTCAAAACTTAGAAAAATCACAGTGCTTTGTCACATAAAAAATTATAACTAGAATAAATCAATTAATTACACACTACACAGCAAATAAAAAGAAAAAAAGGTGAACCATAGAGCATTACTTACAAAGAGCTATTCCTTAAGCTAGCATCAATGGCCTCCTGGAGCCTGGAGATAAAGCATGGACCGATCAGTCCTCTTTCGAAGCTACCCCAAGTGATCAGCCCCAGCACATGGCCAGTTTTCAGAATTTATACACTTCCTGATCTTTCCAGCCCACCCCCAAAATGGCCCAGTGTCCTGGACTACATTTCCCAGAGTGCCCTTTGCTACAGTGCATGTCAATTAATCTTTAATTGCCCAAAGGTGTCCATCCCCCCCCCACAGGGATCAAGGATGTGCTTCCTGTCTTTGAAGATAGCTTCTAAATTTTGGTTTGCATCTTGGTGCCGGGCTGGCTGCCAAGGTGCGATGGACAGGATACACAATAGGTCAAAGTACAAAAGACATTCCCTTTTTACAGTTACGTGTTATATCCTCTCCCCAAGGGAGAAAGCTAACCATTTTGATTACATTTCAGCTGTGGACACAGGGATACCAAATATAAATATAACTCTATATGGAGGAGATATGTATAAACAAGCAGATATACACATATATACAGGCAGACCCTTATATAGATAGAAATACAGATCAAGTCTGCCACATCTCCCATACAAAGGAGACGCAGAAAGGGAGGGGCTAACTAACATGCCTCTCACGTGCATCTTAACACGGGTTCGCCAACGGGCATCTCGCACCTGCACCAGTCGCCTGCGCTATGACGGAGTGGGGGACGCACAGGTGTCTGTGCACTTTGCCCACCAAAGCGTGCATTCCCTCTCGCAACCGCATCACACATTGCCCCATGCAGGCCTTTGGCGACTCCACCATTCTTCCCCACCTCTCCCAAGCCGGGGGAGGGGGTCACTCATACTGCACTCACAACATGGCACAGACTCTGCAGCCCCTTCGGGTGCAGCACGTGTGGCTCGCTCTCAGCTCGCACCTCAGTCTTACAGGCAGCAGAATCCTCATAACCCGTAGCCTGCTCTGGAGCCATTCTTACAGCAGGGGGTATGGAGAAACAGGGTGAAGCGCCCCACTCCCCAGTAAACGTCCCCCCTGCATCTGCCAACGGAGTCAGGCATCGTACCTGGCTCTGGGCAGATGGCTGGGAGGTCACAGGAGCCACACCAGGACCCGCTGCCTCCCCGTCTCTCACTGTCCCCGCACATGCAGAATTTGGGGAAAAATACAGATGGGGCACAAGATTCTCCACGCTCACCTCGCCCCCATTGCACACAGTTTCCCCACTGTATTACACAGTTTATCAAGCACGCCTTGCTTCGTAACCGATGAGCCTACAGCCGTATGCCACCCTCCTCTACAGGGAGGTTGCTCAGTACCAGTTTCCTGTGGTACTGGGAATCTGGTTGGCTCTCCCCCAGGGCAAAACGCGTCCACCCCAGGCCCTTCCTCCTGACCACACAGCATGCGCTCGGTGCCACCCGCAGCCTCAGACACATGTGACACAGACTGGCATACCACAGTATCCTGCCCATCCAGGATGTTCTGCCCTCCACTCCTTTCACCTGGCACCACCAACCTGGATGGTTCAGGCCCTGGATACCCTCTGCCACCCTAGGCCTCTCCTTCCGACCACCCAGTATGCCCTCTGCGCCACGCACAGTCTCAGACACCCGCGACACAGGCTGGCACACCGCAGTATCCTGCTCATCCCAGGCCTTCCGATGCCCACACCTTCCCTCCAGCACCACCGACCCAGTTGGTTCAGCCCTCAAGGAACCTGCCTTGGTCCCTTGTTCTCCCTCCCAACCGCGTGGCGTCACAGACACACCTGAGTCTGGTCTAGGCAGGCACACCACAGTATCCTGCCACCCCTCCCAGGCATTCTGATCCACACCATCACACGGCAGAGACGGGCCTTGTGCCCTACTCCCCGCCGACCGCCAGCAGGTACCCACTTCCACCATGGGCACCGCGGCCTCCCCACGCATGGGGTCCGGGGAACCAGCTGACTCGGGTGCAGGCAGGCACTCACCCCCTGCCTTTCTTCCCAGTCACACTGCCCCCTCATGCTACCACACAACACCTCAGGCACACCTGGCGCAGGCACAGACTGACTCACTGCCATCTTCTGCCCTCCCGTCCAGGAATCCTGTTGTGCACCACCACACACAGCCCTCCCCACTGTAGAGCCATTAGGGGGCCTACGTAAATCCCCAGCATCCCTTTCCAGCACATACTGTGACACCAATTTACCCAAATCCGTGCCCAGTAACACAACTGTAGGAATATTTTCAGACACTCCCACCTCCCGCAGACCTCTCCCAGCTCCCCAGTCCAGATAAACCCACGCCATTGGCACCGCAGGACGTACCCCACCAAAACCCTTTCCTGCTAGAGTCCTGCCAGGAATAAAGTCTGCAGGGCTGACTAACCCTGGATGCACCAAAGTTACTTCAGCCGCCGTATCTCAAACCCACAGATACCGGAGTCCCGACAATGACGGCTTGCTGGTTCACGTTGGCACTGCCCTCCGATCTGCTCACGAACAGGACAGAGGGTGATGTTGAGGGGTATGCTCCCCCAGCTGTGCATGCAGGCTTCTTCCTCTGCGGGCACGCTGCCAGGAGATGGTTGGCACTGTCACAAATAAAACAGCAACGGCGCACACTTCTTACAGGTGAAGAAGGATTCGGTCCCCCCTCCCCAGCAGAGACTGGCACAGAGTGGGGCGCTGCCGCCGTGATGTCAGGGGGGGGGTCATGCGGAGTTGGGCTTCCATCCTGATGATCCTTTGGGGGGAACCTCTGCTCTGGACCAGACGCTCTGTTGGCCGCATGGAAATCGGCCAGCTCACCAGCTTCCAGGGCCGTCTCGGGTTTGCGATCCAGAAGCCATTCCTGGATCTCAGGTGGGCACAGCTGCACGAACTGCTCTTTGATTAGCAGGTCTTCCAGGGCATCCAAGGTGTCAATCTTCAGCCCCCTGACCCATTGTCGAAATAGTGTGGTCAGGTGGCTCACGACTGCAGAGTAGCTCTCCACGGCCTGCTTCTGCAAGGACCTGAACTTTTTGCAATATACCTCTGGCGTGAGGTTATACCGTCTCTGCAACGCGGCTTTAATCGCCTCATAGTCCTGGTCGCTCTCAGCTGGTAATTCTGCAAAGGCTTCAAGCACTGGACCTTTTAGTCCAGGAGTGAGGTACCTGGCCCATTGCTCCTTGGGCAGCTGGTACTGTCGACAAGTCTTTTCAAAACTTTGCAGGAACACATCCAGGTCCCCATCTTTGTCCAGGGTGGGAAAGTTCTCGGCACGAGGTCTGGGCGTAGAGAGATCTGCAGCGCCCGCAGGTGCAGGAGATAATTGCGTTCTGCTTGCCTGTGCCAGAGCGAGCTGATGTGCCTGTTCGGCTTGGCGCTCCGCCGCTTCTCACTCACCCACAGCCCTGCTCTCCGCAGCTTCACGGTCTGCTTGGCGCGCTGCCGCCTCTTGCTCAGCTCTGCGCTCCGCAGCTTCGCGCTCAGCTCGGCGCTCCGCAGTTTTGCGTTCAGCCTCAGCTCTGCGTTCCTCTCGCTCTTGGTACTGCAGGATGAGCTGAAGCTGTGTCTGCGAGTCCACAGAGTCCACATGTTTTAAAACAGTCTGCAAGTAAACATCCAGGGCAGTATCACCCTTGGGCGAAGCACTTGACACTGTCCTTTCCACTGGACAGGCGCTTCCTTCGGCTGGGTCAAGCATGGTACCCTGCTCTGCTGCGTCCTGGACTGCTTGCCTCGCCTCATAATCCTCGAGGGCTTGCAAAAGTTTATCTTTCTTTTTATCCTTCGTCAAAATATTTTTGTCTCGACATAATTGTTCCAAGGTCTTTTTCGATGGTTGTTGCGACATTCTCACTCCAGCCAAATAAAAGATAGAAAAGAAAAACAAACAAGGGGAAGGGAACTGCTGTGTTTTGTGTAAATTCTAATAAATGCACGGAGTTCTGCTCTGGAAATTGGAAAATCAATTTCTTTAGTATCTGGATCTGTTGCTTCACAGATCCAAATACTAACCTGATATCCCACCGCTTGCCACCAGTTGTCACGACCACTACGCGCGCTGCTGAGCAAAGACGCCGGGTTAAGCCACGCACTATCTATCCTAGACCCAGATAATCACACGCGCTTATCTACCCGTCCCGGCCACACTACCTCTCACAACAGGCACATAGAGCGCGATATACTGATCCCAGGATTGCAACGCAGTACAAGTCTTCTCCTGAAGCGCGTACTAACTACGTCTCCCACAATCCCGGAGCTCACTTTCTCCTATTCTATTAGTAACGCTGCCACCAGTCCTCATGGACCCCACGCGCGTCGCGACTGGAGACGCAGGGCTTAAATAACCGCACTGTCTCCTGGCGACCGCAACTCACAATTTATTATATATATATATATATATATATATAACCGAGCTTAAAGCAAATAGCAATACTCCCAATCTCTTAGTTAACGTGGATTTCATCAGCCAGAGTCAAAACTTAGAAAAATCACAATGCTTTGTCACATAAAAAATTATAACTAGAATAAATCAATTAATTACACACTACACAGCAAATAAAAAGAAAAAAGGTGAACCATAGAGCATTACTTACGAAGAGCTATTCCTTAAGCTAGCATCAATGGCCTCCTGGAGCCTGGAGATAAAGCATGGACCGATCAGTCCTCTTTCGAAGCTACCCCAAGTGATCAGCCCCAGCACATGGCCAGTTTTCAGAATTTATACACTTCCTGATCTTTCCAGCCCACCCCCAAAATGGCCCAGTGTCCTGGACTACATTTCCCAGAGTGCCCTTTGCTACAGTGCATGTCAATTAATCTTTAATTGCCAAAAAGGTGTGCATCCCCCCCACAGGGATCAAGGATGTGCTTCCTGTCTTTGAAGATAGCTTCTAAATTTTGGTTTGCATCTTGGTGCCGGGCTGGCTGCCAAGGTGCGATGGACAGGATACACAATAGGTCAAAGTACAAAAGACATTCCCTTTTTACAGTTACGTGTTATATCCTCTCCCCAAGGGAGAAAGCTAACCATTTTGATTACATTTCAGCTGTGGACACAGGGATACCAAATGGTCCGACACAAATATGAATATAACTCTATATGGAGGAGATATGTATAAACAGGCAGATAAACACATATATACAGGCAGACCCTTATATAGATAGAAATACAGATCTAGTCTGCCACAGGGGTATCTTACTGAAGGAAGGTAGGGCAGTGCCACGACCTCCGCTCCTAGGGGGGGGTGTCTCTGGTTACTCCGGGCGGTGCCAGTAGCTGGTCTGATGGCAGGTGATGCTCTGGCTTCAGGAGGTCGTGTCGTGAATGAGAGGGGGGCACAGCATGATGACGTGGAGCCGCCGGCCTTAAATCCTGACCATGCGAATCACTCAGTGCCTTCTCAGCTCCAGATCACCAAGCTTTCTCCCTCCAGTCTTCCACTCACTGGAAGCAGCGCGCGCTGGAGGGAGAAAGCTTGGTGGTCCGGAGCTGGGGATCCAAATAAACAGCGGCTCCCTCTCTGAATTCGTGGGTTTTGTCACAGTCCAGCCCTGGTTGTTAGATTTTAATTTCCTGTATAAAATATAAATATTTTATCTTGAAAACCCTGTTTTGATAAAATGGGCTGTGAAATTCCCCCCCTCCCATTTTGAGGGTCAAACTCGGTCTTTTCTTACATAGGATGTTGGACTGTGGAATTTAGCCGATTTCCTGTCTGTGCAGGAAAGGGTGTGTGGACATTGGAAGCTAGAAAAAAAAATCATCTCTGAATCATATGTAGTAATAAGTGTTGGTTAAACTTTGACGTGGAAATGTATCTGTATGCTGATTGTTTTATTAGATTTCAAAGAACTTATAGCCAGTCTAACAAAAGATATTTAGACATGACCTGAAGTTGCATTGCTTGTGACGAATTTTGGGGTCTCTCGCCATGGCGTAGCGCAGCATCTTACTTCCATTTTGATATATAAAAAGAAACTTGAAAAAGGTTTGTCGTCCATATATGGTAATGCTATTAGAATTTAAAATTTATCAGTTGGTGCCAGAAATGGGATCTAATAATTCAATTGTCTGATATGATTTATTTCATATTAAACTATTGCCTATATAGATAAAAGAATCTTTGCTTCCATGGGGAGACTGCCTGTGAGAGCCACGGTGTTGTTGTAGGACGCGGTTTGTTTTTCTTTGTTTACACTTGCCGTTTATCATGTTTATCTTAACTCGCCTGATAGAGAGCTGTTAATGTTGATGTACCCTGAGAAGTTCTAGTGCTGAGTATTCGTTATGTCACGCACCCGGGAAACCGAAAGACGTTTCAAGCGTTTGAGTAAAGGGGTTTGTCTTTATCTGTCGGTGTGTCCGTAGTGTAGCTCCTTTGTGTTCTGGAGTTTCTGGCTCATCCATATCTGCTTGTAATTGTGAGCATTTTATTTTAATTGATTAGATTTGTCTAATTTCTTATTATATAGCAAAATGGTTTCCTGTGCTCTCATTAAGAGCAATTTTCTTTAATGCACTATTACAATTTTTTTGCGTTCTTGCCCTTTTTTGCACGCGTTGCTGTATGTTTGCGCGCTTTTATTTTATAACCTGATTCTAAAGGATTTGCAAACTGTTTTTTCTTTCAGATTTCACGTTTGTTTTTGATTTTTTTTCTATTGCTTCTTGCCATTGTTTATTTCACGGTTAGTCTTTACTAATTAATGTATGTGTTTATGTTTGATGTTTTTTATTTTATTACACTGTACAGCGGTCTGTGTTTTTGTGTGTATAGGGACGGATTTCCTTTTGAATGTGTCCCTTTTTCCCCCCTCAGCAGCTGTAAAAGAAATAGCCCTCAATTACTTCAGGCTTGCGATAAGTTTATTTTCTCTTCATGATCTACACTAAATGTGTAGTGCGGTTTAGCAATGCAAGTTGGATAATTGAAATGTGGAACTGTTACTGCATTATAAAAATGTAACTGTGTGGAATTGGGCGCGGTTTGGCTGTGTACATATGTGGAATAAACAAAGGAATTATTTGAGCTGGATTTAAAGTGTGAAGGGATGATATAAATTGATATATATATATATATATATAAAAAAAAAACAACAACTAGTGTATCAAGGTGATGGGAGTCGTCAATCTGCCTTAATAGAAGTTATAAATTTTCCCAAAAGAGGCGGTCGGTTATTTTTTTTTCTCCTCTGGTCTTTGAGTCCAGCACAAAGGGATTGACCACACCTTAATATAGGTTATATGTTTTGTATAAAAGGGACAAGCATGCCTGTGTAGTTTCTTTGTTGCTGAACGACTGATAAGCTCTACTAAAAGATATAATTATAGTAATATGAGTCCCCTATTGAATAATTGCCAAAATGGCTGACTTTAAGTCATTTACAGGTTTTGTAACCTGTGTATTGGAATATAATTTGTTTATATAATGTTCATAATACAGTAGACAAAGAGGTCCTGTTTATCCTCTTAGATTGTAAGCTCTTAAAGTAATATTGAAGGATTTGAGTGAAAGTTTAATGGAAAGCGCCTACAGGGTTTGTAGCGCTGTACAAAGGAAATTAGGCATATTTCAGGTGATTTTTTTTGTTGACTAAGGGAGATGGAAGGTTGTAGTTTAGTATCCTGAGTATTGTTTGTTTTCTTTTTTCTGCATTGGTAGCCATATGTCTAGTTTTATTTTTTGCGGTCTGATGTTTTTATCTTTTGGTGTGAAGTGCAACAACGTATAACTGTGCCCCCATTGAATTTTCTTGGGGAGGGAATAAAACAGGTTGTAAAATAGCTGCACAAACACCTCACATTTGAATGTTTGTTTTTAACCAATATCCTTAATAAACATCCAAAACTACAATCTTTATTAAGAATCTTTTTCTTGGAGTTTCCTCTGAGAACTTTGTGCTAGTTAACATGTCAATTTTTAAACATGCCCTTCTATACTTTCTTTCCTTCCCAGTTTGATATTTTTTTGTTATGCTTTTTTTATTTGAATTGAAGAATTTTAGAAAAAAAGATGGTAACCGTTGCAAAAGTAAAAAAAAAAAAAGTTTTCACATGCTTCTAGCCCCCTCTAATTTTGTCTCTCTCATGACCACTCCTTTTTCTTTGTGTCCAAAAATGTGTTGCATTTTTTTCTCCATTTTAAAGTATTTTAACCATATAAATTTTAAAGTTTTGACAAGTTAATACATTTTTTTCCCCAAGTTTTTTACTTGGTGACAATTACCTATGCATTATTAGTCTTTATTTATAAAGCGCCAGCATATTCCACAACGCTGTACAACAGGCACAGTATAGACAGGGTTACAATACATTGAACAACATTTGACAAATAGTACAGGAGGAGATGAGGGCCCTATTCCTGTAGGAACTCACAGTCTAGGAGGGTTGGGGTTGGAAACAGGAGGAGAGGACTGCAAGGTGAGAGTGATTGATGGTTGCGTCAGTGAGTTGGGTGGTAGGCTTCCCTAAACAGGAACGTTTTAAGGGAGCGTTTGAAGAAAGAGAAGTTAAGTTAGGGGAAAGTATGACAGTACGAGTGAGAGCGTTCCAGAGAGTGGGGGCTGCGCGTGAGAAATCCTGCAGTCTATCATGGGAAGAGGTGATGCGGGGAGAAGCTAGGCGCAGGTCGCCGTTTGATCTTAGGGAGCGGGCTGGGGTGTATTTGGTGATTAGTGAGGACAGGTAGTGGGGAGCTGAGTTAGTGAGGGTTTTGAACTTAATTCTGCAGTGGATGGGGAGCCAGTGAAGGAACTCGCAGAGGGGAGCGGCAGGTGAGGTGGATTAGCCTGGCGGAGGCGTTCAGGATAGATTGTAGGGGGGAGAGGCGGGACAGAGGGAGGCCAGATAAGAGATTATTGCAATAGTCAAATCGGGAGATTACCAGGGCATGTATGAGTTGTTTTGTGGTGACAGCGATAAGAAATGGCCGAATTCGGGAAATATTACACAGTTGGTATCGGCAGGAGGAGGAAAGAGACTTGATGTGGGGGATGAAGGAAAGAGCAGAGTCAAGTGTAACTCCAAGACAGCAAACTTGGTTTGATGGGGAGATGGTGATACCCTCCACCGTGATAGAGAAGTCAGGAGGTGGGGAGGCATTGGAGGGAGGAATAAGTAGGAGCTCAGTCTTTGACATGTTGATCTTTAGGTGGTGGGAGGCCATCCAGGAGGAGATGCCAGATAAGCAGTCACTGACTTTTGAAAGGACAGGGGGGAGAGAGATCAGGGGTAGAGAGGTAAATCTGAGTGTCATCAGCGTAGAGGTGGTAATTAAAGCCAAAGCTGTTGATGATTTTGCCCAGGGAGGAGGTGTAGATGGAAAAGAGCAGAGGACCAAGGACAGAGCCTTGGAGGTACACCAACAGATAGAGGCGATGAGGAGGAGGAGTTACCAGCAAAGTTACCATGCATGCCAACTTTGATCAAGCTAGATGGAAGATTATTGAATACCAATATTGATAAAAGCTGTTGGAATTGAATGAAATTTACTCAAAACACATTATCATTTCACATTACAATGTTACATCAACCGGATAAGGAATTATCAGACACCAGGCAATAAAACATTCTAATTTATCAACAACTCCTCGATAAATCATGCGATTAAAGAAGATCATTGATCTGGAAATAAAACCTACGATATGTCAGTTTTACAAAACAGTTATCAACCAATAAGACAGAAGACAAAGCAAGAAGATAATGTATTTTTTATATGCGGATGGATTATCATTGTGTTGTCTAAGTGATAATTATTTTGTGTCTTATTTTGTTGTTTGGCTACAATCAATATTGTTCAAATTCGCTGACACATTTAGGATTATTGAAGATCACATCCAATTAAAATTAGAGTTAATGTATTTAGGAACATATAATTGAATGCATTTGCATAAATACGTTTCATGACATATATAAATGGTAAATGGAAAGTTTTAATTCGGTAAAATTAAAGTTGTTTTTTATTTTTGGGATTTTGAGGATTGGTGTGATTTATAAACACCAGGTTGGTTTCAAAACACCGAACAAAACTGAATAGGATAGTAATTAAATATTTTTTTTGATATTTAAAATGGGTGGAATATGCACTTCGGCTATTTCCTTTTTGAGCCAAAGTGTTGTGTATGTAATATATAAAACACACAACACACTAATGTCATGGAGCTGATGTAACGCTCCATGCTTCAAACCCCAAGAGACTTTATGTTCATTTAGATCGTGTGATTTTAGATATATTTTACATCGTTTGGTTTTAGTTTAATTTATTTTAGTGTAAAATGGCATAGCTTTGGTTTTAAAAATACTTCTATTCCTGTAGGTAAATGTGTTTTTGTGTATACAGTAAACAAGCTTTACTGCTGTGTAATTTATGCACCAGGATTTTTCCCATTATCTAGCTGCATGTTTAATTCAAGGGATCTCTGATAGAACAATGGATATACAAATGTTGTGTGAGCTGAAGGCTAAGAGAATGTAAAGAATGTTTATTGTAAATAACTGACTTAATGTAATTAGTATGGGTATGCAAATTATGACTGTTGGACTTCAGCATAAATGGTGGCGTTTGGTTCATTAAAAAGTCAGAGAACTCTCAGAGCTCAGAGAGAGAGAATCCTGTTTTAAAGCATACAGCCGCGCCTGGTGTTTTTATTTCAGCGACTATACACTATCACCCTCAGAAGGTACCGAGCGGCCTTCTGGAGATTCCTAACGGCTCCAGGGCAGAGGAACAGAAGCAGGCGGGTCAAGCTGCTCGAAGCGCTGAGGACAGTGCTCCCAGTAGCCAGGCTGACCGCAACGAAGGGGTGTCTGGAGAGTCAGGACAGACGGAAGAGAACGGTACTATAACTATAACTAATCTATATTCTAAATGCATTGAGTCGGATGTAATAGGATTTCTTTTTTTTGTTGCGTGAGGCCCATAGGCTTTGCGGGGAAATTTTAAAATTTATTATCTGTCTTGTGTAAATTAACATTTTTATTGTTTTCGTGCACTTGAGAGTGACAATGAATGGATGTATATGATATGATTAGTGGGTATACCATATTTTCTTTATTGTTGCTAAAACCGTATCACATCAAGAAATCTGACAGTCACAATGACTACATATGGAACGAATCATGGACATTGTGTCAAGGTCACAGGTAATAAGCAACCAGCGCAAAGAGAAAGCTTGTTCAGGAGTCCCTATGGTGGGAGCTCTGATGACATTCAATAATGATGCATCTCAAGCTGGGATGTTGAAAAAGACCAAACCTTGATCTCGCACCTTTGACTTCGGTATTAGATTATGGAATATTATTTTTTTTATTTAATACCCTAGATAAATGTGAGAAAGGATTGGATTTGGGAAAATGAGAATGTATTTTAGTGTGTGAATGCAGGTGTGTATGCGCTTTGTGGAGTGAAGCTGAACATAGGCAAACACAGATATAGATCTGACTCATGTTGATTATTAGATAACTTGAATGTAAAAGTTAATTTATTATATTAATCTTGTTCGGTGAATTCTATTTTGGGAAATGGGAATAAATAGGTTATTTGAACAACAGTTACTCTAATGGATCATCAGAGTACTAGTGTCTCCCAGAGACCAATTAACTTTTATTAGAGTTAAAAACAGCAAACGAAAAAAACATAAATAGACAGTGCTCACACAACAATATATATAATATAAAACCAAAATAATTCTGCTGGAAAAATTGTAAATTGTAGTGGCAGAGATGTAATCAATAGTCAGTGCACTAAATGGCCAATATGATCAGTAATCGGTACAATGAGTGGCCTTCAAGGGTCACTTCAATTGATAACAAATAGGATTGATGGCCAGATATAAATCATGAAACACTGCACATAAGAAAGCAGAAAAATAATAAAGAACAAGAGACTCCTGTTTGAAGGGGTTGGCTACAATAGCCCAATGTAACGTATTTCAAGGATAGTCCAGGTACTAAATATCATGGGAACTCAACACAAGGATATACATTCTAATTCAAAATCTTGAAATACAATTCCAAGGAAAAAACAAAGGAGCTCTTGGTCAGAGGAGCGCATCCGACGCGCGTTTCGCCAGAAGTGGCTCGTCAGGAATGCATTCTCTGCCACTACAATTTACAATTTTTCCAGCAGAATTATTTTGGTTTTATATTATATATATTGTTGTGTGAGCACTGTCTATGTTTTTTTCCGTTTGCCGTTTTTAACTCTAATAAAAGTTAATTATTAATTGGTCTCTGGGAGACACTAGTACTCTGATGATCCATTAGAGTAACTGTTGTTCAATTATATAGGGGTAGTCCCTTTTGTCTTTCACCACCTTACTTTACTAAGTAATTTTTCCTTGGTATAATTTGGTTACGTTCTACCATTTAGGTAGCGATTTCCTAAATAGGTTATTTAATGTCTAGATTAGGTATTTTGGCCTAGGTTCCAAGTGTGGTTCGCTGGAAGAGTGAGTCTAGATAGATAAGTGTATTTTATGCTCATAAAGGGCCTCCTTGGGGAATCCCTTTCGTATATCGTAAAGGTATTCGGCAAGGACACTGTAGCCCAGGTATAATTAATTAGTTTAATTGCCTAGGTTTGGTTTATCTTTTAAATGATCACAAGTGATATGTGATCAAAGGAAATAATTGTTAGATTTTTAATTTCCTGTATAAAATATAAATATTTTATCTTGAAAAGCCTGTTTTGATAAAATGGGCTGTGAAATTCCCCCCTCCCATTTTGAGGGTCAAACTCGGTCTTTTCTTACATAGGATGTTGAACAGTGGAATTAAGCCGATTTCCTGTCTGTGCAGGAAACGGTGTGTGGACATTGGAATCTAGAAAAAAAAAAAGAACATCTCTGAATCATATGTAGTAATAAGTGTTGGTTAAACTTTGACGTGGAAATGTCTCTGTATGCCGATTGTTTTAGATTTCAAAGAACTTATAGCCAGTCTGTCTAACAAAAGATATTTAGACATGACCCAAAGTTGCATTGCTTGTGACCAATTTTGGTGTCTCTAGCCATGGCATAGCGCAGCATCTTACTTGAAAAAGGTTTATGTCATCCATATATGGTAATTAGATTAGAATTTAAAATTTATCGCTGCCGGGACGCTGTTCTCCTGGAGCTCCTGTGCTGTGCGTGCGCTGGACTCTCTGCGACTCCTCAGCAAGAAGACTTAAAAGAGGTCATCAAGAGAAAGAACTTTGCCTGATCCACTGCATTTTTCCACAATATTGTTGCTATAGTGGTTTGAGATACCGTCAGAGGCGTAACTAGAAACCTGAGGGCCCCAGTGTGAGAATCCATGAAGCCCCCCCAAAAAAAATCCCTATTTCTAATTTTTTTCCCCTGAAATAAAAATATACACCATTTATATTAGTTCAATTTAGGATTACCGTGGGGGGTGCTTTCAATATGGTGGTGACCGGACACACTGCACATTACAGAGCTCCACAGCAATAAAACTCCTTGTAATGTGCGGTGTGTATGAGCATAACACAGACCTCCACAGCAATAAAACTCACAGGAAGCACTGGGGTGTTTGAACAGGCACATAATCCACAGCAAGAACCTGCAGGAACCATGACTGCCCCCCACCCTAGGCAAAAACATACCCCCCCCCCGTTAACATGCATTGGTCCCCTCCTGGTCCGTCCAGACAGTATCACATTTTTTTCCAGGTTCACCATGACCTCTTCAGTCCATCCCATTTTTAATGTAATTTGCACTATGTGTATCTCAGAGCTCCACAGCAATAAAACTCACAGTAATGTGCATTGTGTATCAGTGTAAATCAGAGCTCCAAAGTATAGCTCACAAACAAGTATAACATAAATTAAAAGAAGAATTATATATTATAGGCAAGCCCCCCGGACTCAAGGGCCCAGGTGCGGTCGCACCTTCTGCACCCCTGGTAGTTACGCCCCTGGATACCGCTGTGCTGAGAGATTTTGCTGCTGATTCACTCACACGAACTGCTATTATTGTATCGCCAATTAGTTGCATTGTTAATTTTGTCCACTGGGTGGCACCAGATATATATTAATACTTGAGCACCCATGTATGTCAGGTTATTTGGGGGCCAATAGGCCTTATTTTAGGGGGTGGTGCATTGCAGTTTTCCAACTTTGAATTTTCACATTTCGTCATCATGCACCCATGTCCTATTTGGGACATTTTTGAAGCCGGTCAAAGCAATTCACCCCCATCAAACCATATACAATTTAGAAAGGACATGCCATAGGGTACTTCAAATAGTTGAATTTTAGCAGTTTCCGTGCATTAGATCTAGCAGTCTTTGTCAAACTTTCAGGAAGTCATTTCTTCACACACATTGTACTTTAGGCATGAATTGTCAAAAACACCCTAAAATATGTTCAG
This sequence comes from Leptobrachium leishanense, assembly GCA_009667805.1. Classification (NCBI taxonomy): domain Eukaryota; kingdom Metazoa; phylum Chordata; class Amphibia; order Anura; family Megophryidae; genus Leptobrachium; species Leptobrachium leishanense. The sequence continues at coordinate 389,280,784 of CM019066.1, read as the reverse complement.
CAACATCTTCTGAGTAAAGTGACCCATACATAGGGTTGTTTTCGGGGACACACACACACTCTCTCTCGGTTGTTTTCTGCAAGGCCTCCTTCCACCCATGCATAGGTTTGCCAGGATTTTGGTAAAATACAGCACCAATTTTAGAATGTAAACATAAAAAATTTAAATAAAACTGAACTAACTAAACTATAAACAGAAAATAGAAAGGAAAAAGAAATTACAGATCACACACAGTATGATACTGCTTGAAACAGTCCAAGACACAGACCGGGTTGTCCAGGAGATTCTGGGCAGTAAAAGGTTGTGTCTCTTTTCTGCACCTTTTTGGGGTTTGTTTGCCCTCTGTGGAGGGAGGGGGGGGGGAAGAGAGAAGATTTTATAAATAAAATGAGTAGCCCCAACTCTTTCCCCAATCGCCGCCCAAGGAGCAGATGCGTCTTTGTACAAAATTCCTGAGATGACCTGGAACTGTAAAAAAGGACAGTGTCACTCCAGGGTTTGCTTTTTTGAACTGCAAAAAGGTATTGTGGGTTGCAATTTGCATCAGGTCCTTGTCTCTTGCATAATTTGGTAGGGCTGTAGCAGCTGATCTGCCAGATCAACCCCACCCATATGATGGTTATAGGCCTTGAAACACATTGGCTTCCTTGTGCCCTCAGCTCTGCCACGTACAGAGACCTCCACAGACCTCTGAGTGTATGGTGGTGAGAAGGTATACATCCTTCTGGTCTCTGTACTTAACTGTCAACAGCTCCTCTTGGTGCAGAGCTGAGCCCCCCCTTTTTAGCCAGGTGCAGGCAAGCTGTTTTGGGAAACCTACGCGGTTCTTGCGAATAGGACTGAAGCAATACAGCAGCTTGAACAAAAGGGACACTTTTATAAAAATTGTAAACAAACAATACCCTTTGTACAGCAGAGGAAAAATTAGGTCCCACACAATCTTGCCACTGACACCCAGGTGTTCTGGGGAACCTGGATGGTCAAGGTTGATATCCTTTCCCCTCGTACACCCAAAAGTCCTGAGTATACCCACTCTAGCTGTCACAGAGCTTATACACCTTCACTCCATACCTGGAGCGCTTGGAAAGAATATACTGCTTAAATCCCAGCCTTCCCCTTGTATTTTATTAGGGATTCATCCACGCAGATATTCCTTCCAGGGGTATAAGCCTCTGCAAACCTGGCAGCAAAGTGGGTAATCAGGGGTTGGATTTTATACAGCCTGTTGAACTGGAGATGCTCTCTACGGGTGGGCACAGGCTGTTGGCACTGAAGTGCATGAAACAAAAGAATCTTTTCATACCTTCTACTTGACATTGATTGAGGGGGTAGAGCAGATGAGGCTACTGCTCCAGTAGGAGCGGATTGAGGGCTTCTTCAGCGCTGCAGAATATGCTGGCGCTTTATGAATAATAATAATATTATTATTATTAATACCCATCAGCATAGTTAGTGCCCAGAAATTCTGGCACATCAAAGGGGGGGGGGGGTCCATTGCCACTTTGCGAAATAGGAGTCTGGTTTAGTAGCACTGAGGCATAGATATTTATTAGGGCAACAATGAGGCCCAATATATCGTCCCCCAGAAACACCTGCAAGAACTGCATGGGGTAAATCCTGCGACATAAATAGATGCCAGGATTTGCAGTGAAAGGAGGGCTATCTGGCCTCTGGCCATGAGGCATAACCTACTCCTCTGGAGCAGTGCATCTCCTACTGGCAGGTGGGTCCTGACCAACTTCAGAAACATCTCTAGAAGGCACATCAGCTAGCAAAGAAGATGTATCCAGTGATTTTTCTGAGCACCTGGCAGGGTCAAAAATCAAGGTCTGAGTCAGACACCGATGCTTCAGACTCAGACGTCAGGATGACATAAGCCTACTCAGCGCTGTACACCCTTTGGGACATACATATACGTATGGATTGTTGGCTCTACAAAGAACCTTTGGGTTTCACAAGAAAAAAAAAACTGAAAAGATTCTCCCTCTAAATCTAGAGCAGACAAATCATAAAGTTTATTTATATATTTTAACTTCTGATTGGAGGTTGCTAGCCTGCCTCTGATAAGGCAGGCTAGGAACATCCCATACAGCCAAGATGACCCTGCCCTTAGAAGGGAAGCACCATCTTGGCTGTCACTGATTTTATTCATTTTATCTTTTAAAAAAAAAATTTTTACAGCCTGCTGGGTGCCTCGATCCCTTGACGCACCAAGCAGATCACCCGATCACTCATGTGATCTTTTCTGTACTGCGTGACATGATACCTCATGGCACTCAGTATTTCCTGCCGCTGCCAGACGTGATCGCTCGGGGGGGGGGGGAATCATTGAGCAGACCGGTGGCAGAGAAGCAGGAAGCTATGCCGATCGCTTCCAGCATACTATACAAGTGCGGGGCGGGGCACCTTTCTGGGGAAACCGTAAGATGATCGCTCCCAGGTAGCGATTGCAAGGGGAGCTGGCACTTGTGACTACCATTGCAGGATGCCTGGCATCCATGCAACGGTGTTTGAGCAGTTTGAAGTGATACCGATCGCTTCCAGTGCTCAAATCACCGGACGTACCACGTATGTCCGCGGTCACAATGGGGTGAAAGTCTCAAGTCTTTCATTAAGAAATTAAAGGTTATAGGTCTAGTGATATGGTATTAAATCTATAGATCATTGGTAAAGAACATTAAACTTCACCCCTCAGACACTTTTCCAGAACAAAAACAAAAAAAAAAAAAAACGGGGGCAGGTTGGGGTATAGTTACCTCAGGCGGCAGCAGGTTGGGGGTATAGTTACCTCAGGAGGCAGGAGGGGGGGTTGTTGGGGTATAGTTACCTCAGGAGGCAGGAGGGGGGGTTGTTGGGGTATAGTTACCTCAGGGGAAAGGTAGCCGCAGCTTTGGGGTATAGTTACCTCAGGGGGCAGGTAGCCGGCAGCTTGGGGGTATAGTTACCTCAGGGGGCAGGTAGCCGGCAGCTTGGGGGTATAGTTACCTCAGGGGGCAGGTAGCCGGCAGCTTGGGGGTATAGTTACCTCAGGGGGCAGGTAGCCGGCAGCTTGGGGGTATAGTTACCTCAGGGGGCAGGTAGCCGGCAGCTTGGGGGTATAGTTACCTCAGGGGGCAGGTAGCCGGCAGCTTGGGGGTATAGTTACCTCAGGGGGCATGTAGCCGGCAGCTTGGGGGTATAGTTACCTCAGGGAGCCACAGATGAATAGTTGAGGAGCTATGGATCCTTGTTATGTCTGGGTGGGATGGGCCCAGTTGGAAGATATAAAATCAGACGTCTCCAAAACTTATTTATAAATATGCAAAATAAATAAATAAATCGGGAAGGTATATAAATGAAAATAAAATTTATTTGGTAATAATAAAAATGCCCAACGCGTTTCGTCCTAAGATTTTCTCAAGGGCGATAAATCGAAATTAAAAGCATAAAATAATATTTTCATTTATATACCTTCCCGATTTGTTTATTTTGCATATTTATAAATAAGTTTTGGAGACGTCTGAATTATATCTTCCAACTGGGCCCATCCCACCCAGACATAAGGATCCATAGCTCCTCAACTATTCATCTGTGGCTTCATCTTAAAGAGAGTGGGAATATCTCCACGAGGAGCGGACCCAATCTCAAAAGCTAAGTACCTTATACCACAATTTTTCTATAGTTAACTCAGGGGGCAGGTTGGAGGTGTTGGGTATGGTTACCTCAGGGGGCAGGTTATGGGTATAGTTACCTCAGGGGGCAGGTTGTGGGGGTTTGCTGGGGTAGTCACCTCAGGGGCAAGTTGGGGGGTTGCTGGGGTATAGTTACCTCAGGGGGCAGGTTGGGGTATAGTTACCTCAGGGGCAGGTGTTGGGGTATAGTTACCTCAGGGGGCAGGTGTTGGGGTATAGTTACCTCGGGGCAGGTTGTGGGGGTTGTTGTGGTATAGATACTTCAGGGGGGTTTTGGGGTATAGTTACCTCAGGGGGCAGGTTGGGGGTTTGTTGGGGTATAGTTACCCCAGGGGGCAGGTGGGGGGTATAGTTACCTCAGGGGCAGGTTGTGGGGGTTTGCTGGGGTATAGTTACCTCAGGGGGCAGGTTGGGGGGGTGTTGGGGTATAGTTACCTCAGGGGGCAGGTTGGGGGGGTGTTGGGGTATAGTTACCTCAGGGGGCAGGTTGTTGGGGTATAGTTACCTCAGGGGGCAGGTTGTTGGGGTATAGTTACCTCAGGGGGCAGGTTGGGGGGGGGTGTTGGGGTATAGTTACCTCAGGGGGCAGGTTGGGGGGTGTGGGGTATAGTTACCTCAGGGGGCAGGTTGGGGGTGTTGGGGTATAGTTACCTCAGGGGGCAGGTTGTTGGGGTATAGTTACCTCAGGGGGCAGGTTTTGTGGGTTATAGTTACCTCAGGGGGCAGGTGTTGGGGTATAGTTACCTCAGGGGCAGGTTGTTTGGGGTATAGTTACCTCAGGGGGCAGGTGTTGGGGTATAGTTACCTCAGGGGGCAGGTTGTTGGGGTATAGTTACCTCAGGGGGCAGGTTGTTGGGGTATAGTTACCTCAGGGGGCAGGTTGTTGGGGTATAGTTACCTCAGGGGGCAGGTTGTTGGGGTATAGTTACCTCAGGGGGCAGGTTGGGGTATAGTTACCTTCAGGACCTCAAGGGGCAGGTTGGGGGGGGTTGTTGGGGTATAGTTACCTCAGGGGGCAGGTTGGGGGGGGTGTTGGGGTATAGTTACCCAGGGGCAGGTTGGGGCGGGGGGGTGTTGGGGTTATAGTTACCTCAGGTGGCAGGTTGGGGGGTATAGTTACCAAGGGCAGGTTGGAGGGTGTTGGGGTATAGTTACCTCAGGGGGCAGGTTGTTGGGGTATAGTTACCTCAGGGGCAGGTTGGGGGGGTGTTGGGGTATAGTTACCTCAGGGGGCAGGTTGGGGGGTTGTTGGGGTATAGTTACCTCAGGGGGCAGGTTGGGAGGGGGTTGTTGGGGTATAGTTACCTCAGGGGGCAGGTTGTTGGGGTATAGTTACCTCAGGGGGCAGGTTGCTGGGGTATAGTTACCTCAGGGGGCAGGTTGCTGGGGTATAGTTACCTCAGGGGGCAGGTTGCTGGGGTATAGTTACCTCAGGGGGCAGGTTGCTGGGGTATAGTTACCTCAGGGGGCAGGTTGCTGGGGTATAGTTACCTCAGGGGGCAGGTTGCTGGGGTATAGTTACCTCAGGGGGCAGGTTGTTGGGGTATAGTTACCTCAGGGGGCAGGTTGTTGGGGTATAGTTGTCACGGGATGGCCCAGCACCCTCAGCCAGGGGCGGTGCAGTGACAGTGGTGACATGGACACTCGGGTGTGTGGCACGCACCTTGTTTTCGTTATTTTATTTAGGATGTGACATTGTGTGGTGGGTGTAATAAGTGTTCCCCGTTGATTATGGTGTGATGTATTTTCCCTGTGTTTGCCTTGCTCGCCGCCATTTTCCGATTCCTTGTGGCGCAGTTGGAATTTCGATTCGGAAAATGGCCGATTCGAACCAATCCGGTTCGAATCGTAAAATGGCCGATTCGGACCATCCGGTCCGAATTGGCGACTCCCTGAAGGCTAAGGGCCAATGGGTCCTGGGAGGGCGGGCAAGGAGTCCCATTGTATTCTAATTTCTGTGAGAAGTAATAAAAGTGTGTAATGTAAACAATAAAGGCAGTTCCTGCAGTACATTCAGCTGTGTCTGGTGTGACTTGATTTTTCGGCCGTATTTCGGATCTGAGAGTCCCCCGAGGCCTCAGAGTACGGTGCCCCATCCGATCCGAATCGAGCGCGCTGACCCTGCATTGAGCATCAGGGCAGCGGCGCTACATCAGAAGATTCGATCGGGGAACTTCGGAGAGCCGATCCGAATCGAGCCGCTGACCCTGCATCAAGCATCAGGGCAGCGGCGCTCCATCAGAAGATTCGATCGGAACCAACACAGCGATCCGAACCGAACGCCCCGCCGGGAGCCGCGCATCGACCGTAGCGGTAAGACTCGTCTTTTCACCTGGTCCCGCCAGATCCGAAGCGCCTTTCCCCTACCGATCCGAATCCCTCCAGTTCCGAACCGACCCTTCATTCCTTCCCGACCCGAAACATCGCCGCTCAAGATCCGAAGAAACCTCCGCCCCCCGGATCGGAAACGTTTCCCACTTAAGAACCGAAACGTTTCCCCATAAGATCCGAATCTTCCTCCGCAGTCGTTAAGGCTGATTCCCGCAGGCGTCCCACACCCGCCAGGTCAAGAAACCAGTTGCTCGGACGCTGAGTGCTACATGGCTCAGTGGTCGGACTGGTTTCAGGCAGGGGTCCCCGTCACCGCCCGCTAACCCTACCTAGGGTCACGCCAGCCGCACGAGACGCCGAGTGGGCGCCACTCGGTAGTCGGGCCAGCGGTAAGCGAAGGGGTCACGCAGATTGAGCACAACCGCAGGCGGAACAACATCCCATTCCGTCATACTGGTGGCAGCGGTGGGATCGCTCTCTGCAGACCCCAGGGGGACCCTCATCATGATCAAGTATTCTGCCTATAGGCGGGACGTCCTGCGCGGGATGCTGGAGAATCGGGGCGGTGTGTCCGGGCTCCAAGAGTCGGGAGACCCTGATAGAGAGTTGAGGGAAGATAGATCAGGCGGAGGCGTTCGCGGAGTTGCCCGCGGACCCAGTACCGGCTGCCGTCCCCGCTGAGGCGAGGATAGCGACTTCTGCCGGAAGATGCGGGAGCGGATCTCCATGATGGGTCCGGCCCCATCGGAGGCAGAACTGAGGAAACTGGGTCGGGAACTCGGTCAGGAAGAGGAGAGGAGAGAGAGCGGAGTGCACGAACTGCGGCTGGCCGAAGTGCGGAGCCGGCGGAGCAGCCGCTCGCCATCAGACCGGTATGCGACCGGAAAGTGCCGTTCCAGGCGTTCAAGGAGTTCCGGGAAGCTGAGGAAGAGATCGAAAGCTATCTCCAGGACTTTGAGCGCCTGTGTCGGGTGCATGAAGTGCACCGCGCCGACTGGATCCGGATTCTGGCGAGCAAGCTGACCGGTCGGGCCGCCGAGGCCTACCGCACGGTGCCGGATGACGAGGCCACTAGCTACTCGCACGTGAAGCAGGCGCTGCTGAGTAGATATGCCGTGACCCCCGAAGCCAGCCGGATGAAATTCCGGAATTCTCGCCGGCCAGTGGCGCCACTCACGTGGAGTGGGCCCATCGGCTGCAGAGGGACCTGCGCACCTGGCTCTCGGGAAGCCAAGCGGAGTCGGTGGCCGAGATCACCCAACTGCTGCTGCTCGAGCAGTTCTTCGAGCACACACCCTCCGCTGTCCGAGAGTGGGTGCGCGACAAGAAGCCCTATACGGTGCAGCAAGCGGCCACCTGGGCCGATGAGTAACACGGACACCCGGAAGCTGACGGGGGGGGAGCGGCCTCTGGCCAGCCGTCCCGTGCCACCCGCCCCACTACTTCCACCACCTCCACCACCCGTGGTCCGGGCGCCGGCAGCACGGGCTCCTAGCGCCCCACCAACATGGCTAACGTCCGCTGTTACGGGTGCAACCAGGAGGGGCACTACAAACAGCATTGCCCCAACCGCCCGAACTGACCCGGGCGGCCAGCAGGCCATCGCTGGCGGCCCATTGTTGCGACGC